>OX122893.2:23505709-23869709 GCA_944738655.2 Andrena hattorfiana | reverse complement strand
ACGACGAGGACGAGGACGACGAGGACGACGAGGACGAGGACGACGAGGACGACGAGGACGAGGACGACGAGGACGAGGACGATGAGGACGAGGACGACGAGGACGAGGACGACGAGGACGAGGACGAGGACGACGAGGACGAGGACGACGAGGACGAGGACGACGAGGACGAGGACGACGAGGACGACGAGGACGAGGACGAGGACGACGAGGATGACGAGGACGAGGACGACGAGGACGACGAGGACGAGGACGAGGACGACGAGGACGAGGACGACGAGGACGAGGACGACGAGGACGAGGACGAGGACGACGAGGACGAGGACGACGAGGACGAGGACGACGAGGACGAGGACGACGACGACGACGAGGACGAGGACGACGAGGACGACGAGGACGAGGACGACGAGGACGAGGACGACGAGGACGAGGACGACGACGACGACGAGAACGAGGACGACGAGGACGACGAGGACGAGGACGACGAGGACGAGGACGACGAGGACGAGGACGAGGACGACGAGGACGAGGACGACGAGGACGACGAGGACGAGGACGACGAGGACGACGAGGACGAGGACGACGAGGACGACGAGGACGAGGACGAGGACGAGGACGACGAGGACGACGAGGACGAGGACGACGAGGACGAGGACGACGAGGACGAGGACGACGAGGACGAGGACGACGAGGACGAGGACGACGAGGACGACGAGGACGACGAGGACGCGGACGAGGACGACGAGGACGACGAGGACGAGGACGAGGACGACGAGGACGACGAGGACGACGAGGACGACGAGGACGAGGACGAGGACGAGTACGACGAGGACGACGAGGACGAGGACGGGGACGACGAGGACGAGGACCAGGACGACGAGGACGACGAGGACGAGGACGACGAGGACGACGAGGACGAGGACGATGACGACGACGAGGACGAGGACGATGACGACGACGGGGACGAGGACGACGACGACGACGAGGACGAGGACGAGGACGACGAGGACGAGGACGACGAGGACGGGGACGACGAGGACGAGGACGACGAGGACGAGGACGACGAGGACGAGGACGACGTGGACGACGAGGACGAGGACGACGATGACGGGGACGTCGTGGACGACGAGGACGAGGACGACGAGGACGACGAGGACGAGGACGAGGACGACGAGGACGACGAGGACGAGGACGACGAGGACGACGAGGACGAGGACGACGAGGACGAGGACGATGAGGACGAGGACGACGAGGACGAGGACGACGAGGACGACGAGGACGAGGACGAGGACGACGAGGACGAGGACGAGGACGACGAGGATGACGAGGACGAGGACGACGAGGACGACGAGGACGACGAGTACGAGGACGACGAGGACGAGGACGACGAGGACGAGGACGACGAGGACGAGGACGACGAGGACGAGGACGACGACGACGACGATGACGAGGACGACGAGGACGAGAGGACGAGGACGACGAGGACGAGGACGACGAGGACGAGGACGACGACGACGACGAGGACGAGGACGACGAGGACGACGAGGACGACGAGGACGAAGACGACGAGGACGAGGACGACGAGGACGAGGACGACGAGGACGAGGACGACAAGGACGAGGACGACGAGGACGAGGACGACGAGGACGGGGACGACGAGGACGAGGACGACGAGGACGAGGACGACGAGGACGAGGACGACGTGGACGACGAGGACGAGGACGACGATGACGGGGACGTCGTGGACGACGAGGACGAGGACGAGGACGACGAGGACGACGAGGACGAGGACGAGGACGACGAGGACGACGAGGACGAGGACGAGGACGACGAGGACGACGAGGACGAGGACGACGAGGACGACGAGGACGAGGACGACGAGGACGAGGACGACGAGGACGAGGACGACGAGGACGAGGACGAGGACGACGAGGACGAGGACGAGGACGACGACGACGGCGACGAGGACGACGAGGACGAGGACGACGAGGACGAGGACGACGACGACGACGGGGACGAGGACGACGAGGACGACGAGGACGAGGACGACGAGGACGAGGACGACGAGGACGAGGACGACAAGGACGAGGACGACGAGGACGAGGACGACGAGGACGAGGACGAGGACGACGAGGACGAGGACGACAAGGACGAGGACGACGAGGACGAGGACGACGAGGACGAGGACGAGGACGACGAGGACCAGGACGAGGACGACGAGGACGACGAGGACGAGGACGACGAGGACGAGGACGACGAGGACGACGAGGACGAGGACGACGACGACGACGGGGACGAGGACGACGACGACGACGAGGACGAGGACGAGGACGACGAGGACGACGAGGACGAGGACGACGAGGACGACGAGGACGAGGACGACGAGGACGAGGACGACGAGGACGACGAGGACGAGGACGACGAGGACGAGGACGACGAGGACGAGGACGACGAGGACGACGAGGACGAGGACGACGAGGACGAGGACGATGAGGACGAGGACGACGAGGACGAGGACGACGAGGACGACGAGGACGAGGACGACGAGGACGAGGACGACGAGGACGAGGACGAGGACGAGGACGAGGACGACGAGGACGAGGACGAGGACGAGGACGACGAGGACGACGAGGACGACGAGGACGAGGACGACGAGGACGAGGACGACGAGGACGACGAGGACGAGGACGAGGACGACGAGGACGACGAAGACGACGAGGACGCGGACGAGGACGACGAGGACGACGAGGACGAGGACGAGGACGACGAGGACGACGAGGACGACGAGGACGACGAGGACGACGAGGACGACGAGGACGACGAGGACGACGAGGACGAGGACGAGGACGACGAGGACGAGGACGAGGACGACGAGGACGACGAGGACGAGGACGACGAGGACGAGGACGACGAGGACGACGAGGACGAGGACGACGACGACGACGGGGACGACGAGGACGACGAGGACGAGGACGACGACGACGACGGGGACGAGGACGACGACGACGACGAGGACGAGGACGAGGACGACGACGACGACGAGGACGAGGACGAGGACGACGAGGACGACGAGGACGAGGACGACGAGGACGAGGACGACGAGGACGAGGACGACGTGGACCACGAGGACGAGGACGACGATGACGGGGACGTCGTGGACGACGAGGACGAGGACGAGGACGACGAGGACGACGAGGACGAGGACGAGGACGACGAGGACGACGAGGACGAGGACGAGGACGACGAGGACGACGAGGACGAGGACGACGAGGACGACGAGGACGAGGACGACGAGGACGAGGACGATGAGGACGAGGACGACGAGGACGAGGACGACGAGGACGACGAGGACGAGGACGAGGACGACGAGGACGAGGACGACGAGGACGAGGACGACGAGGACGAGGACGACGAGGACGACGAGGACGAGGACGAGGACGACGAGGATGACGAGGACGAGGACGACGAGGACGACGAGGACGAGGACGAGGACGACGAGGACGAGGACGACGAGGACGAGGACGACGAGGACGACGAGGACGAGGACGACGAGGACGAGGACGAGGACGACGAGGACGAGGACGACGAGGACGAGGACGACGACGACGACGAGGACGAGGACGACGAGGACGACGAGGACGAGGACGACGAGGACGAGGACGACGAGGACGAGGACGACGACGACGACGAGAACGAGGACGACGAGGACGACGAGGACGACGAGGACGAGGACGACGAGGACGAGGACGACGAGGACGAGGACGACGAGGACGAGGACGACAAGGACGAGGACGACGAGGACGAGGACGACGAGGACGGGGACGACGAGGACGAGGACGACGAGGACGAGGACGACGAGGACGAGGACGACGTGGACGACGAGGACGAGGACGACGATGACGGGGACGTCGTGGACGACGAGGACGAGGACGAGGACGACGAGGACGACGAGGACGAGGACGAGGACGACGAGGACGACGAGGACGAGGACGAGGACGACGAGGACGAGGACGACGAGGACGACGAGGACGAGGACGACGAGGACGAGGACGACGAGGACGAGGACGACGAGGACGAGGACGACGAGGACGAGGACGAGGACGACGGGGACGAGGACGACGACGACGGGGACGAGGACGACGAGGACGAGGACGACGAGGACGAGGACGACGACGACGACGGGGACGAGGACGACGAGGACGACGAGGACGAGGACGACGAGGACGAGGACGAGGACGACGAGGACGAGGACGAGGACGACGAGGACGAGGACGAGGACGAGGACGACGAGGACGACGAGGACGAGGACGACGAGGACGACGAGGACGAGGACGACGACGACGACGGGGACGAGGACGACGACGACGACGAGGACGAGGACGAGGACGACGAGGACGAGGACGACGAGGACGACGAGGACGAGGACGACGAGGACGAGGACGACGAGGACGACGAGGACGAGGACGACGAGGACGAGGACGAGGACGACGAGGACGACGAGGACGAGGACGACGAGGACGACGAGGACGAGGACGACGAGGACGAGGACGACGAGGACGAGGACGACGAGGACGAGGACGACGAGGACGAGGACGACGAGGACGACGAGGACGAGGACGACGAGGACGAGGACGACGAGGACGAGGACGACGAGGACGAGGACGACGAGGACGAGGACGACGAGGACGAGGACGACGAGGACGAGGACGACGAGGACGAGGACGACGAGGACGAGGACGACGAGGACGAGGACGACGAGGACGAGGACGACGAGGACGAGGACGACGAGGACGAGGACGACGAGGACGAGGACGACGAGGACTAGGACGACGAGGACGAGGACGACGAGGACGCGGACGACGGGGACGAGGACGACGAGGACGAGGACGACGAGGACGCGGACGACGGGGACGCGGACGACGGGGACGCGGACGACGGGGACGCGGACGACGGGGACGCGGACGACGGGGACGCGGACGACGGGGACGCGGACGACGGGGACGAGGACGACGGGGACGAGGACGACGGGGACGAGGACGACGGGGACGAGGACGACGGGGACGAGGACGACGGGGACGAGGACGACGGGGACGAGGACGACGGGGACGAGGACGACGGGGACGAGGACGACGGGGACGAGGACGACGGGGACGAGGACGACGGGGACGAGGACGACGGGGACGAGGACGACGGGGACGAGGACGACGGGGACGAGGACGACGGGGACGAGGACGACGGGGACGAGGACGACGGGGACGAGGACGACGGGGACGAGGACGACGGGGACGAGGACGACGGGGACGAGGACGACGGGGACGAGGACGACGGGGACGAGGACGACGGGGACGAGGACGACGGGGACGAGGACGACGGGGACGAGGACGACGGGGACGAGGACGACGGGGACGAGGACGACGGGGACGAGGACGACGGGGACGAGGACGACGGGGACGAGGACGACGGGGACGAGGACGACGGGGACGAGGACGACGGGGACGAGGACGACGGGGACGAGGACGACGGGGACGAGGACGACGGGGACGAGGACGACGGGGACGAGGACGACGGGGACGAGGACGACGGGGACGAGGACGACGGGGACGAGGACGACGGGGACGAGGACGACGGGGACGAGGACGACGGGGACGAGGACGACGGGGACGAGGACGACGGGGACGAGGACGACGGGGACGTGGACGACGGGGACGAGGACGACGGGGACGAGGACGACGGGGACGAGGACGACGGGGACGAGGACGACGGGGACGAGGACGACGGGGACGAGGACGACGGGGACGAGGACGACGGGGACGAGGACGACGGGGACGAGGACGACGAGGACGAGGACGACGAGGACGAGGACGACGAGGACGAGGACGACGAGGACGAGGACGACGAGGACGAGGACGACGAGGACGAGGACGACGAGGACGAGGACGACGAGGACGAGGACGACGAGGACGAGGACGACGAGGACGAGGACGACGAGGACGAGGACGACGTGGACGAGGACGACGAGGACGAGGACGACGAGGACGAGGACGACGAGGACGAGGACGACGAGGACGAGGACGACGAGGACGAGGACGACGAGGACGAGGACGACGAGGACGAGGACGACGTGGACGAGGACGACGAGGACGAGGACGACGAGGACGAGGACGACGAGGACGAGGACGACGAGGACGAGGACGACGAGGACGAGGACGACGAGGACGAGGACGACGAGGACGAGGACGACGAGGACGAGGACGACGAGGACGAGGACGACGAGGACGAGGAGGACGAGGACGAGGACGACGAGGACGAGGACGACGAGGACGAGGACGACGAGGACGAGGACGACGAGGACGAGGACGACGAGGACGAGGACGACGAGGACGAGGACGACGAGGACGAGGACGACGAGGACGAGGACGACGAGGACGAGGACGACGAGGACGAGGACGACGAGGACGAGGACGACGAGGACGAGGACGACGAGGACGAGGACGACGAGGACGAGGACGACGAGGACGAGGACGACGAGGACGAGGACGACGAGGACGAGGACGACGAGGACGAGGACGACGAGGACGAGGACGACGAGGACGAGGACGACGAGGACGAGGACGACGAGGACGAGGACGACGAGGACGAGGACGACGAGGACGAGGACGACGAGGACGAGGACGACGAGGACGAGGACGAGGACGACGAGGACGAGGACGACGAGGACGACGAGGACGAGGACGACGAGGACGAGGACGACGAGGACGAGGACGACGAGGACGAGGACGACGAGGACGAGGACGACGAGGACGAGGACGACGGGGACGCGGACGACGGGGACGCGGACGACGGGGACGCGGACGACGGGGACGCGGACGACGGGGACGAGGACGACGGGGACGAGGACGACGGGGACGAGGACGACGGGGACGAGGACGACGGGGACGAGGACGACGGGGACGAGGACGACGGGGACGAGGACGACGGGGACGAGGACGACGGGGACGAGGACGACGGGGACGAGGACGACGGGGACGAGGACGACGGGGACGAGGACGACGGGGACGAGGACGACGGGGACGAGGACGACGGGGACGAGGACGACGGGGACGAGGACGACGGGGACGAGGACGACGGGGACGAGGACGACGGGGACGAGGACGACGGGGACGAGGACGACGGGGACGAGGACGACGGGGACGAGGACGACGGGGACGAGGACGACGGGGACGAGGACGACGGGGACGAGGACGACGGGGACGAGGACGACGGGGACGAGGACGACGGGGACGAGGACGACGGGGACGAGGACGACGGGGACGAGGACGACGAGGACGAGGACGACGAGGACGAGGACGACGAGGACGAGGACGACGAGGACGAGGACGACGAGGACGAGGACGACGAGGACGAGGACGAGGACGACGAGGACGAGGACGACGAGGACGAGGACGACGAGGACGAGGACGACGAGGACGAGGACGACGAGGACGAGGACGACGAGGACGAGGACGAGGACGACGAGGACGAGGACGACGCGGACGAGGACGAGGACGACGGGGACGAGGACGACGGGGACGAGGACGACGAGGACGAGGACGACGAGGACGACGCGGACGACGAGGACGGGGACGACGAGGACGGGGACGACGAGGACGGGGACGACGAGGACGGGGACGACGAGGACGGGGACGACGAGGACGAGGACGACGAGGACGAGGACGACGAGGACGAGGACGACGAGGACGACGAGGACGAGGACGACGAGGACGACGAGGACGACGAGGACGGGGACGACGAGGACGACGAGGACGACGAGGACGGGGACGACGAGGACGGGGACGACGAGGACGGGGACGACGAGGACGGGGACGACGAGGACGGGGACGACGAGGACGGGGACGACGAGGACGGGGACGACGAGGACGGGGACGACGAGGACGGGGACGACGAGGACGGGGACGACGAGGACGAGGACGACGAGGACGAGGACGACGAGGACGAGGACGACGAGGACGAGGACGACGAGGTCGAGGACGACGAGGACGAGGACGACGAGGACGAGGACGACGAGGACGAGGACGACGAGGACGAGGACGAGGACGACGAGGACGAGGACGAGGACGACGAGGACGAGGACGAGGACGACGAGGACGAGGACGACGAGGACGAGGACGAGGACGGGGACGACGACGACGAGGACGAGGACGACGAGGACGACGAGGACGAGGACGACGAGGACGAGGACGACGAGGACGAGGACGACGAGGACGAGGACGACGAGGACGAGGACGACGAGGACGAGGACGACTAGGACGAGGACGACGAGGACGAGGACGACGAGGACGACGAGGACGAGGACGACGAGGACGAGGACGACGTGGACGAGGACGACGACGACGAGGACGAGGACGAGGACGACGAGGACGAACCCGACGAGGACGAGGACGAGGACGAGGAGGACGACGACGACGACGACGAGGACGTGGGCGACGAGGACGACGAGGACGACGACGACGACGACGAGGACGTGGGCGACGAGGACGAGGATGACGAGGACGAGGACGAGGACGACGAGGACGAGGACGAGGACGACGAGGACGAGGACGAGGACGACGAGGACGACGAGGACGAGGACGACGAGGACGAGGACGACGAGGACGACGAGGACGAGGACGACGACGACGACGGGGACGAGGACGACGACGACGACGAGGACGAGGACGAGGACGACGAGGACGACGAGGACGAGGACGACGAGGACTACGAGGACGAGGACGACGAGGACGAGGACGACGAGGACGACGAGGACGAGGACGACGAGGACGAGGACGACGAGGACGACGAGGACGAGGACGACGAGGACGGGGACGACGAGGACGAGGACGACGAGGACGAGGACGACGAGGACGAGGACGACGAGGACGAGGACGACGAGGACGAGGACGACGAGGACGAGGACGACGAGGACGAGGACGACGAGGACGAGGACGACGAGGACGAGGACGACGAGGACGACGAGGACGAGGACGAGGACGACGAGGACGACGAGGACGACGAGGACGAGGACGACGAGGACGAGGACGACGAGGACGAGGACGACGTGGACCACGAGGACGAGGACGACGATGACGGGGACGTCGTGGACGACGAGGACGAGGACGAGGACGACGAGGACGACGAGGACGAGGACGAGGACGACGAGGACGACGAGGACGAGGACGAGGACGACGAGGACGACGAGGACGAGGACGAGGACGACGAGGACGACGAGGACGAGGACGACGAGGACGACGAGGACGAGGACGACGAGGACGAGGACGATGAGGACGAGGACGACGAGGACGAGGACGACGAGGACGACGAGGACGAGGACGAGGACGACGAGGACGAGGACGACGAGGACGAGGACGACGAGGACGAGGACGACGAGGACGACGAGGACGAGGACGAGGACGACGAGGATGACGAGGACGAGGACGACGAGGACGACGAGGACGAGGACGAGGACGACGAGGACGAGGACGACGAGGACGAGGACGACGAGGACGAGGACGAGGACGACGAGGACGAGGACGACGAGGACGAGGACGACGACGACGACGAGGACGAGGACGACGAGGACGACGAGGACGAGGACGACGAGGACGAGGACGACGAGGACGAGGACGACGAGGACGAGGACGACGACGACGACGAGAACGAGGACGACGAGGACGACGAGGACGACGAGGACGAGGACGACGAGGACGAGGACGACGAGGACGAGGACGACGAGGACGAGGACGACAAGGACGAGGACGACGAGGACGAGGACGACGAGGACGGGGACGACGAGGACGAGGACGACGAGGACGAGGACGACGAGGACGAGGACGACGTGGACGACGAGGACGAGGACGACGATGACGGGGACGTCGTGGACGACGAGGACGAGGACGAGGACGACGAGGACGACGAGGACGAGGACGAGGACGACGAGGACGACGAGGACGAGGACGAGGACGACGAGGACGAGGACGACGAGGACGACGAGGACGAGGACGACGAGGACGAGGACGACGAGGACGAGGACGACGAGGACGAGGACGAGGACGACGGGGACGAGGACGACGACGACGGGGACGAGGACGACGAGGACGAGGACGACGAGGACGAGGACGACGAGGACGAGGACGACGACGACGACGGGGACGAGGACGACGAGGACGACGAGGACGAGGACGACGAGGACGAGGACGAGGACGACGAGGACGAGGACGAGGACGACGAGGACGAGGACGAGGACGAGGACGACGAGGACGACGAGGACGAGGACGACGAGGACGACGAGGACGAGGACGACGACGACGACGGGGACGAGGACGACGACGACGACGAGGACGAGGACGAGGACGACGAGGACGAGGACGACGAGGACGACGAGGACGAGGACGACGAGGACGAGGACGACGAGAACGACGAGGACGAGGACGACGAGGACGAGGACGAGGACGACGAGGACGACGAGGACGAGGACGACGAGGACGACGAGGACGAGGACGACGAGGACGAGGACGACGAGGACGAGGACGACGAGGACGAGGACGACGAGGACGAGGACGACGAGGACGAGGACGACGAGGACGAGGACGACGAGGACGAGGACGACGAGGACGAGGACGACGAGGACGAGGACGACGAGGACGAGGACGACGAGGACGAGGACGACGAGGACGAGGACGACGAGGACGAGGACGACGAGGACGAGGACGACGAGGACGAGGACGACGAGGACGAGGACGACGAGGACGAGGACGACGAGGACGAGGACGACGAGGACGAGGACGACGAGGACGAGGACGACGAGGACGAGGACGACGAGGACGAGGACGACGAGGACGAGGACGACGAGGACGAGGACGACGAGGACGAGGACGACGAGTACGAGAACGACGAGCACGAGGACGACGAGGACGAGAACGACGAGCACGAGGACGACGAGGACGAGGACGACGAGGACGAGGACGACGAGGACGAGGACGACGAGGACGAGGACGACGAGGACGAGGACGACGAGGACGAGGACGACGAGGACGAGGACGACGAGGACGAGGACGACGAGGACGAGGAAGACGAGGACGAGGACGACGAGGACGAGGACGACGAGGACGAGGACGACGAGGACGAGGACGACGAGGACGAGGACGACGAGGACGAGGACGACGAGGACGAGGACGACGAGGACGAGGACGACGAGGACGAGGACGACGAGGACGAGGACGACGAGGACGAGGACGACGAGGACGAGGACGACGAGGACGAGGACGACGAGGACGAGGACGACGAGGACGAGGACGACGAGGACGAGGACGACGAGGACGAGGACGAGGACGACGAGGACGAGGACGACGAGGACGAGGACGACGCGGACGAGGACGAGGACGACGGGGACGAGGACGACGGGGACGAGGACGACGAGGACGAGGACGACGCGGACGACGAGGACGGGGACGACGAGGACGGGGACGACGAGGACGGGGACGACGAGGACGGGGACGACGAGGACGGGGACGACGAGGACGGGGACGACGAGGACGACGAGGACGAGGACGACGAGGACGACGAGGACGACGAGGACGGGGACGACGAGGACGACGAGGACGACGAGGACGGGGACGACGAGGACGGGGACGACGAGGACGGGGACGACGAGGACGAGGACGACGAGGACGAGGACGACTAGGACGAGGACGAGGACGACGAGGACGAGGACGAGGACGACGAGGACGAGGACGAGGACGACGAGGACGAGGACGATGAGGACGAGGACGAGGACGGGGACGACGACGACGAGGACGAGGACGACGAGGACGACGAGGACGAGGACGACGAGGACGAGGACGACGAGGACGAGGACGACGAGCACGAGGACGACGAGGACGAGGACGACGAGGACGAGGACGACTAGGACGAGGACGACGAGGACGAGGACGACGAGGACGACGAGGACGAGGACGACGAGGACGAGGACGACGTGGACGAGGACGACGACGACGAGGACGAGGACGAGGACGACGAGGACGAACCCGACGAGGACGAGGACGAGGACGAGGAGGACGACGACGACGACGACGAGGACGTGGGCGACGAGGACGACGAGGACGACGACGACGACGACGAGGACGTGGGCGACGAGGACGAGGATGACGAGGACGAGGACGAGGACGACGAGGACGAGGACGAGGACGACGAGGACGAGGACGAGGACGACGAGGACGACGAGGACGAGGACGACGAGGACGAGGACGACGAGGACGACGAGGACGAGGACGACGACGACGACGGGGACGAGGACGACGACGACGACGAGGACGAGGACGAGGACGACGAGGACGACGAGGACGAGGACGACGAGGACTACGAGGACGAGGACGACGAGGACGAGGACGACGAGGACGACGAGGACGAGGACGACGAGGACGAGGACGACGAGGACGACGAGGACGAGGACGACGAGGACGGGGACGACGAGGACGAGGACGACGAGGACGAGGACGACGAGGACGAGGACGACGAGGACGAGGACGACGAGGACGAGGACGACGAGGACGAGGACGACGAGGACGAGGACGACGAGGACGAGGAAGACGAGGACGAGGACGACGAGGACGAGGACGACGAGGACGAGGACGACGAGGACGAGGACGACGAGGACGAGGACGACGAGGACGAGGACGACGAGGACGAGGACGACGAGGACGAGGACGACGAGGACGAGGACGACGAGGACGAGGACGACGAGGACGAGGACGACGAGGACGAGGACGACGAGGACGAGGACGACGAGGACGAGGACGACGAGGACGAGGACGACGAGGACGAGGACGACGAGGACGAGGACGACGAGGACGAGGACGACGAGGACGAGGACGACGAGGACGAGGACGACGAGGACGAGGACGACGAGGACGACGAGGACGAGGACGACGACGACGACGGGGACGACGACGACGGGGACGAGGACGACGACGACGACGAGGACGAGGACGAGGACGACGAGGACGAGGACGACGAGGACGACGAGGACGAGGACGACGAGGACGACGAGGACGAGGACGACGAGGACGACGAGGACGAGGACGACGAGGACGAGGACGACGAGGACGAGGACGAGGACGACGAGGACGACGAGGACGAGGACGACGAGGACGACGAGGACGACGAGGACGAGGACGACGAGGACGACGAGGACGAGGACGACGAGGACGAGGACGACGAGGACGAGGACGACGAGTACGAGGACGACGAGGACGAGGACGACGAGGACGAGGACGACGAGGACGAGGACGACGAGGACGAGGACGACGAGGACGAGGACGACGAGGACGAGGACGACGAGGACGAGGACGACGAGGACGAGGACGACGAGGACGAGGACGACGAGGACGAGGACGACGAGGACGAGGACGACGAGGACGAGGACGACGAGGACGAGGACGACGAGGACGAGGACGACGAGGACGAGGACGACGAGGACGAGGACGACGAGGACGAGGACGACGAGGACGAGGACGACGAGGACGAGGACGACGAGGACGAGGACGACGAGGACGAGGACGACGAGGACGAGGACGACGAGGACGAGGACGACGAGGACGAGGACGACGAGGACGAGGACGACGAGGACGAGGACGACGAGGACGAGGACGACGAGGACGAGGACGACGAGGACGAGGACGACGAGGACGAGGACGACGAGGACGAGGACGACGAGGACGAGGACGACGAGGACGAGGACGACGAGGACGAGGACGACGAGGACGAGGACGACGAGGACGAGGACGAGGACGACGAGGACGAGGACGACGAGGACGAGGACGACGCGGACGAGGACGAGGACGACGGGGACGAGGACGACGGGGACGAGGACGACGAGGACGAGGACGACGCGGACGACGAGGACGGGGACGACGAGGACGGGGACGACGAGGACGGGGACGACGAGGACGGGGACGACGAGGACGGGGACGACGAGGACGACGAGGACGAGGACGACGAGGACGACGAGGACGACGAGGACGGGGACGACGAGGACGACGAGGACGACGAGGACGGGGACGACGAGGACGGGGACGACGAGGACGGGGACGACGAGGACGAGGACGACGAGGACGAGGACGACTAGGACGAGGACGAGGACGACGAGGACGAGGACGAGGACGACGAGGACGAGGACGAGGACGACGAGGACGAGGACGACGAGGACGAGGACGAGGACGGGGACGACGACGACGAGGACGAGGACGACGAGGACGACGAGGACGAGGACGACGAGGACGAGGACGACGAGGACGAGGACGACGAGGACGAGGACGACGAGGACGAGGACGACGAGGACGAGGACGACTAGGACGAGGACGACGAGGACGAGGACGACGAGGACGACGAGGACGAGGACGACGATGACGAGGACGACGTGGACGAGGACGACGACGACGAGGACGAGGACGAGGACGACGAGGACGAACCCGACGAGGACGACGTGGACGAGGACGACGACGACGAGGACGAGGACGAGGACGACGAGGACGAACCCGACGAGGACGAGGACGAGGACGAGGAGGACGACGACGACGACGACGAGGACGTGGGCGACGAGGACGACGAGGACGACGACGACGACGACGAGGACGTGGGCGACGAGGACGACGAGGACGACGACGACGACGACGAGGACGTGGGCGACGAGGACGAGGATGACGAGGACGAGGACGAGGACGACGAGGACGAGGACGAGGACGACGAGGACGAGGACGAGGACGACGAGGACGACGAGGACGAGGACGACGAGGACGAGGACGACGAGGACGACGAGGACGAGGACGACGACGACGACGGGGACGAGGACGACGACGACGACGAGGACGAGGACGAGGACGACGAGGACGACGAGGACGAGGACGACGAGGACTACGAGGACGAGGACGACGAGGACGAGGACGACGAGGACGACGAGGACGAGGACGACGAGGACGAGGACGACGAGGACGACGAGGACGAGGACGACGAGGACGGGGACGACGAGGACGAGGACGACGAGGACGAGGACGACGAGGACGAGGACGACGAGGACGAGGACGACGAGGACGAGGACGACGAGGACGAGGACGACGAGGACGAGGACGACGAGGACGAGGACGACGAGGACGAGGACGACGAGGACGAGGACGACGAGGACGAGGACGACGAGGACGAGGACGACGAGGACGAGGACGACGAGGACGAGGACGACGAGGACGAGGACGACGAGGACGAGGACGACGAGGACGAGGACGACGAGTACGAGGACGACGAGGACGAGGACGACGAGGACGAGGACGACGAGGACGAGGACGACGAGGACGAGGACGACGAGGACGAGGACGACGAGGACGAGGACGACGAGGACGAGGACGACGAGGACGAGGACGACGAGGACGAGGACGACGAGGACGAGGACGACGAGGACGAGGACGACGAGGACGAGGACGACGAGGACGAGGACGACGAGGACGAGGACGACGAGGACGAGGACGACGAGGACGAGGACGACGAGGACGAGGACGACGAGGACGAGGACGACGAGGACGAGGACGACGAGGACGAGGACGACGAGGACGAGGACGACGAGGACGAGGACGACGAGGACGAGGACGACGAGGACGAGGACGACGAGGACGAGGACGACGAGGACGAGGACGACGAGGACGAGGACGACGAGGACGAGGACGACGAGGACGAGGACGACGAGGACGAGGACGACGAGGACGAGGACGACGAGGACGAGGACGACGAGGACGAGGACGACGAGGACGAGGACGACGAGGACGAGGACGACGAGGAAGAGGACGACGAGGACGAGGACGACGAGGACGAGGACGACGAGGACGAGGACGACGAGGACGAGGACGACGAGGACGACGAGGACGAGGACGACGAGGACGAGGACGACGAGGACGAGGACGACGAGGACGAGGACGACGAGGACGAGGACGACGAGGACGAGGACGACGAGGAAGAGGACGACGGGGACGAGGACGACGGGGACGAGGACGACGGGGACGAGGACGACGGGGACGAGGACGACGGGGACGAGGACGACGAGGACGAGGACGACGAGGACGAGGACGACGAGGACGAGGACGACGAGGACGAGGACGACGAGGACGAGGACGACGAGGACGAGGACGAGGACGACGAGGACGAGGACGACGAGGACGACGAGGACGAGGACGAGGACGACGAGGACGAGGACGACGAGGACGAGGACGACGAGGACGACGAGGACGAGGACGACGAGGACGAGGACGACGAGGACGAGGACGACGAGGACGAGGACGACGAGGAAGAGGACGACGGGGACGAGGACGACGGGGACGAGGACGACGGGGACGAGGACGACGGGGACGAGGACGACGAGGACGAGGACGACGAGGACGAGGACGACGAGGACGAGGACGACGAGGACGAGGACGACGAGGACGAGGACGACGAGGACGAGGACGACGAGGACGAGGACGACGAGGACGACGAGGACGAGGACGACGAGGACGAGGACGACGAGGACGAGGACGACGAGGACGAGGACGAGGACGACGAGGACGAGGACGACGAGGACGAGGACGACGAGGACGAGGACGACGAGGACGAGGACGACGAGGACGAGGACGACGAGGACGAGGACGACGAGGACGAGGACGACGAGGACGAGGACGACGAGGACGAGGACGACGAGGACGAGGACGACGAGGACGACGAGGACGAGGACGACGATGACGGGGACGTCGTGGACGACGAGGACGAGGACGAGGACGACGAGGACGACGAGGACGAGGACGAGGACGACGAGGACGACGAGGACGAGGACGACGAGGACGACGAGGACGAGGACGACGAGGACGAGGACGACGAGGACGAGGACGAGGACGAAGAGGATGAGGACGACGACGACGGGGACGAGGACGACGAGGACGAGGACGACGAGGACGACGAGGACGAGGACGACGAGGACGACGAGGACGAGGACGACGAGGACGACGAGGACGAGGACGACGAGGACGACGAGGACGAGGACGACGAGGACGAGGACGACGAGGACGACGACGACGACGAGGACGAGGACGAGGACGACGAGGACGACGAGGACGAGGACGACGAGGACGAGGACGACGAGGACGACGAGGACGAGGACGACGAGGACGAGGACGACGAGGACGACGAGGACGAGGACGACGAGGACGACGAGGACGAGGACGACGAGGACGACGAGGACGAGGACGACGAGGACGAGGACGACGAGGACGAGGACGACGAGGACGAGGACGACGAGGACGAGGACGACGAGGACGAGGACGACGAGGACGAGGACGACGAGGACGAGGACGACGAGGACGAGGACGACGAGGACGAGGACGACGAGGACGAGGACGACGAGGACGAGGACGACGAGGACGAGGACGACGAGGACGAGGACGACGAGGACGAGGACGACGAGGACGAGGACGACGAGGACGAGGACGACGAGGACGAGGACGACGAGGACGAGGACGACGAGGACGAGGACGACGAGGACGAGGACGACGAGGACGAGGACGAAGAGGACGCGGACGACGAGGACGCGGACGACGAGGACGCGGACGACGAGGACGCGGACGACGGGGACGCGGACGACGGGGACGCGGACGACGGGGACGAGGACGACGGGGACGAGGACGACGGGGACGAGTACGACGAGGACGAGGACGACGAGGACGAGGACGACGAGGACGAGGACGACGAGGACGAGGACGACGAGGACGAGGACGACGAGGACGAGGACGACGAGGACGAGGACGACGAGGACGAGGACGACGAGGACGAGGACGAAGAGGACGAGGACGACGAGGACGCGGACGACGAGGACGAGGACGACGAGGACGCGGACGACGAGGACGCGGACGACGGGGACGCGGACGACGGGGACGCGGACGACGGGGACGAGGACGACGGGGATGAGGACGACGGGGACGAGTACGACGAGGACGAGGACGACGAGGACGAGGACGACGAGGACGAGGACGACGAGGACGAGGACGACGAGGACGAGGACGACGAGGACGAGGACGACGAGGACGAGGACGAGGACGACGAGGACGAGGACGACGACGACGGGGACGAGGACGACGAGGACGAGGACGACGAGGACGACGAGGACGAGGACGACGAGGACGACGAGGACGAGGACGACGAGGACGAGGACGACGAGGACGAGGACGACGAGGACGAGGACGACGAGGACGAGGACGACGAGGACGAGGACGACGAGGACGAGGACGACGGGGACGAGGACGACGAGGACGAGGACGACGAGGACGAGGACGAAGAGGACGAGGACGACGAGGACGAGGACGACGAGGACGAGGACGACGAGGACGAGGACGACGAGGACGAGGACGACGAGGACGAGGACGACGAGGACGAGGACGACGAGGACGAGGACGACGAGGACGAGGACGACGAGGACGAGGACGACGAGGACGAGGACGACGAGGACGAGGACGACGAGGACGAGGACGACGAGGACGAGGACGACGAGGACGAGGACGACGAGGACGAGGACGACGAGGACGAGGACGACGAGGACGAGGACGACGAGGACGAGGACGACGAGGACGAGGACGACGAGGAGGAGGACGACGAGGACGAGGACGACGAGGACGAGGACGACGAGGACGAGGACGACGAGGACGAGGACGACGAGGACGAGGACGAGGACGACGAGGACGACGAGGACGAGGACGACGAGGACGAGGACGACGAGGACGAGGACGACGAGGACGAGGACGACGAGGACGAGGACGACGAGGACGACGAGGACGAGGACGACGAGGACGAGGACGACGAGGACGAGGACGACGAGGACGAGGACGACGAGGACGAGGACGACGAGGACGAGGACGACGAGGACGCGGGCGACGAGGACGCGGACGACGAGGACGCGGACGACGAGGACGCGGACGACGAGGAAGAGGACGACGAGGAAGAGGACGACGGGGACGAGGACGACGGGGACGAGGACGACGGGGACGAGGACGACGGGGACGAGGACGACGGGGACGAGGACGACGAGGACGAGGACGACGAGGACGAGGACGACGAGGACGAGGACGACGAGGACGAGGACGACGAGGACGAGGACGACGAGGACGAGGACGACGAGGACGACGAGGACGAGGACGACGATGACGGGGACGTCGTGGACGACGAGGACGAGGACGAGGACGACGAGGACGACGAGGACGAGGACGAGGACGACGAGGACGACGAGGACGAGGACGAGGACGACGAGGACGAGGACGACGAGGACGACGAGGACGAGGACGACGAGGACGAGGACGACGAGGACGAGGACGAGGACGACGAGGATGAGGACGACGACGACGGGGACGAGGACGACGAGGACGAGGACGACGAGGACGAGGACGACGAGGACGAGGACGACGAGGACGAGGACGACGAGGACGAGGACGACGAGGACGAGGACGACGAGGACGACGAGGACGAGGACGACGAGGACGACGAGGACGAGGACGACGAGGACGAGGACGACGAGGACGAGGACGAGGACGACGAGGACGACGAGGACGAGGACGACGAGGACGACGAGGACGACGAGGACGAGGACGACGAGGACGACGAGGACGAGGACGACGAGGACGAGGACGACGAGGACGAGGACGACGAGTACGAGGACGACGAGGACGAGGACGACGAGGACGAGGACGACGAGGACGAGGACGACGAGGACGAGGACGACGAGGACGAGGACGACGAGGACGAGGACGACGAGGACGAGGACGACGAGGACGAGGACGACGAGGACGAGGACGACGAGGACGAGGACGACGAGGACGAGGACGACGAGGACGAGGACGACGAGGACGAGGACGACGAGGACGAGGACGACGAGGACGAGGACGACGAGGACGAGGACGACGAGGACGAGGACGACGAGGACGAGGACGACGAGGACGAGGACGACGAGGACGAGGACGACGAGGACGAGGACGACGAGGACGAGGACGACGAGGACGAGGACGACGAGGACGAGGACGACGAGGACGAGGACGACGAGGACGAGGACGACGAGGACGAGGACGACGAGGACGAGGACGACGAGGACGAGGACGACGAGGACGAGGACGACGAGGACGAGGACGACGAGGACGAGGACGACGAGGACGAGGACGACGAGGACGAGGACGACGAGGACGAGGACGACGAGGACGAGGACGACGAGGACGAGGACGACGAGGACGAGGACGACGAGGACGAGGACGACGAGGACGAGGACGACGAGGAAGAGGACGACGAGGACGAGGACGACGAGGACGAGGACGACGAGGACGAGGACGACGAGGACGAGGACGACGAGGACGACGAGGACGAGGACGACGAGGACGAGGACGACGAGGACGAGGACGACGAGGACGAGGACGACGAGGACGAGGACGACGAGGAAGAGGACGACGGGGACGAGGACGACGGGGACGAGGACGACGGGGACGAGGACGACGGGGACGAGGACGACGGGGACGAGGACGACGAGGACGAGGACGACGAGGACGAGGACGACGAGGACGAGGACGACGAGGACGAGGACGACGAGGACGAGGACGACGAGGACGAGGACGAGGACGACGAGGACGAGGACGACGAGGACGACGAGGACGAGGACGAGGACGACGAGGACGAGGACGACGAGGACGAGGACGACGAGGACGACGAGGACGAGGACGACGAGGACGAGGACGACGAGGACGAGGACGACGAGGACGAGGACGACGAGGAAGAGGACGACGGGGACGAGGACGACGGGGACGAGGACGACGGGGACGAGGACGACGGGGACGAGGACGACGAGGACGAGGACGACGAGGACGAGGACGACGAGGACGAGGACGACGAGGACGAGGACGACGAGGACGAGGACGACGAGGACGAGGACGACGAGGACGAGGACGACGAGGACGACGAGGACGAGGACGACGAGGACGAGGACGACGAGGACGAGGACGACGAGGACGAGGACGAGGACGACGAGGACGAGGACGACGAGGACGAGGACGACGAGGACGAGGACGACGAGGACGAGGACGACGAGGACGAGGACGACGAGGACGAGGACGACGAGGACGAGGACGACGAGGACGAGGACGACGAGGACGAGGACGACGAGGACGACGAGGACGAGGACGACGATGACGGGGACGTCGTGGACGACGAGGACGAGGACGAGGACGACGAGGACGACGAGGACGAGGACGAGGACGACGAGGACGACGAGGACGAGGACGACGAGGACGACGAGGACGAGGACGACGAGGACGAGGACGACGAGGACGAGGACGAGGACGAAGAGGATGAGGACGACGACGACGGGGACGAGGACGACGAGGACGAGGACGACGAGGACGACGAGGACGAGGACGACGAGGACGACGAGGACGAGGACGACGAGGACGACGAGGACGAGGACGACGAGGACGACGAGGACGAGGACGACGAGGACGAGGACGACGAGGACGACGACGACGACGAGGACGAGGACGAGGACGACGAGGACGACGAGGACGAGGACGACGAGGACGAGGACGACGAGGACGACGAGGACGAGGACGACGAGGACGAGGACGACGAGGACGACGAGGACGAGGACGACGAGGACGACGAGGACGAGGACGACGAGGACGACGAGGACGAGGACGACGAGGACGAGGACGACGAGGACGAGGACGACGAGGACGAGGACGACGAGGACGAGGACGACGAGGACGAGGACGACGAGGACGAGGACGACGAGGACGAGGACGACGAGGACGAGGACGACGAGGACGAGGACGACGAGGACGAGGACGACGAGGACGAGGACGACGAGGACGAGGACGACGAGGACGAGGACGACGAGGACGAGGACGACGAGGACGAGGACGACGAGGACGAGGACGACGAGGACGAGGACGACGAGGACGAGGACGACGAGGACGAGGACGACGAGGACGAGGACGAAGAGGACGCGGACGACGAGGACGCGGACGACGAGGACGCGGACGACGAGGACGCGGACGACGGGGACGCGGACGACGGGGACGCGGACGACGGGGACGAGGACGACGGGGACGAGGACGACGGGGACGAGTACGACGAGGACGAGGACGACGAGGACGAGGACGACGAGGACGAGGACGACGAGGACGAGGACGACGAGGACGAGGACGACGAGGACGAGGACGACGAGGACGAGGACGACGAGGACGAGGACGACGAGGACGAGGACGAAGAGGACGAGGACGACGAGGACGCGGACGACGAGGACGAGGACGACGAGGACGCGGACGACGAGGACGCGGACGACGGGGACGCGGACGACGGGGACGCGGACGACGGGGACGAGGACGACGGGGATGAGGACGACGGGGACGAGTACGACGAGGACGAGGACGACGAGGACGAGGACGACGAGGACGAGGACGACGAGGACGAGGACGACGAGGACGAGGACGACGAGGACGAGGACGACGAGGACGAGGACGAGGACGACGAGGACGAGGACGACGACGACGGGGACGAGGACGACGAGGACGAGGACGACGAGGACGACGAGGACGAGGACGACGAGGACGACGAGGACGAGGACGACGAGGACGAGGACGACGAGGACGAGGACGACGAGGACGAGGACGACGAGGACGAGGACGACGAGGACGAGGACGACGAGGACGAGGACGACGGGGACGAGGACGACGAGGACGAGGACGACGAGGACGAGGACGAAGAGGACGAGGACGACGAGGACGAGGACGACGAGGACGAGGACGACGAGGACGAGGACGACGAGGACGAGGACGACGAGGACGAGGACGACGAGGACGAGGACGACGAGGACGAGGACGACGAGGACGAGGACGACGAGGACGAGGACGACGAGGACGAGGACGACGAGGACGAGGACGACGAGGACGAGGACGACGAGGACGAGGACGACGAGGACGAGGACGACGAGGACGAGGACGACGAGGACGAGGACGACGAGGACGAGGACGACGAGGACGAGGACGACGAGGACGAGGACGACGAGGAGGAGGACGACGAGGACGAGGACGACGAGGACGAGGACGACGAGGACGAGGACGACGAGGACGAGGACGACGAGGACGAGGACGAGGACGACGAGGACGACGAGGACGAGGACGACGAGGACGAGGACGACGAGGACGAGGACGACGAGGACGAGGACGACGAGGACGAGGACGACGAGGACGACGAGGACGAGGACGACGAGGACGAGGACGACGAGGACGAGGACGACGAGGACGAGGACGACGAGGACGAGGACGACGAGGACGAGGACGACGAGGACGCGGGCGACGAGGACGCGGACGACGAGGACGCGGACGACGAGGACGCGGACGACGAGGAAGAGGACGACGAGGAAGAGGACGACGGGGACGAGGACGACGGGGACGAGGACGACGGGGACGAGGACGACGGGGACGAGGACGACGGGGACGAGGACGACGAGGACGAGGACGACGAGGACGAGGACGACGAGGACGAGGACGACGAGGACGAGGACGACGAGGACGAGGACGACGAGGACGAGGACGACGAGGACGACGAGGACGAGGACGACGATGACGGGGACGTCGTGGACGACGAGGACGAGGACGAGGACGACGAGGACGACGAGGACGAGGACGAGGACGACGAGGACGACGAGGACGAGGACGAGGACGACGAGGACGAGGACGACGAGGACGACGAGGACGAGGACGACGAGGACGAGGACGACGAGGACGAGGACGAGGACGACGAGGATGAGGACGACGACGACGGGGACGAGGACGACGAGGACGAGGACGACGAGGACGACGAGGACGAGGACGACGAGGACGACGAGGACGAGGACGACGAGGACGACGAGGACGAGGACGACGAGGACGAGGACGACGAGGACGACGACGACGACGAGCACGAGGACGAGGACGACGAGGACGACGAGGACGAGGACGACGAGGACGAGGACGACGAGGACGAGGACGACGAGGACGACGAGGACGAGGACGACGAGGACGAGGACGACGAGGACGACGAGGACGAGGACGACGAGGACGACGAGGACGAGGACGACGAGGACGACGAGGACGAGGACGACGAGGACGAGGACGACGAGGACGAGGACGACGAGGACGAGGACGACGAGGACGAGGACGACGAGGACGAGGACGACGAGGACGACGAGGACGAGGACGACGAGGACGAGGACGACGAGGACGAGGACGACGAGGACGAGGACGACGAGGACGAGGACGACGAGGACGAGGACGACGAGGACGAGGACGACGAGGACGAGGACGACGAGGACGAGGACGACGAGGACGAGGACGACGAGGACGAGGGCGACGAGGACGAGGACGACGAGGACGAGGACGACGAGGACGAGGACGACGAGGACGAGGACGAAGAGGACGCGGACGACGAGGACGCGGACGACGAGGACGCGGACGACGAGGACGCGGACGACGAGGACGCGGACGACGGGGACGCGGACGACGGGGACGCGGACGACGGGGACGAGGACGACGGGGATGAGGACGACGGGGACGAGTACGACGAGGACGAGGACGACGAGGACGAGGACGACGAGGACGAGGACGACGAGGACGAGGACGACGAGGACGAGGACGACGAGGACGAGGACGACGAGGACGAGGACGACGAGGACGAGGACGACGAGGACGAGGACGACGAGGACGAGGACGACGAGGACGAGGACGACGAGGACGAGGACGACGAGGACGAGGACGACGCGGACGAGGACGACGAGGACGACGAGGACGAGGACGACGATGACGGGGACGTCGTGGACGACGAGGACGAGGACGAGGACGACGAGGACGACGAGGACGAGGACGAGGACGACGAGGACGACGAGGACGAGGACGAGGACGACGAGGACGAGGGCGACGAGGACGACGAGGACGAGGACGACGAGGACGAGGACGACGAGGACGAGGACGAGGACGACGAGGACGAGGACGACGACGACGGGGACGAGGACGACGAGGACGAGGACGACGAGGACGACGAGGACGAGGACGACGAGGACGACGAGGACGAGGACGACGAGGACGAGGACGACGAGGACGAGGACGACGAGGACGAGGACGACGAGGACGAGGACGACGAGGACGAGGACGACGAGGACGAGGACGACGAGGACGACGAGGACGAGGACGAGGACGACGAGGACGACGAGGACGAGGACGAGGACGACGAGGACGAGGACGAGGACGACGAGGACGAGGACGACGAGGACGACGAGGACGAGGACGACGAGGACGAGGACGACGAGGACGAGGACGAGGACGACGAGGACGAGGACGACGACGACGGGGACGAGGACGACGAGGACGAGGACGACGAGGACGACGAGGACGAGGACGACGAGGACGACGAGGACGAGGACGACGAGGACGAGGACGACGAGGACGAGGACGACGAGGACGAGGACGACGAGGACGAGGACGACGAGGACGAGGACGACGAGGACGAGGACGACGAGGACGAGGACGACGAGGACGAGGACGACGAGGACGAGGACGACGAGGACGAGGACGACGAGGACGAGGACGACGAGGACGAGGACGACGAGGACGAGGACGACGAGGACGAGGACGACGAGGACGAGGACGACGAGGACGAGGACGACGAGGACGAGGACGACGAGGACGAGGACGACGAGGACGAGGACGACGAGGACGAGGACGACGAGGACGAGGACGACGAGGACGAGGACGACGAGGACGAGGACGACGAGGACGAGGACGACGAGGACGAGGACGACGAGGACGAGGACGACGAGGACGAGGACGACGAGGACGAGGACGACGAGGACGAGGACGACGAGGACGAGGACGAGGACGACGAGGACGAGGACGAGGACGACGAGGACGACGAGGACGAGGACGACGAGGACGAGGACGACGAGGACGAGGACGACGAGGACGAGGACGACGAGGACGAGGACGACGAGGACGAGGACGACGAGGACGAGGACGACGAGGACGCGGGCGACGAGGACGCGGACGACGAGGACGCGGACGACGAGGACGCGGACGACGAGGAAGAGGACGACGGGGACGAGGACGACGGGGACGAGGACGACGGGGACGAGGACGACGGGGACGAGGACGACGGGGACGAGGACGACGGGGACGAGGACGACGGGGACGAGGACGACGGGGACGAGGACGACGGGGACGAGGACGACGGGGACGAGGACGACGGGGACGAGGACGACGGGGACGAGGACGACGGGGACGAGGACGACGGGGACGAGGACGACGGGGACGAGGACGACGGGGACGAGGACGACGGGGACGAGGACGACGGGGACGAGGACGACGGGGACGAGGACGACGGGGACGAGGACGACGGGGACGAGGACGACGGGGACGAGGACGACGGGGACGAGGACGACGGGGACGAGGACGACGGGGACGAGGACGACGGGGACGAGGACGACGGGGACGAGGACGACGGGGACGAGGACGACGGGGACGAGGACGACGGGGACGAGGACGACGGGGACGAGGACGACGGGGACGAGGACGACGGGGACGAGGACGACGGGGACGAGGACGACGGGGACGAGGACGACGGGGACGAGGACGACGGGGACGAGGACGACGAGGACGAGGACGACGAGGACGAGGACGACGAGGACGAGGACGACGAGGACGAGGACGACGAGGACGAGGACGACGAGGACGAGGACGACGAGGACGAGGACGACGAGGACGAGGACGACGAGGACGAGGACGACGAGGACGAGGACGACGAGGACGAGGACGACGAGGACGAGGACGACGAGGACGAGGACGACGAGGACGAGGACGACGAGGACGAGGACGACGAGGACGAGGACGACGAGGACGAGGACGACGAGGACGAGGACGACGAGGACGAGGACGACGAGGACGAGGACGACGAGGACGAGGACGACGCGGACGAGGACGACGCGGACGAGGACGACGGGGACGAGGACGACGGGGACGAGGACGACGGGGACGAGGACGACGGGGACGAGGACGAGGACGACGGGGACGAGGACGACGGGGACGAGGACGACGGGGACGAGGACGACGAGGACGAGGACGACGAGGACGAGGACGACGAGGACGAGGACGAGGACGAGGACGAGGACGACGACGACGAGGACGAGGACGACGAGGACGACGAGGACGAGGACGACGAGGACGAGGACGACGAGGACGAGGACGACGAGGACGAGGACGACGAGGACGAGGACGACGAGGACGAGGACGACTAGGACGAGGACGACGAGGACGACGAGGACGAGGACGACGAGGACGAGGACGACGTGGACGAGGACGACGACGACGACGAGGACGAGGACGACGAGGACGAGGACGAGGACGACGAGGACGATGACGACGAGGACGAGGACGACGAGGACGAGGACGAGGACGACGAGGACGAGGACGAGGACGACGAGGACGACGAGGACGAGGACGAGGACGACGAGGACGACGAGGACGAGGACGAGGACGACGAGGACTAGGACGAGGACGACGAGGACGACGAGGACGAGGACGAGGACCACGAGGACGACGAGGACGAGGAGGACGAGGACGAGGACGACGAGGACGACGAGGACGAGGACGAGGACGACGAGGACGAGGACGACGAGGACGACGAGGACGAGGACGACGAGGACGACGAGGACGACGAGGACGAGGACGAGGACGAGGACGACGAGGACGACGACGAGGACGAAGACGACGAGGACGAGGCCGACGAGGACGAGGACGAGGACGACGAGGACGACGACGACGACGACGAGGACGTGGACGACGAGGACGAGGATGACGAGGACGAGGACGAGGACGAGGACGACGAGGACGACGAGGACGAGGACGAGGACGACGAGGACGACGAGGACGAGGACGAGGACGACGAGGACGAGGACGGGGACGACGACGACGGGGACGACGACGACGGGGACGACGACGACGGGGACGACGATGACGGGGACGGGGACGACGGGGACGGGGACGACGCGGACGGGGACGACGGGGACGGGCACGACGGGGACGAGGACGATGAGGACGGTGAGGACGAGGACGACGAGTACGAGGACGACGAGGACGACGAGGACGACGAGGACGACGAGGACGACGAGGACGACGAGGACGACGAGGACGAGGACGACGAGGACGAGGACGACGAGGACGAGGACGACGAGGACGAGGAGGACGAGGACGAGGACGACGAGGACGACGAGGACGAGGACGAGGACGACGAGGACGACGAGGACGAGGACGAGGACGACGAGGACGACGAGGACGACGAGGACGAGGACGAGGACCACGAGGACGACGAGGACGAGGACGACGAGGACGAGCACGACGAGGACGAGGACGACGAGGACGAGGACGACGAGGACGACGAGGACGAGGACGACGAGGACGAGGACGAGGACGACGAGGACGAGGACGACGGGGACGAGGACGACGGGGACGAGGACGACGGGGAAGAGGACGACGGGGACGAGGACGACGGGGACGAGGACGACGGGGACGAGGACGACGGGGACGAGGACGACGAGGACGAGGACGACGGGGACGAGGACGACGGGGACGAGGACGACGGGGACGAGGACGACGAGGACGAGGACGACGAGGACGAGGACGACGAGGACGAGGACGACGAGGACGAGGACGACGAGGACGAGGACGACGAGGACGAGGACGAGGACGACGAGGACGAGGACGACGAGGACGAGGACGACGAGGACGAGGACGACGAGGACGAGGACGACGAGGACGAGGACGACGAGGACGAGGACGACGAGGACGAGGACGACGAGGACGAGGACGACGAGGACGAGGACGACGAGGACGAGGACGACGAGGACGAGGACGACGAGGACGAGGACGACGAGGACGAGGACGACGAGGACGAGGACGACGAGGACGAGGACGACGAGGACGAGGACGACGAGGACGAGGACGACGAGGACGAGGACGACGAGGACGAGGACGACGAGGACGAGGACGACGAGGACGAGGACGACGAGGACGAGGACGACGAGGACGAGGACGACGAGGACGAGGACGAGGACGACGAGGACGACGAGGACGAGGACGACGAGGACGAGGACGACGAGGACGAGGACGACGAGGACGAGGACGACGAGGACGAGGACGACGAGGACGAGGACGACGAGGACGACGAGGACGAGGACGACGAGGACGAGGACGACGAGGACGAGGACGACGAGGACGAGGACGACGAGGACGCGGGCGACGAGGACGCGGACGACGAGGACGCGGACGACGAGGACGCGGACGACGAGGAAGAGGACGACGAGGAAGAGGACGACGGGGACGAGGACGACGGGGACGAGGACGACGGGGACGAGGACGACGGGGACGAGGACGACGGGGACGAGGACGACGGGGACGAGGACGACGAGGACGAGGACGACGAGGACGAGGACGACGAGGACGAGGACGACGAGGACGAGGACGACGAGGACGAGGACGACGAGGACGAGGACGACGAGGACGAGGACGACGAGGACGACGAGGACGAGGACGACGATGACGGGGACGTCGTGGACGACGAGGACGAGGACGAGGACGACGAGGACGACGAGGACGAGGACGAGGACGACGAGGACGACGAGGACGAGGACGAGGACGACGAGGACGAGGACGACGAGGACGACGAGGACGAGGACGACGAGGACGAGGACGACGAGGACGAGGACGAGGACGACGAGGATGAGGACGACGACGACGGGGACGAGGACGACGAGGACGAGGACGACGAGGACGACGAGGACGAGGACGACGAGGACGACGAGGACGAGGACGACGAGGACGACGAGGACGAGGACGACGAGGACGAGGACGACGAGGACGACGACGACGACGAGCACGAGGACGAGGACGACGAGGACGACGAGGACGAGGACGACGAGGACGAGGACGACGAGGACGACGAGGACGAGGACGACGAGGACGAGGACGACGAGGACGACGAGGACGACGAGGACGAGGACGACGAGGACGAGGACGACGAGGACGAGGACGACGAGGACGAGGACGACGAGGACGAGGACGACGAGGACGAGGACGACGAGGACGACGAGGACGAGGACGACGAGGACGAGGACGACGAGGACGAGGACGACGAGGACGAGGACGACGAGGACGAGGACGACGAGGACGAGGACGACGAGGACGAGGACGACGAGGACGAGGACGACGAGGACGAGGACGACGAGGACGAGGACGACGAGGACGAGGACGACGAGGACGAGGACGACGAGGACGAGGACGACGAGGACGAGGACGACGAGGACGAGGACGACGAGGACGAGGACGAGGACGACGAGGACGAGGACGACGAGGACGAGGACGACGAGGACGAGGACGACGAGGACGAGGACGACGAGGACGAGGACGACGAGGACGAGGACGACGAGGACGAGGACGACGAGGACGAGGACGACGAGGACGAGGACGACGAGGACGAGGACGACGAGGACGAGGACGACGCGGACGAGGACGACGAGGACGACGAGGACGAGGACGACGATGACGGGGACGTCGTGGACGACGAGGACGAGGACGAGGACGACGAGGACGACGAGGACGAGGACGAGGACGACGAGGACGACGAGGACGAGGACGACGAGGACGAGGACGACGAGGACGAGGACGACGAGGACGAGGACGACGAGGACGAGGACGACGAGGACGAGGACGACGAGGACGAGGACGACGAGGACGAGGACGACGAGGACGAGGACGACGAGGACGAGGACGACGAGGACGAGGACGACGCGGACGAGGACGACGAGGACGACGAGGACGAGGACGACGATGACGGGGACGTCGTGGACGACGAGGACGAGGACGAGGACGACGAGGACGACGAGGACGAGGACGAGGACGACGAGGACGACGAGGACGAGGACGAGGACGACGAGGACGAGGACGACGAGGACGACGAGGACGAGGACGACGAGGACGAGGACGACGAGGACGAGGACGAGGACGACGAGGACGAGGACGACGACGACGGGGACGAGGACGACGAGGACGAGGACGACGAGGACGACGAGGACGAGGACGACGAGGACGACGAGGACGAGGACGACGAGGACGAGGACGACGAGGACGAGGACGACGAGGACGAGGACGACGAGGACGAGGACGACGAGGACGAGGACGACGAGGACGAGGACGACGAGGACGACGAGGACGAGGACGAGGACGACGAGGACGACGAGGACGAGGACGAGGACGACGAGGACGAGGACGAGGACGACGAGGACGAGGACGACGAGGACGACGAGGACGAGGACGACGAGGACGAGGACGACGAGGACGAGGACGAGGACGACGAGGACGAGGACGACGACGACGGGGACGAGGACGACGAGGACGAGGACGACGAGGACGACGAGGACGAGGACGACGAGGACGACGAGGACGAGGACGACGAGGACGAGGACGACGAGGACGAGGACGACGAGGACGAGGACGACGAGGACGAGGACGACGAGGACGAGGACGACGAGGACGAGGACGACGAGGACGAGGACGACGAGGACGAGGACGACGAGGACGAGGACGACGAGGACGAGGACGACGAGGACGAGGACGACGAGGACGAGGACGACGAGGACGAGGACGACGAGGACGAGGACGACGAGGACGAGGACGACGAGGACGAGGACGACGAGGACGAGGACGACGAGGACGAGGACGACGAGGACGAGGACGACGAGGACGAGGACGACGAGGACGAGGACGACGAGGACGAGGACGACGAGGACGAGGACGACGAGGACGAGGACGACGAGGACGAGGACGACGAGGACGAGGACGACGAGGACGAGGACGACGAGGACGAGGACGACGAGGACGAGGACGACGAGGACGAGGACGACGAGGACGAGGACGACGAGGACGAGGACGACGAGGACGAGGACGAGGACGACGAGGACGACGAGGACGAGGACGACGAGGACGAGGACGACGAGGACGAGGACGACGAGGACGAGGACGACGAGGACGAGGACGACGAGGACGAGGACGACGAGGACGCGGACGACGAGGAAGAGGACGACGAGGACGAGGACGACGGGGACGAGGACGACGGGGACGAGGACGACGGGGACGAGGACGACGGGGACGAGGACGACGGGGACGAGGACGACGGGGACGAGGACGACGGGGACGAGGACGACGGGGACGAGGACGACGGGGACGAGGACGACGGGGACGAGGACGACGGGGACGAGGACGACGGGGACGAGGACGACGGGGACGAGGACGACGGGGACGAGGACGACGGGGACGAGGACGACGGGGACGAGGACGACGGGGACGAGGACGACGGGGACGAGGACGACGGGGACGAGGACGACGGGGACGAGGACGACGGGGACGAGGACGACGGGGACGAGGACGACGGGGACGAGGACGACGGGGACGAGGACGACGGGGACGAGGACGACGGGGACGAGGACGACGGGGACGAGGACGACGGGGACGAGGACGACGGGGACGAGGACGACGGGGACGAGGACGACGGGGACGAGGACGACGGGGACGAGGACGACGGGGACGAGGACGACGGGGACGAGGACGACGGGGACGAGGACGACGGGGACGAGGACGACGGGGACGAGGACGACGAGGACGAGGACGACGAGGACGAGGACGACGAGGACGAGGACGACGAGGACGAGGACGACGAGGACGAGGACGACGAGGACGAGGACGACGAGGACGAGGACGACGAGGACGAGGACGACGAGGACGAGGACGACGAGGACGAGGACGACGAGGACGAGGACGACGAGGACGAGGACGACGAGGACGAGGACGACGAGGACGAGGACGACGAGGACGAGGACGACGAGGACGAGGACGACGAGGACGAGGACGACGAGGACGAGGACGACGAGGACGAGGACGACGAGGACGAGGACGACGAGGACGAGGACGACGAGGACGAGGACGACGAGGACGAGGACGACGAGGACGAGGACGACGAGGACGAGGACGACGCGGACGAGGACGACGCGGACGAGGACGACGCGGACGAGGACGACGCGGACGAGGACGACGCGGACGAGGACGACGGGGACGAGGACGACGGGGACGAGGACGAGGACGACGGGGACGAGGACGACGGGGACGAGGACGACGGGGACGAGGACGACGAGGACGAGGACGACGAGGACGAGGACGACGAGGACGAGGACGAGGACGAGGACGAGGACGACGACGACGAGGACGAGGACGACGAGGACGACGAGGACGAGGACGACGAGGACGAGGACGACGAGGACGAGGACGACGAGGACGAGGACGACGAGGACGAGGACGACGAGGACGAGGACGACTAGGACGAGGACGACGAGGACGAGGACGACGAGGACGACGAGGACGACGTGGACGAGGACGACGACGACGACGAGGACGAGGACGACGAGGACGAGGACGAGGACGACGAGGACGATGACGACGAGGACGAGGACGACGAGGACGAGGACGAGGACGACGAGGACGAGGACGAGGACGACGAGGACGAGGACGAGGACGACGAGGACGACGAGGACGAGGACGAGGACGACGAGGACGACGAGGACGAGGACGAGGACGACGAGGACTAGGACGAGGACGACGAGGACGACGAGGACGAGGACGAGGACCACGAGGACGACGAGGACGAGGAGGACGAGGACGAGGACGACGAGGACGACGAGGACGAGGACGAGGACGACGAGGACGAGGACGACGAGGACGACGAGGACGAGGACGACGAGGACGACGAGGACGACGAGGACGAGGACGAGGACGAGGACGACGAGGACGACGACGAGGACGAAGACGACGAGGACGAGGCCGACGAGGACGAGGACGAGGACGACGAGGACGACGACGACGACGACGAGGACGTGGACGACGAGGACGAGGATGACGAGGACGAGGACGAGGACGAGGACGACGAGGACGACGAGGACGAGGACGAGGACGACGAGGACGACGAGGACGAGGACGAGGACGACGAGGACGAGGACGGGGACGACGACGACGGGGACGACGACGACGGGGACGACGACGACGGGGACGACGATGACGGGGACGGGGACGACGGGGACGGGGACGACGCGGACGGGGACGACGGGGACGGGCACGACGGGGACGAGGACGATGAGGACGGTGAGGACGAGGACGACGAGTACGAGGACGACGAGGACGACGAGGACGACGAGGACGACGAGGACGACGAGGACGACGAGGACGACGAGGACGAGGACGACGAGGACGAGGACGACGAGGACGAGGACGACGAGGACGAGGAGGACGAGGACGAGGACGACGAGGACGACGAGGACGAGGACGAGGACGACGAGGACGACGAGGACGAGGACGAGGACGACGAGGACGACGAGGACGACGAGGACGACGAGGACGACGAGGACGAGGACGAGGACCACGAGGACGACGAGGACGAGGACGACGAGGACGAGCACGACGAGGACGAGGACGACGAGGACGAGGACGACGAGGACGACGAGGACGAGGACGACGAGGACGAGGACGAGGACGACGAGGACGAGGACGACGGGGACGAGGACGACGGGGACGAGGACGACGGGGACGAGGACGACGGGGAAGAGGACGACGGGGACGAGGACGACGGGGACGAGGACGACGGGGACGAGGACGACGGGGACGAGGACGACGAGGACGAGGACGACGAGGACGAGGACGACGAGGACGACGAGGACGACGAGGACGACGAGGACGAGGACGACGAGGACGACGAGGACGAGGACGACGAGGACGGGGACGACGAGGACGAGGACGACGAGGACGAGGACGACGAGGACGAGGACGAGGACGACGAGGACGAGGACGACGAGGACGAGGACGACGAGGACGAGGACGAGGACGACGAGGACGAGGACGAGGACGACGAGGACGAGGACGACGAGGACGAGGACGACGAGGACGAGGACGACGAGGACGAGGACGACGAGGACGAGGACGACGAGGACGAGGACGACGAGGACGAGGACGACGAGGACGAGGACGACGGGGACGAGGACGACGGGGACGAGGACGACGAGGACGAGGACGACGGGGACGAGGACGACGGGGACGAGGACGAGGACGACGAGGACGACGGGGACGAGGACGAGGACGACGAGGACTAGGACGAGGACGACGAGGACGACGAGGACGAGGACGAGGACCACGAGGACGACGAGGACGAGGAGGACGAGGACGAGGAGGACGAGGACGAGGACGACGAGGACGACGAGGACGAGGACGAGGACGACGAGGACGAGGACGACGAGGACGACGAGGACGAGGACGACGAGGACGACGAGGACGACGAGGACGAGGACGAGGACGAGGACGACGAGGACGACGACGAGGACGAAGACGACGAGGACGAGGCCGACGAGGACGAGGACGAGGACGACGAGGACGACGACGACGAGGACGACGAGGACGACGAGGACGAGGACCACGAGGACGACGAGGACGAGGACGACGAGGACGAGCACGACGAGGACGAGGACGACGAGGACGAGGACGACGAGGACGACGAGGACGAGGACGACGAGGACGAGGACGAGGACGACGAGGACGAGGACGACGAGGACGAGGACGACGAGGACGAGGACGACGAGGACGAGGACGAGGACGACGAGGACGACGAGGACGAGGACGAGGACGACGAGGACGAGGACGAGGACGACGAGGACGACGAGGACGAGGACGAGGACGACGAGGACGAGGACGAGGACGACGAGGACGACGAGGACGAGGACGAGGACCACGAGGACGACGAGGACGAGGAGGACGAGGACGAGGACGACGAGGACGACGAGGACGAGGACGAGGACGACGAGGACGAGGACGACGAGGACGACGAGGACGAGGACGACGAGGACGACGAGGACGACGAGGACGAGGACGAGGACGAGGACGACGAGGACGACGACGAGGACGAAGACGACGAGGACGAGGCCGACGAGGACGAGGACGAGGACGACGAGGACGAGGACGAGGACGACGAGGACGACGACGACGACGACGAGGACGTGGACGACGAGGACGAGGATGACGAGGACGAGGACGAGGACGAGGACGACGAGGACGACGAGGACGAGGACGAGGACGACGAGGACGACGAGGACGAGGACGAGGACGACGAGGACGAGGACGAGGACGACGAGGACGACGAGGACGACAACGAGGACGAGGACGACGAGGACGACGAGGACGAGGACGACGAGGACGAGGACGACGAGGACGACGAGGACGAGGACGACGACGACGACGGGGACGAGGACGACGACGACGACGAGGACGAGGACGAGGGCGAGGACGACGAGGACGAGGACGACGAGGACGAGGACGACGAGGACGAGGACGACGAGGACGAGGACGACGAGGCTGAGGACGACGAGGACGAGGACGACGAGGACGAGGACGACGAGGACGAGGACGACGAGGACGAGGACGACGAGGACGAGGACGACGAGGACGAGGACGACGAGGACGAGGACGACGAGGACGAGGACGACGAGGACGAGGACGACGAGGACGAGGACGACGAGGACGAGGACGACGAGGACGAGGACGACGAGGACGAGGACGACGAGGACGAGGACGACGAGGACGAGGACGACGAGGACGAGGACGACGAGGACGAGGACGACGAGGACGAGGACGACGAGGACGAGGACGACGAGGACGAGGACGACGAGGACGAGGACGACGAGGACGAGGACGACGAGGACGAGGACGACGAGGACGAGGACGACGAGGACGAGGACGACGAGGACGAGGACGACGAGGACGAGGACGACGAGGACGAGGACGACGAGGACGAGGACGACGAGGACGAGGACGACGAGGACGAGGACGACGAGGACGAGGACGACGAGGACGAGGACGACGAGGACGAGGACGACGAGGACGAGGACGACGAGGACGAGGACGACGAGGACGAGGACGACGAGGGCGAGGACGACGAGGACGAGGACGACGAGGACGAGGACGACGAGGACGATGACGACGAGGACGAGGACGACGAGGACGAGGACGACGAGGACGAGGACGACGAGGACGAGGACGACGAGGACGAGGACGACGAGGACGAGGACGACGAGGACGAGGACGAGGACGACGAGGACGACGAGGACGAGAACGACGAGGACGAGGACGACGAGGACGAGGACGACGAGGACGAGGACGACGAGGACGAGGACGACGAGGACGCGGACGACGAGGACGCGGACGACGAGGACGCGGACGACGAGGACGCGGACGACGAGGACGAGGACGACGAGGACGAGGACGACGAGGACGAGGACGACGAGGACGAGGACGACGAGGACGAGGACGACGAGGACGAGGACGACGAGGACGACGAGGACGAGGACGACGAGGACGAGGACGACGAGGACGAGGACGACGAGGACGAGGACGACGAGGACGAGGACGACGAGGACGAGGACGACGAGGACGAGGACGACGAGGACGAGGACGACGAGGACGAGGACGACGAGGACGAGGACGACGAGGACGAGGACGACGAGGACGAGGACGACGAGGACGAGGACGACGAGGACGAGGACGACGAGGACGAGGACGACGAGGACGAGGACGACGAGGACGAGGACGACGAGGACGAGGACGACGAGGACGAGGACGACGAGGACGAGGACGACGAGGACGAGGACGACGAGGACGAGGACGACGAGGACGAGGACGACGAGGACGAGGACGACGAGGACGAGGACGACGAGGACGAGGACGACGAGGACGAGGACGACGAGGACGAGGACGACGAGGACGAGGACGACGAGGACGAGGACGACGAGGACGAGGACGACGAGGACGAGGACGACGAGGACGAGGACGACGAGGACGAGGACGACGAGGACGAGGACGACGAGGACGAGGACGACGAGGACGAGGACGAGGACGACGAGGACGACGAGGACGACGAGGACGAGGACGACGAGGACGAGGACGACGAGGACGAGGACGACGAGGACGAGGACGACGAGGACGAGGACGACGAGGACGCGGACGACGAGGACGCGGACGACGAGGACGCGGACGACGAGGACGCGGACGACGAGGACGCGGACGACGAGGACGCGGACGACGAGGACGCGGACGACGAGGACGCGGACGACGAGGAAGAGGACGACGAGGAAGAGGACGACGGGGACGAGGACGACGGGGACGAGGACGACGGGGACGAGGACGACGGGGACGAGGACGACGGGGACGAGGACGACGGGGACGAGGACGACGGGGACGAGGACGACGGGGACGAGGACGACGGGGACGACGAGGACGAGGACGACGAGGACGAGGACGACGAGGACGAGGACGACGAGGACGAGGACGACGAGGACGAGGACGACGAGGACGAGGACGACTAGGACGAGGACGACGAGGACGAGGACGACGAGGACGACGAGGCCGAGGACGACGAGGACGAGGACTCCGTGGACGAGGACGACGACGACGAGGACGAGGACGAGGACGACGAGGACGAGGCCGACGAGGACGAGGACGAGGACGACGAGGACGACGACGACGACGACGAGGACGTGGGCGACGAGGACGAGGATGACGAGGACGAGGACGAGGACGACGAGGACGAGGACGAGGACGACGAGGACGACGAGGACGAGGACGACGAGGACGAGGACGACGAGGACGACGAGGACGAGGACGACGACGACGACGGGGACGAGGACGACGACGACGACGAGGAGGAGGACGAGGACGACGAGGACGACGAGGACGAGGACGACGAGGACTACGAGGACGAGGACGACGAGGACGAGGACGACGAGGACGACGAGGACGAGGACGACGAGGACGAGGACGACGAGGACGACGAGGACGAGGACGACGAGGACGGGGACGACGAGGACGAGGACGACGAGGACGAGGACGACGAGGACGAGAACGACGTGGACGACGAGGACGAGGACGACGATGACGGGGACGTCGTGGACGACGAGGACGAGGACGAGGACGACGAGGACGACGAGGACGAGGACGAGGACGACGAGGACGACGAGGACGAGGACGAGGACGACGAGGACGACGAGGACGAGGACGAGGACGACGAGGACGACGAGGACGAGGACGACGAGGACGACGAGGACGAGGACGACGAGGACGAGGACGACGAGGACGAGGACGACGAGGACGAGGACGACGAGGACGAGGACGAGGACGACGAGGATGACGAGGACGAGGACGACGAGGACGACGAGTACGAGGACGAGGACGACGAGGACGAGGACGACGAGGACGAGGACGACGAGGACGACGAGGACGATGACGACGCGGACGAGGACGACGAGGACGACGAGGACGACGAGGACGACGAGGACGACGAGGACGAGGACGACGAGGACGAGGACGACGAGGACGACGAGGACGAGGACGACGAGGACGAGGACGACGAGGACGAGGACGACGAGGACGAGGACGACGAGGACGAGGACGACGAGGACGAGGACGAGGACGACTAGGACGAGGACGACGAGGACGAGGACGACGAGGACGACGAGGCCGAGGACGACGAGGACGAGGACGACGTGGACGAGGACGACGACGACGAGGACGAGGACGAGGACGACGAGGACGAGGCCGACGAGGACGAGGACGAGGACGACGAGGACGACGACGACGACGACGAGGACGTGGGCGACGAGGACGAGGATGACGAGGACGAGGACGAGGACGACGAGGACGAGGACGAGGACGACGAGGACGACGAGGACGAGGACGACGAGGACGAGGACGACGAGGACGACGAGGACGAGGACGACGACGACGACGGGGACGAGGACGACGACGACGACGAGGACGAGGACGAGGACGACGAGGACGACGAGGACGAGGACGACGAGGACTACGAGGACGAGGACGACGAGGACGAGGACGACGAGGACGACGAGGACGAGGACGACGAGGACGAGGACGACGAGGACGAGGAGGACGAGGACGAGGACGACGAGGACGACGAGGACGAGGACGAGGACGACGAGGACGACGAGGAACGAGGACGAGGACGACGAGGACGACGAGGACGACGAGGACGACGAGGACGACGAGGACGAGGACGAGGACCACGAGGACGAGGACGAGGACCACGAGGACGACGAGGACGAGGAGGACGAGGACGAGCACGACGAGGACGAGGACGACGAGGACGAGGACGAGGACGAGGACGAGGACGACGAGGACGAGGACGAGGACGACGAGGACGAGGACGAGGACGACGAGGAGGAGGACGAGGACGAGGACGACGAGGACGAGGACGACGAGGACGAGGACGACGAGGACGAGGACGACGAGGACGAGGACGACGAGGACGAGGACGACGAGGACGAGGACGACGAGGACGAGGACGACGAGGACGAGGACGACTAGGACGAGGACGACGAGGACGAGGACGACGAGGACGACGAGGCCGAGGACGACGAGGACGAGGACGACGTGGACGAGGACGACGACGACGAGGACGAGGACGAGGACGACGAGGACGAGGCCGACGAGGACGAGGACGAGGACGACGAGGACGACGACGACGAGGACGAGGACGACGAGGACGAGGACGACGAGGACGAGGACGACGAGGACGAGGACGACGAGGACGAGGACGACGAGGACGAGGACGACGAGGACGAGGACGACGAGGACGAGGACGACGAGGACGAGGACGACGAGGACGAGGACGACGAGGACGAGGACGACGAGGACGAGGACGACGAGGACGAGGACGACGAGGACGAGGACGACGAGGACGAGGACGACGAGGACGAGGACGACGAGGACGAGGACGACGAGGACGAGGACGACGAGGACGAGGACGAGGACGAGGACGACGAGGACGAGGACGAGGACGACGAGGACGAGGACGACGAGGACGAGGACGAGGACGACGAGGACGAGGACGAGGACGAGGACGAGGACGAGGACGACGAGGACGAGGACGAGGACGACGAGGACGAGGACGAGGACGACGAGGAGGAGGACGAGGACGAGGACGACGACGACGAGGACGAGGACGACGAGGACGACGAGGACGAGGACGACGAGGACGAGGACGACGAGGACGAGGACGACGAGGACGAGGACTACGAGGACGAGGACGACGAGGACGCGGACGACGAGGACGCGGACGACGAGGACGCGGACGACGAGGACGCGGACGACGAGGACGCGGACGACGAGGACGAGGACGACGAGGACGAGGACGACGAGGACGAGGACGACGAGGACGAGGACGACGAGGACGAGGACGACGAGGACGAGGACGACGAGGACGACGAGGACGACGGGGACGAGGACGAGGACCACGAGGACGAGGACGAGGACCACGAGGACGACGAGGACGAGGACGACGAGGACGAGCACGACGAGGACGAGGACGACGAGGACGAGGACGACGAGGACGACGAGGACGAGGACGACGAGGACGAGGACGACGAGGACGAGGACGACGAGGACGAGGACGACGAGGACGAGGACGACGAGGACGAGGACGACGAGGACGAGGACGACGAGGACGAGGACGACGAGGACGAGGACGACGAGGACGAGGACGACGAGGACGAGGACGACGAGGACGAGGACGACGAGGACGAGGACGACGAGGACGAGGACGAGGACGACGAGGACGAGGACGAGGACGACGAGGACGAGGACGAGGACGACGAGGACGAGGACGACGAGGACGAGGACGAGGACGACGAGGACGAGGACGAGGACGACGAGGACGAGGACGACGAGGACGAGGACGACGAGGACGAGGACGACGAGGACGAGGACGACGAGGACGAGGACGACGAGGACGAGGACGACGAGGACGAGGACGACGAGGACGAGGACGACGAGGACGAGGACGACTAGGACGAGGACGACGAGGACGAGGACGACGAGGACGACGAGGCCGAGGACGACGAGGACGAGGACGACGTGGACGAGGACGACGACGACGAGGACGAGGACGAGGACGACGAGGACGAGGCCGACGAGGACGAGGACGAGGACGACGAGGACGACGACGACGAGGACGAGGACGACGAGGACGAGGACGACGAGGACGAGGACGACGAGGACGAGGACGACGAGGACGAGGACGACGAGGACGAGGACGACGAGGACGAGGACGACGAGGACGAGGACGACGAGGACGAGGACGACGAGGACGAGGACGACGAGGACGAGGACGACGAGGACGAGGACGACGAGGACGAGGACGACGAGGACGAGGACGACGAGGACGAGGACGACGAGGACGAGGACGACGAGGACGAGGACGACGATGACGAGGACGACGAGGACGAGGACGACGAGGACGAGGACGACGAGGACGAGGACGACGAGGACGAGGACGACGAGGACGAGGACGACGAGGACGAGGACGACGAGGACGAGGACGAGGACGACGAGGACGAGGACGACGAGGACGAGGACGAGGACGACGAGGACGAGGACGAGGACGAGGACGAGGACGACGAGGACGAGGACGAGGACGACGAGGACGAGGACGAGGACGACGAGGAGGGGGACGAGGACGAGGACGACGACGACGAGGACGAGGACGACGAGGACGACGAGGACGAGGACGACGAGGACGAGGACGACGAGGACGAGGACGACGAGGACGAGGACGACGAGGACGAGGACGACGAGGACGAGGACGACGAGGACGCGGACGACGAGGACGCGGACGACGAGGACGCGGACGACGAGGACGCGGACGACGAGGACGCGGACGACGAGGACGAGGACGACGAGGACGAGGACGACGAGGACGAGGACGACGAGGACGAGGACGACGAGGACGAGGACGACGAGGACGAGGACGACGAGGACGAGGACGACGAGGACGAGGACGACGAGGACGAGGACGACGAGGACGAGGACGTCGAGGACGAGGACGACGAGGACGAGGACGACGAGGACGAGGACGACGAGGACGAGGACGACGAGGACGAGGACGACGAGGACGAGGACGACGAGGACGAGGACGACGAGGACGAGGACGACGAGGACGAGGACGACGAGGACGAGGACGACGAGGACGAGGACGACGAGGACGAGGACGACGAGGACGAGGACGACGAGGACGAGGACGACGAGGACGAGGACGACGAGGACGAGGACGACGAGAACGAGGACGACGAGGACGAGGACGACGAGGACGAGGACGACGAGGACGAGGACGACGAGGACGAGGACGACGAGGACGAGGACGACGAGGACGAGGACGACGAGGACGAGGACGACGAGGACGAGGACGACGAGGACGAGGACGACGAGGACGAGGACGACGAGGACGAGGACGACGAGGACGAGGACGACGAGGACGAGGACGACGAGGACGAGGACGACGAGGACGAGGACGACGAGGACGAGGACGACGAGGACGAGGACGACGAGGACGAGGACGACGAGGACGAGGACGACGAGGACGAGGACGAGGACGACGAGGACGAGGACGAGGACGACGAGGACGAGGACGAGGACGACGAGGACGAGGACGACGAGGACGAGGACGAGGACGACGAGGACGAGGACGAGGACGAGAACGAGGACGACGAGGACGAGGACGAGGACGACGAGGACGAGGACGAGGACGACGAGGAGGAGGACGAGGACGAGGACGACGACGACGAGGACGAGGACGACGAGGACGACGAGGACGAGGACGACGCGGACGAGGACGACGAGGACGAGGACGACGAGGACGAGGACGACGAGGACGAGGACGACGAGGACGAGGACGACTAGGACGAGGACGACGAGGACGAGGACGACGAGGACGACGAGGCCGAGGACGACGAGGACGAGGACGACGTGGACGAGGACGACGACGACGAGGACGAGGACGAGGACGACGAGGACGAGGCCGACGAGGACGAGGACGAGGACGACGAGGACGACGACGACGACGACGAGGACGTGGGCGACGAGGACGAGGATGACGAGGACGAGGACGAGGACGACGAGGACGAGGACGAGGACGACGAGGACGACGAGGACGAGGACGACGAGGGCGAGGACGACGAGGACGAGGACGACGAGGACGAGGACGACGAGGACGAGGACGACGAGGACGAGGACGACGACGACGAGGACGAGGACGACGAGGACGAGGACGACGAGGACGAGGACGACGAGGACGAGGACGACGAGGACGAGGACGACGAGGACGAGGACGACGAGGACGAGGACGACGAGGACGAGGACGACGAGGACGAGGACGACGAGGACGAGGACGACGAGGACGAGGACGACGAGGACGAGGACGACGAGGACGAGGACGACGAGGACGGGGACGACGAGGACGGGGACGACGAGGACGGGGACGACGAGGACGGGGACGACGACGACGGGGACGACGACGACGGGGACGACGACGACGGGGACGACGATGACGGGGACGGGGACGACGGGGACGGGGACGACGGGGACGGGGACGACGGGGACGGGGACGACGGGGACGGGCACGACGGGGACGAGGACGATGAGGACGGTGAGGACGAGGACGACGAGTACGAGGACGACGAGGACGACGAAGACGACGAGTACGAGGACGACGAGGACGACGAGGACGACGAGGACGACGAGGACGACGAGGACGACGAGGACGACGAGGACGAGGACGACGAGGACGAGGACGACGAGGACGAGGAGGACGAGGACGAGGACGACGAGGACGACGAGGACGAGGACGAGGACGACGAGGACGACGAGGAACGAGGACGAGGACGACGAGGACGACGAGGACGACGAGGACGACGAGGACGACGAGGACGAGGACGAGGACCACGAGGACGAGGACGAGGACCACGAGGACGACGAGGACGAGGACGACGAGGACGAGCACGACGAGGACGAGGACGACGAGGACGAGGACGACGAGGACGACGAGGACGAGGACGAGGACGACGAGGATGAGGACGACGAGGACGAGGACGACGAGGACGACGAGGACGAGGACGGCGAGGACGACGAGGACGACGAAGACGAGGACGACGAGGACGAGGACGACGAGGACGAGGACGACGAGGACCAGGACGACGAGGACGAGGACGAGGACGACGAGGGCGAGGACGACGAGGACGAGGACGACGAGGACGAGGACGACGAGGACGAGGACGACGAGGACGAGGACGACGACGACGAGGACGAGGACGACGAGGACGAGGACGACGAGGACGAGGACGACGAGGACGAGGACGACGAGGACGAGGACGACGAGGACGAGGACGACGAGGACGAGGACGACGAGGACGAGGACGACGAGGACGAGGACGACGAGGACGAGGACGACGAGGACGAGGACGACGAGGACGAGGACGACGAGGACGAGGACGACGAGGACGGGGACGACGAGGACGGGGACGACGAGGACGGGGACGACGAGGACGGGGACGACGACGACGGGGACGACGACGACGGGGACGACGACGACGGGGACGACGATGACGGGGACGGGGACGACGGGGACGGGGACGACGGGGACGGGGACGACGGGGACGGGGACGACGGGGACGGGCACGACGGGGACGAGGACGATGAGGACGGTGAGGACGAGGACGACGAGTACGAGGACGACGAGGACGACGAAGACGACGAGTACGAGGACGACGAGGACGACGAGGACGACGAGGACGAGGACGACGAGGACGAGGACGACGAGGACGAGGAGGACGAGGACGAGGACGACGAGGACGACGAGGACGAGGACGAGGACGACGAGGACGACGAGGAACGAGGACGAGGACGACGAGGACGACGAGGACGACGAGGACGACGAGGACGACGAGGACGAGGACGAGGACCACGAGGACGAGGACGAGGACCACGAGGACGACGAGGACGAGGACGACGAGGACGAGCACGACGAGGACGAGGACGACGAGGACGAGGACGACGAGGACGACGAGGACGAGGACGACGAGGACGAGGACGACGAGGACGAGGACGACGAGGACGAGGACGACGAGGACGAGGACGACGAGGACGAGGACGACGAGGACGAGGACGACGAGGACGAGGACGACGAGGACGAGGACGACGAGGACGAGGACGACGAGGACGAGGACGACGAGGACGAGGACGACGAGGACGAGGACGACGAGGACGAGGACGAGGACGACGAGGACGAGGACGACGAGGACGAGGACGACGAGGACGAGGACGACGAGGACGAGGTCGACGAGGACGAGGACGACGAGGACGAGGACGACGAGGACGAGGACGACGAGGACGAGGACGAGGACGACGAGGACGACGAGGACGAGGACGACGAGGACGAGGACGACGAGGACGACGAGGACGAGGACGACGAGGACGAGGACGACGAGGACGAGGACGACGAGGACGAGGACGACGAGGACGAGGACGACGAGGACGAGGACGACGAGGACGAGGACGACGAGGACGAGGACGACGAGGACGCGGACGACGAGGACGCGGACGACGAGGACGCGGACGACGAGGACGCGGACGACGAGGACGCGGACGACGAGGACGCGGACGACGAGGACGCGGACGACGAGGAAGAGGACGACGGGGACGAGGACGACGGGGACGAGGACGACGGGGACGAGGACGACGGGGACGAGGACGACGGGGACGAGGACGACGGGGACGAGGACGACGGGGACGAGGACGACGGGGACGAGGACGACGGGGACGAGGACGACGGGGACGAGGACGACGGGGACGAGGACGACGGGGACGAGGACGACGGGGACGAGGACGACGGGGACGAGGACGACGGGGACGAGGACGACGAGGACGAGGACGACGAGGACGAGGACGACGAGGACGAGGACGACGAGGACGAGGACGACGAGGACGAGGACGACGAGGACGAGGACGACGAGGACGAGGACGACGAGGACGAGGACGACGAGGACGAGGACGACGAGGACGAGGACGACGAGGACGAGGACGACGAGGACGAGGACGACGAGGACGAGGACGACGAGGACGAGGACGACGAGGACGAGGACGACGAGGACGAGGACGACGAGGACGAGGACGACGAGGACGAGGACGACGAGGACGAGGACGACGAGGACGAGGACGACGAGGACGAGGACGACGAGGACGAGGACGACGAGGACGAGGACGAGGACGACGAGGACGAGGACGAGGACGACGAGGACGAGGACGAGGACGACGAGGACGAGGACGACGAGGACGAGGACGAGGACGACGAGGACGAGGACGAGGACGAGGACGAGGACGACGAGGACGAGGACGAGGACGAGGACGACGAGGACGAGGACGAGGACGACGAGGACGAGGACGAGGACGACGAGGAGGAGGACGAGGACGAGGACGACGACGACGAGGACGAGGACGACGAGGACGACGAGGACGAGGACGACGAGGACGAGGACGACGAGGACGAGGACGACGAGGACGAGGACGACGAGGACGAGGACGACGAGGACGAGGACGACTAGGACGAGGACGACGAGGACGAGGACGACGAGGACGACGAGGCCGAGGACGACGAGGACGAGGACGACGTGGACGAGGACGACGACGACGAGGACGAGGACGAGGACGACGAGGACGACGACGACGACGACGAGGACGTGGGCGACGAGGACGAGGATGACGAGGACGAGGACGAGGACGACGAGGACGAGGACGAGGACGACGAGGACGACGAGGACGAGGACGACGAGGACGAGGACGACGAGGACGACGAGGACGAGGACGACGACGACGACGGGGACGAGGACGACGACGACGACGAGGACGAGGACGAGGACGACGAGGACGACGAGGACGAGGACGACGAGGACTACGAGGACGAGGACGACGAGGACGAGGACGACGAGGACGACGAGGACGAGGACGACGAGGACGAGGACGACGAGGACGACGAGGACGAGGACGACGAGGACGACGAGGACGAGGACGACGAGGACGGGGACGACGAGGACGAGGACGACGAGGACGAGGACGACGAGGACGAGAACGACGTGGACGACGAGGACGAGGACGACGATGACGGGGACGTCGTGGACGACGAGGACGAGGACGAGGACGACGAGGACGACGAGGACGAGGACGAGGACGACGAGGACGACGAGGACGAGGACGAGGACGACGAGGACGACGAGGACGAGGACGACGAGGACGACGAGGACGAGGACGACGAGGACGAGGACGACGAGGACGAGGACGACGAGGACGAGGACGAGGACGACGAGGATGACGAGGACGAGGACGACGAGGACGACGAGTACGAGGACGAGGACCACGAGGACGAGGACGACGAGGACGAGGACGACGAGGACGACGAGGACGACGAGGACGACGAGGACGACGAGGACGAGGACGACGAGGACGAGGACGACGAGGACGAGGAGGACGAGGACGAGGACGACGAGGACGACGAGGACGAGGACGAGGACGACGAGGACGACGAGGAACGAGGACGAGGACGACGAGGACGACGAGGACGACGAGGACGACGAGGACGACGAGGACGAGGACGAGGACCACGAGGACGAGGACGAGGACCACGAGGACGACGAGGACGAGGACGACGAGGACGAGCACGACGAGGACGAGGACGACGAGGACGAGGACGACGAGGACGACGAGGACGAGGACGACGAGGACGAGGACGACGAGGACGAGGACGACGAGGACGAGGACGACGAGGACGAGGACGACGAGGACGAGGACGACGAGGACGAGGACGACGAGGACGAGGACGACGAGGACGAGGACGACGAGGACGAGGACGACGAGGACGAGGACGACGAGGACGAGGACGACGAGGACGAGGACGACGAGGACGAGGACGACGAGGACGAGGACGACGAGGACGAGGACGACGAGGACGAGGACGAGGACGAGGAGGACGACGAGGACGAGGACGACGAGGACGAGGACGACGAGGACGAGGACGACGAGGACGAGGACGACGAGGACGAGGACGACGAGGACGAGGACGACGAGGACGAGGACGACGAGGACGAGGACGACGAGGACGAGGACGACGAGGACGAGGACGACGAGGACGAGGACGACGAGGACGCGGACGACGAGGACGCGGACGACGAGGACGCGGACGACGAGGACGCGGACGACGAGGACGCGGACGACGAGGACGCGGACGACGAGGACGCGGACGACGAGGACGCGGACGACGAGGACGCGGACGACGAGGACGCGGACGACGAGGACGCGGACGACGAGGACGCGGACGACGAGGAAGAGGACGACGAGGAAGAGGACGACGGGGACGAGGACGACGGGGACGAGGACGACGGGGACGAGGACGACGGGGACGAGGACGACGGGGACGAGGACGACGGGGACGAGGACGACGGGGACGAGGACGACGGGGACGAGGACGACGGGGACGAGGACGACGGGGACGAGGACGACGGGGACGAGGACGACGGGGACGAGGACGACGGGGACGAGGACGACGGGGACGAGGACGACGGGGACGAGGACGACGGGGACGAGGACGACGGGGACGAGGACGACGGGGACGAGGACGACGGGGACGAGGACGACGGGGACGAGGACGACGGGGACGAGGACGACGGGGACGAGGACGACGAGGACGAGGACGACGAGGACGAGGACGACGAGGACGAGGACGACGAGGACGAGGACGACGAGGACGAGGACGACGAGGACGAGGACGACGAGGACGAGGACGACGAGGACGAGGACGACGAGGACGAGGACGACGAGGACGAGGACGACGAGGACGAGGACGACGAGGACGAGGACGACGAGGACGAGGACGACGAGGACGAGGACGACGAGGACGAGGACGACGACGACGGGGACGACGACAACGGGGACGACGACGACGGGGACGACGATGACGGGGACGGGGACGACGGGGACGGGGACGACGCGGACGGGGACGACGGGGACGGGCACGACGGGGACGAGGACGATTTGGACGGTGAGGACGAGGACGACGAGTACGAGGACGACGAGGACGACGAGGACGAGGGCGACGAGGACGTGCACGACGAGGACGAGGACGACGAGGACGAGGACGACGAGGACGACGAGGACGAGGACGACGAGGACGAGGACGAGGACGACGAGGACGAGGACGACGAGGACGAGGACGACGAGGACGAGGACGACGAGGACGAGGACGACGAGGACGAGGACGACGAGGACGAGGACGAGGACGACGAGGACGAGGACGACGAGGACGAGGACGACGAGGACGAGGACGACGAGGACGAGGAGGACGAGGACGAGGAGGACGAGGACGAGGACGACGAGGACGAGGACGAGGACGACGAGGACGACGAGGACGACGAGGACGAGGACGACGAGGACGACGAGGACGACGAGGACGACGAGGACGACGAGGACGAGGACGAGGACCACGAGGACGACGAGGACGAGGGCGACGAGGACGTGCACGACGAGGACGAGGACGACGAGGACGAGGACGACGAGGACGACGAGGACGAGGACGACGAGGACGAGGACGAGGACGACGAGGACGAGGACGACGAGGACGAGGACGACGAGGACGAGGACGACGAGGACGAGGACGACGAGGACGAGGACGAGGACGACGAGGACGACGAGGACGAGGACGAGGACGACGAGGACGACGAGGACGAGGACGAGGACGACGAGGACGAGGACGAGGACGACGAGGACGAGGACGAGGACGACGAGGACGGCGAGGACGAGGACGAGGACCACGAGGACGACGAGGACGAGGACGACGAGGACGAGGACGACGAGGACGAGGACGACGAGGACGACGAGGACGAGGACGAGGACGACGAGGACGAGGACGACGAGGACGACGAGGACGAGGACGACGAGGACGACGAGGACGACGTGGACGAGGACGAGGACGAGGACGAAGAGGACGACGACGAGGACGAAGACGACGAGGACGAGGCCGACGAGGACGAGGACGAGGACGACGAGGACGACGACGACGACGACGAGGACGTGGACGACGAGGACGAGGATGACGAGGACGAGGACGAGGACGAGGACGACGAGGACGACGAGGACGAGGACGAGGACGACGAGGACGACGAGGACGAGGACGAGGACGACGAGGACGAGGACGACGAGGACGAGGACGACGAGGACGAGGACGACGAGGACGAGGACGACGAGGACGAGGACGACGAGGACGAGGACGACGAGGACGAGGACGACGAGGACGAGGACGACGAGGACGAGGACGACGAGGACGAGGACGACGAGGACGAGGACGACGAGGACGAGGACGACGAGGACGAGGACGACGAGGACGAGGACGACGAGGACGAGGACGACGAGGACGACGAGGACGAGGACGACGAGGACGACGAGGACGACGAGGACGAGGACGACGAGGACGAGGACGACGAGGACGAGGACGACGAGGACGAGGACGACGAGGACGAGGACGACGAGGACGAGGACGACGAGGACGAGGACGACGAGGACGAGGACGACGAGGACGAGGACGACGAGGACGAGGACGACGAGGACGAGGACGACGAGGACGAGGACGACGAGGACGAGGACGACGAGGACGAGGACGACGAGGACGAGGACGACGAGGACGAGGACGACGAGGACGAGGACGACGAGGACGAGGACGAGGACGACGAGGACGACGAGGACGAGGACGACGAGGACGCGGACGACGAGGACGCGGACGACGAGGACGCGGACGACGAGGACGCGGACGACGAGGACGCGGACGACGAGGAAGAGGACGACGGGGACGAGGACGACGGGGACGAGGACGACGGGGACGAGGACGACGGGGACGAGGACGACGGGGACGAGGACGACGGGGACGAGGACGACGGGGACGAGGACGACGGGGACGAGGACGACGGGGACGAGGACGACGGGGACGAGGACGACGGGGACGAGGACGACGGGGACGAGGACGACGGGGACGAGGACGACGGGGACGAGGACGACGGGGACGAGGACGACGGGGACGAGGACGACGGGGACGAGGACGACGGGGACGAGGACGACGGGGACGAGGACGACGGGGACGAGGACGACGGGGACGAGGACGACGGGGACGAGGACGACGGGGACGAGGACGACGGGGACGAGGACGACGGGGACGAGGACGACGGGGACGAGGACGACGGGGACGAGGACGACGGGGACGAGGACGACGGGGACGAGGACGACGGGGACGAGGACGACGAGGACGAGGACGACGAGGACGAGGACGACGAGGACGAGGACGACGAGGACGAGGACGACGAGGACGAGGACGACGAGGACGAGGACGACGAGGACGAGGACGACGAGGACGAGGACGACGAGGACGAGGACGACGAGGGCGAGGACGACGAGGACGAGGACGACGAGGACGAGGACGACGAGGACGAGGACGACGAGGACGGGGACGACGATGACGGGGACGGGGACGACGATGACGGGGACGGGGACGACGGGGACGGGGACGACGGGGACGGGGACGACGGGGACGGGCACGACGGGGACGAGGACGATGAGGACGGTGAGGACGAGGACGACGAGTACGAGGACGACGAGGACGACGAAGACGACGTGTACGAGGACGACGAGGACGACGAGGACGACGAGGACGACGAGGACGACGAGGACGAGGACGACGAGGACGAGGACGACGAGGACGAGGAGGACGAGGACGAGGACGACGAGGACGACGAGGACGAGGACGAGGACGACGAGGACGACGAGGAACGAGGACGAGGACGACGAGGACGACGAGGACGACGAGGACGACGAGGACGACGAGGACGAGGACGAGGACCACGAGGACGAGGACGAGGACCACGAGGACGACGAGGACGAGGACGACGAGGACGAGCACGACGAGGACGAGGACGACGAGGACGAGGACGACGAGGACGACGAGGACGAGGACGACGAGGACGAGGACGAGGACGAGGACGACGAGGACGAGGACGACGAGGACGAGGACGACGAGGACGAGGACGACGAGGACGACGAGGACGAGGACGACGAGGACGAGGACGACGAGGACGAGGACGACGAGGACGAGGACGACGAGGACGAGGACGACGAGGACGAGGACGACGAGGACGAGGACGACGAGGACGGGGACGACGAGGACGGGGACGACGACGACGGGGACGACGACAACGGGGACGACGACGACGGGGACGACGATGACGGGGACGGGGACGACGGGGACGGGGACGACGCGGACGGGGACGACGGGGACGGGCACGACGGGGACGAGGACGATGAGGACGGTGAGGACGAGGACGACGAGTACGAGGACGACGAGGACGACGAAGACGACGAGGACGACGAGGACGACGAGGACGAGGACGACGAGGACGAGGACGACGAGGACGAGGACGACGAGGACGAGGAGGACGAGGACGAGGACGACGAGGACGACGAGGACGAGGACGAGGACGACGAGGACGACGAGGACGAGGACGAGGACGACGAGGACGACGAGGACGACGAGGACGACGAGGACGACGAGGACGAGGACGAGGACCACGAGGACGACGAGGACGAGGACGACGAGGACGAGCACGACGAGGACGAGGACGACGAGGACGAGGACGACGAGGACGACGAGGACGAGGACGACGAGGACGAGGACGAGGACGACGAGGACGAGGACGACGAGGACGAGGACGACGAGGACGAGGACGACGAGGACGAGGACGAGGACGACGAGGACGACGAGGACGAGGACGAGGACGACGAGGACGACGAGGACGAGGACGAGGACGACGAGGACGAGGACGAGGACGACGAGGACGACGAGGACGAGGACGAGGACCACGAGGACGACGAGGACGAGGAGGACGAGGACGAGGACGACGAGGACGACGAGGACGAGGACGACGAGGACGACGAGGACGAGGACGACGAGGACGACGAGGACGACGAGGACGAGGACGAGGAAGAGGACGACGAGGACGACGACGAGGACGAAGACGACGAGGACGAGGCCGACGAGGACGAGGACGAGGACGACGAGGACGACGATGACGACGACGAGGACGTGGACGACGAGGACGAGGATGACGAGGACGAGGACGAGGACGAGGACGACGAGGACGACGAGGACGAGGACGAGGACGACGAGGACGACGAGGACGACGAGGACGAGGACGAGGACGACGAGGACGAGGACGACGAGGACGAGGACGACGAGGACGAGGACGACGAGGACGAGGACGACGAGGACGAGGACGACGAGGACGAGGACGACGAGGACGAGGACGACGAGGACGAGGACGACGAGGACGAGGACGACGAGGACGAGGACGACGAGGACGAGGACGACGAGGACGAGGACGACGAGGACGAGGACGACGAGGACGAGGACGACGAGGACGAGGACGACGAGGACGAGGACGACGAGGACGACGAGGACGAGGACGACGAGGACGAGGACGACGAGGACGACGAGGACGAGGACGACGAGGACGAGGACGACGAGGACGACGAGGACGACGAGGACGAGGACGACGAGGACGACGAGGACGACGAGGACGACGAGGACGACGAGGACGACGAGGACGGGGACGACGAGGACGGGGAAGACGAGGACGGGGAAGACGAGGACGGGGACGACGAGGACGGGGACGACGAGGACGCGGACGACGAGGACGAGGACGACGAGGACGAGGACGACGAGGACGAGGACGACGAGGACGAGGACGACGAGGACGAGGACGACGAAGACGAGGACGACGAGGACGAGGACGACGAGGACGAGGACGACGAGGACGAGGACGACGAGGACGAGGACGACGAGGACGAGGACGACGAGGACGAGGACGAGGACGACGAGGACGAGGACGACGAGGACGAGGACGACGAGGACGAGGACGACGAGGACGAGGCCGACGAGGACGAGGACGACGAGGACGACGAGGACGAGGACGACGAGGACGAGGACGACGAGGACGACGAGGACGAGGACGACGAGGACGAGGACGACGAGGACGAGGACGACGAGGACGAGGACGACGAGGACGAGGACGACGAGGACGAGGACGACGAGGACGAGGACGACGAGGACGAGGACGACGAGGACGAGGACGACGAGGACGAGGACGACGAGGACGAGGACGACGAGGACGAGGACGACGAGGACGAGGACGACGAGGACGAGGACGACGAGGACGAGGACGAGGACGACGAGGACGAGGACGAGGACGACGAGGACGAGGACGAGGACGACGAGGACGAGGACGACGAGGACGAGGACGACGAGGACGAGGACGACGAGGACGAGGACGACGAGGACGAGGACGACGAGGACGAGGACGACTAGGACGAGGACGACGAGGACGAGGACGACGAGGACGACGAGGACGAGGACGACGAGGACGAGGACGACGTGGACGAGGAAGACGACGACGAGGACGAGGACGAGGACGACGAGGACGAGGCCGACGAGGACGAGGACGAGGACGACGAGGACGACGACGACGACGACGAGGACGTGGGCGACGAGGACGAGGATGACGAGGACGAGGACGAGGACGACGAGGACGAGGACGAGGACGACGAGGACGACGAGGACGAGGACGACGAGGACGAGGACGACGACGACGACGGGGACGAGGACGACGACGACGACGAGGACGAGGACGAGGACGACGAGGACGACGAGGACGAGGACGACGAGGACTACGAGGACGAGGACGACGAGGACGAGGACGACGAGGACGAGGACGACGAGGACGACGAGGACGAGGACGACGAGGACGAGGACGACGAGGACGACGAGGACGAGGACGACGAGGACGGGGACGACGAGGACGAGGACGACGAGGACGAGGACGACGAGGACGAGAACGACGTGGACGACGAGGACGAGGACGACGATGACGGGGACGTCGTGGACGACGAGGACGAGGACGAGGACGACGAGGACGACGAGGACGAGGACGAGGACGACGAGGACGACGAGGACGAGGACGAGGACGACGAGGACGACGAGGACGAGGACGACGAGGACGACGAGGACGAGGACGACGAGGACGAGGACGACGAGGACGAGGACGACGAGGACGAGGACGAGGACGACGAGGATGACGAGGACGAGGACGACGAGGACGACGAGTACGAGGACGAGGACGACGAGGACGAGGACGACGAGGACGAGGACGACGAGGACGACGAGGACGAGGACGACGCGGACGAGGACGACGAGGACGACGAGGACAAGGACGACGAGGACGAGGACGACGAGGACGAGGACGACGAGGACGACGAGGACGACGAGGACGAGGACGACGAGGACGAGGACGACGAGGACGAGGACGACGAGGACGAGGACGACGAGGACGAGGACGACGAGGACGAGGACGACGAGGACGAGGACGGCGAGGACGAGGACGACGAGGACGAGGACGACGAGGACGAGGACGACGAGGATGAGGACGACGAGGACGAGGACGACGAGGACGACGACGACGAGGACGAGGACGACGAGGACGAGGACGACGAGGACGAGGACGACGAGGACGAAGACGACGAGGACGAGGACGACGAGGACAAGGACGACGAGGACGAGGACGACGAGGACGAGGACGACGAGGACGACGAGGACGACCAGGACGACGAGGACGACGAGGACGAGGACGGCGAGGACGAGGACGACGAGGACGAGGACGACGAGGACGAGGACGACGAGGACGACGAGGACGAGGACGACGAGGACGAGGACGACGACGACGAGGACGACGACGACGAGGACGGCGACGACGGGGATGACGATGACGGGGACGGGGACGACGGGGACGTGGACGACGGGGACGGGGACGACGGGGACGAGGACGACGAGGACGACGAGGACGAGGACGACGAGGACGACGAGGACGACGAAGACGAGGACGACGAGGACGAGGACGACGAGGACGAGGACGACGAGGACGAGGACGACGAGGACGAGGACGAGGACGACGAGGGCGAGGACGACGAGGACGAGGACGACGAGGACGAGGACGACGAGGACGAGGACGACGAGGACGAGGACGACGAGGACGACGACGACGAGGACGAGGACGACGAGGACGAGGACGACGAGGACGAGGACGACCAGGACGAGGACGACGAGGACGAGGACGACGAGGACGAGGACGACGAGGACGAGGACGACGAGGACGAGGACGACGAGGACGAGGACGACGAGGACGAGGACGACGAGGACGAGGACGACGAGGACGAGGACGACGGGGACGAGGACGACGAGGACGAGGACGACGAGGACGAGGACGACGAGGAAGGGGACGACGAGGACGGGGACGACGAGGACGGGGACGACGAGGACGGGGACGACGAGGACGGGGACGACGACGACGGGGACGACGACGACGGGGACGACGACGACGGGGACGACGATGACGGGGACGGGGACGACGGGGACGTGGACGACGGGGACGGGGACGACGGGGACGAGGACGACGAGGACGACGAGGACGAGGACGACGAGGACGACGAGGACGACGAAGACGAGGACGACGAGGACGAGGACGACGAGGACGAGGACGACGAGGACGAGGACGACGAGGACGAGGACGACGAGGACGAGGACGACGACGACGAGGACGAGGACGACGAGGACGAGGACGACGAGGACGAGGACGACCAGGACGAGGACGACGAGGACGAGGACGACGAAGACGAGGACGACGAGGACGAGGACGACGAGGACGAGGACGACGAGGACGAGGACGACGAGGACGAGGACGACGAGGACGAGGACGACGAGGACGAGGACGACGAGGACGAGGACGACGAGGACGGGGACGACGAGGACGGGGACGACGAGGACGGGGACGACGAGGACGGGGACGACGACGACGGGGACGACGACGACGGGGACGACGACGACGGGGACGACGACGACGGGGACGACGACGACGGGGACGACGATGACGGGGACGGGGACGACGGGGACGGGGACGACGGGGACGGGGACGACGGGGACGGGGACGACGGGGACGGGCACGACGGGGACGAGGACGATGAGGACGGCGAGGACGAGGACGACGAGTACGAGGACGACGAGGACGACGAAGACGACGAGTACGAGGACGACGAGGACGACGAGGACGACGAGGACGACGAGGACGACGAGGACGAGGACGACGAGGACGAGGACGACGAGGACGAGGAGGACGAGGACGAGGACGACGAGGACGACGAGGACGAGGACGAGGACGACGAGGACGACGAGGAACGAGGACGAGGACGACGAGGACGACGAGGACGACGAGGACGAGGACGACGAGGACGAGGACGACGAGGACGAGGACGACGAGGACGAGGACGACGAGGACGAGGACGACGAGGACGAGGACGACGAGGACGAGGACGGCGAGGACGAGGACGACGAGGACGAGGACGACGAGGACGAGGACGACGAGGATGAGGACGACGAGGACGAGGACGACGAGGACGAGGACGACGAGGACGAGGACGACGAGGACGAGGACGACGAGGACGAGGACGAGGACGACGAGGACGACGAGGACGAGGACGAGGACGACGAGGACGACGAGGACGAGGACGAGGACGACGAGGACGAGGACGAGGACGACGAGGACGACGAGGACGAGGACGAGGACCACGAGGACGACGAGGACGAGGAGGACGAGGACGAGGACGACGAGGACGACGAGGACGAGGACGACGAGGACGACGAGGACGAGGACGACGAGGACGACGAGGACGACGAGGACGAGGACGAGGAAGAGGACGACGAGGACGACGACGAGGACGAAGACGACGAGGACGAGGCCGACGAGGACGAGGACGAGGACGACGAGGACGACGATGACGACGACGAGGACGTGGACGACGAGGACGAGGATGACGAGGACGAGGACGAGGACGAGGACGACGAGGACGACGAGGACGAGGACGAGGACGACGAGGACGACGAGGACGACGAGGACGAGGACGAGGACGACGAGGACGAGGACGACGAGGACGAGGACGACGAGGACGAGGACGACGAGGACGAGGACGACGAGGACGAGGACGACGAGGACGAGGACGACGAGGACGAGGACGACGAGGACGAGGACGACGAGGACGAGGACGACGAGGACGAGGACGACGAGGACGAGGACGACGAGGACGAGGACGACGAGGACGAGGACGACGAGGACGAGGACGACGAGGACGAGGACGACGAGGACGAGGACGACGAGGACGACGAGGACGAGGACGACGAGGACGAGGACGACGAGGACGACGAGGACGAGGACGACGAGGACGAGGACGACGAGGACGACGAGGACGACGAGGACGAGGACGACGAGGACGACGAGGACGACGAGGACGACGAGGACGACGAGGACGACGAGGACGGGGACGACGAGGACGGGGAAGACGAGGACGGGGAAGACGAGGACGGGGACGACGAGGACGGGGACGACGAGGACGCGGACGACGAGGACGAGGACGACGAGGACGAGGACGACGAGGACGAGGACGACGAGGACGAGGACGACGAGGACGAGGACGACGAAGACGAGGACGACGAGGACGAGGACGACGAGGACGAGGACGACGAGGACGAGGACGACGAGGACGAGGACGACGAGGACGAGGACGACGAGGACGAGGACGAGGACGACGAGGACGAGGACGACGAGGACGAGGACGACGAGGACGAGGACGACGAGGACGAGGCCGACGAGGACGAGGACGACGAGGACGACGAGGACGAGGACGACGAGGACGAGGACGACGAGGACGACGAGGACGAGGACGACGAGGACGAGGACGACGAGGACGAGGACGACGAGGACGAGGACGACGAGGACGAGGACGACGAGGACGAGGACGACGAGGACGAGGACGACGAGGACGAGGACGACGAGGACGAGGACGACGAGGACGAGGACGACGAGGACGAGGACGACGAGGACGAGGACGACGAGGACGAGGACGACGAGGACGAGGACGAGGACGACGAGGACGAGGACGAGGACGACGAGGACGAGGACGAGGACGACGAGGACGAGGACGACGAGGACGAGGACGACGAGGACGAGGACGACGAGGACGAGGACGACGAGGACGAGGACGACGAGGACGAGGACGACTAGGACGAGGACGACGAGGACGAGGACGACGAGGACGACGAGGACGAGGACGACGAGGACGAGGACGACGTGGACGAGGAAGACGACGACGAGGACGAGGACGAGGACGACGAGGACGAGGCCGACGAGGACGAGGACGAGGACGACGAGGACGACGACGACGACGACGAGGACGTGGGCGACGAGGACGAGGATGACGAGGACGAGGACGAGGACGACGAGGACGAGGACGAGGACGACGAGGACGACGAGGACGAGGACGACGAGGACGAGGACGACGACGACGACGGGGACGAGGACGACGACGACGACGAGGACGAGGACGAGGACGACGAGGACGACGAGGACGAGGACGACGAGGACTACGAGGACGAGGACGACGAGGACGAGGACGACGAGGACGAGGACGACGAGGACGACGAGGACGAGGACGACGAGGACGAGGACGACGAGGACGACGAGGACGAGGACGACGAGGACGGGGACGACGAGGACGAGGACGACGAGGACGAGGACGACGAGGACGAGAACGACGTGGACGACGAGGACGAGGACGACGATGACGGGGACGTCGTGGACGACGAGGACGAGGACGAGGACGACGAGGACGACGAGGACGAGGACGAGGACGACGAGGACGACGAGGACGAGGACGAGGACGACGAGGACGACGAGGACGAGGACGACGAGGACGACGAGGACGAGGACGACGAGGACGAGGACGACGAGGACGAGGACGACGAGGACGAGGACGAGGACGACGAGGATGACGAGGACGAGGACGACGAGGACGACGAGTACGAGGACGAGGACGACGAGGACGAGGACGACGAGGACGAGGACGACGAGGACGACGAGGACGAGGACGACGCGGACGAGGACGACGAGGACGACGAGGACAAGGACGACGAGGACGAGGACGACGAGGACGAGGACGACGAGGACGACGAGGACGACGAGGACGAGGACGACGAGGACGAGGACGACGAGGACGAGGACGACGAGGACGAGGACGACGAGGACGAGGACGACGAGGACGAGGACGACGAGGACGAGGACGGCGAGGACGAGGACGACGAGGACGAGGACGACGAGGACGAGGACGACGAGGATGAGGACGACGAGGACGAGGACGACGAGGACGACGACGACGAGGACGAGGACGACGAGGACGAGGACGACGAGGACGAGGACGACGAGGACGAAGACGACGAGGACGAGGACGACGAGGACAAGGACGACGAGGACGAGGACGACGAGGACGAGGACGACGAGGACGACGAGGACGACCAGGACGACGAGGACGACGAGGACGAGGACGGCGAGGACGAGGACGACGAGGACGAGGACGACGAGGACGAGGACGACGAGGACGACGAGGACGAGGACGACGAGGACGAGGACGACGACGACGAGGACGACGACGACGAGGACGGCGACGACGGGGATGACGATGACGGGGACGGGGACGACGGGGACGTGGACGACGGGGACGGGGACGACGGGGACGAGGACGACGAGGACGACGAGGACGAGGACGACGAGGACGACGAGGACGACGAAGACGAGGACGACGAGGACGAGGACGACGAGGACGAGGACGACGAGGACGAGGACGACGAGGACGAGGACGAGGACGACGAGGGCGAGGACGACGAGGACGAGGACGACGAGGACGAGGACGACGAGGACGAGGACGACGAGGACGAGGACGACGAGGACGACGACGACGAGGACGAGGACGACGAGGACGAGGACGACGAGGACGAGGACGACCAGGACGAGGACGACGAGGACGAGGACGACGAGGACGAGGACGACGAGGACGAGGACGACGAGGACGAGGACGACGAGGACGAGGACGACGAGGACGAGGACGACGAGGACGAGGACGACGAGGACGAGGACGACGGGGACGAGGACGACGAGGACGAGGACGACGAGGACGAGGACGACGAGGAAGGGGACGACGAGGACGGGGACGACGAGGACGGGGACGACGAGGACGGGGACGACGAGGACGGGGACGACGACGACGGGGACGACGACGACGGGGACGACGACGACGGGGACGACGATGACGGGGACGGGGACGACGGGGACGTGGACGACGGGGACGGGGACGACGGGGACGAGGACGACGAGGACGACGAGGACGAGGACGACGAGGACGACGAGGACGACGAAGACGAGGACGACGAGGACGAGGACGACGAGGACGAGGACGACGAGGACGAGGACGACGAGGACGAGGACGACGAGGACGAGGACGACGACGACGAGGACGAGGACGACGAGGACGAGGACGACGAGGACGAGGACGACCAGGACGAGGACGACGAGGACGAGGACGACGAAGACGAGGACGACGAGGACGAGGACGACGAGGACGAGGACGACGAGGACGAGGACGACGAGGACGAGGACGACGAGGACGAGGACGACGAGGACGAGGACGACGAGGACGAGGACGACGAGGACGGGGACGACGAGGACGGGGACGACGAGGACGGGGACGACGAGGACGGGGACGACGACGACGGGGACGACGACGACGGGGACGACGACGACGGGGACGACGACGACGGGGACGACGACGACGGGGACGACGATGACGGGGACGGGGACGACGGGGACGGGGACGACGGGGACGGGGACGACGGGGACGGGGACGACGGGGACGGGCACGACGGGGACGAGGACGATGAGGACGGCGAGGACGAGGACGACGAGTACGAGGACGACGAGGACGACGAAGACGACGAGTACGAGGACGACGAGGACGACGAGGACGACGAGGACGACGAGGACGACGAGGACGAGGACGACGAGGACGAGGACGACGAGGACGAGGAGGACGAGGACGAGGACGACGAGGACGACGAGGACGAGGACGAGGACGACGAGGACGACGAGGAACGAGGACGAGGACGACGAGGACGACGAGGACGACGAGGACGACGAGGACGACGAGGACGAGGACGAGGACCACGAGGACGAGGACGAGGACCACGAGGACGACGAGGACGAGGACGACGAGGACGAGCACGACGAGGACGAGGACGACGAGGACGAGGACGACGAGGACGACGAGGACGAGGACGACGAGGACGACGAGGACGAGGACGACGAGGACGAGGACGAGGACGAGGACGACGAGGACGAGGACGACGAGGACGAGGACGACGAGGACGAGGACGACGAGGACGAGGACGACGAGGACGAGGACGACGAGGACGAGGACGACGAGGACGAGGACGACGAGGACGAGGACGACGAGGACGAGGACGACGAGGACGAGGACGACGAGGACGGGGACGACGAGGACGGGGACGACGACGACGGGGACGACGACGACGGGGACGACGACGACGGGGACGACGACGACGGGGACGACGATGACGGGGACGGGGACGACGGGGACGGGGACGACGCGGACGGGGACGACGGGGACGGGCACGACGGGGACGAGGACGATGAGGACGGTGAGGACGAGGACGACGAGTACGAGGACGACGAGGACGACGAGGACGACGAGGACGACGAGGACGACGAGGACGAGGACGACGAGGACGAGGACGACGAGGACGAGGACGACGAGGACGAGGACGACGAGGACGAGGAGGACGAGGACGAGGACGACGAGGACGACGAGGACGAGGACGAGGACGACGAGGACGACGAGGACGAGGACGAGGACGACGAGGACGACGAGGACGACGAGGACGACGAGGACGACGAGGACGAGGACGAGGACCACGAGGACGACGAGGACGAGGACGACGAGGACGAGCACGACGAGGACGAGGACGACGAGGACGAGGACGACGAGGACGACGAGGACGAGGACGACGAGGACGAGGATGAGGACGACGAGGACGAGGACGACGAGGACGAGGACGACGAGGACGAGGACGACGAGGACGAGGACGAGGACGACGAGGACGACGAGGACGAGGACGAGGACGACGAGGACGACGAGGACGAGGACGACGAGGACGAGGACGAGGACGACGAGGACGACGAGGACGAGGACGAGGACGACGAGGACGACGAGGACGAGGACGAGGACGACGAGGACGAGGACGAGGACGACGAGGACGACGAGGACGAGGACGAGGACCACGAGGACGACGAGGACGAGGAGGACGAGGACGAGGACGACGAGGACGACGAGGACGAGGACGAGGACGACGAGGACGAGGACGACGAGGACGACGAGGACGAGGACGACGAAGACGACGAGGACGACGAGGACGAGGACGAGGACGAGGACGACGAGGACGACGACGAGGACGAAGACGACGAGGACGAGGCCGACGAGGACGAGGACGAGGACGACGAGGACGACGACGACGACGACGAGGACGTGGACGACGAGGACGAGGATGACGAGGACGAGGACGAGGACGAGGACGACGAGGACGACGAGGACGAGGACGAGGACGACGAGGACGACGAGGACGACGAGGACAAGGACGAGGACGACGAGGACGAGGACGACGAGGACGAGGACGACGAGGACGAGGACGACGAGGACGAGGACGACGAGGACGAGGACGACGAGGACGAGGACGACGAGGACGAGGACGACGAGGACGAGGACGAGGACGACGAGGACGAGGACGAGGACGACGAGGACGAGGACGAGGACGACGAGGACGAGGACGACGAGGACGAGGACGACGAGGACGAGGACGACGAGGACGAGGACGACGAGGACGAGGACGACGAGGACGAGGACGACTAGGACGAGGACGACGAGGACGAGGACGACGAGGACGACGAGGACGAGGACGACGAGGACGAGGACGACGTGGACGAGGACGACGACGACGAGGACGAGGACGAGGACGACGAGGACGAGGCCGACGAGGACGAGGACGAGGACGACGAGGACGACGACGACGACGACGAGGACGTGGGCGACGAGGACGAGGATGACGAGGACGAGGACGAGGACGACGAGGACGAGGACGAGGACGACGAGGACGACGAGGACGAGGACGACGAGGACGAGGACGACGAGGACGACGAGGACGAGGACGACGACGACGACGGGGACGAGGACGACGACGACGACGAGGACGAGGACGAGGACGACGAGGACGACGAGGACGAGGACGACGAGGACTACGAGGACGAGGACGACGAGGACGAGGACGACGAGGACGACGAGGACGAGGACGACGAGGACGAGGACGACGAGGACGACGAGGACGAGGACGACGAGGACGAGGACGACGAGGACGAGGACGACGAGGACGAGGACGACGAGGACGAGGACGACGAGGACGAGGACGACGAGGACGAGGACGACGAGGACGAGGACGACGAGGACGAGGACGACGAGGACGAGGACGACGAGGACGAGGACGACGAGGACGAGGACGACGAGGACGAGGACGACGAGGACGGGGACGACGAGGACGGGGACGACGAGGACGGGGACGACGAGGACGGGGACGACGACGACGGGGACGACGACGACGGGGACGACGACGACGGGGACGACGATGACGGGGACGGGGACGACGGGGACGGGGACGACGGGGACGGGGACGACGGGGACGGGGACGACGGGGACGGGCACGACGGGGACGAGGACGATGAGGACGGTGAGGACGAGGACGACGAGTACGAGGACGACGAGGACGACGAAGACGACGAGTACGAGGACGACGAGGACGACGAGGACGACGAGGACGACGAGGACGACGAGGACGAGGACGACGAGGACGAGGACGACGAGGACGAGGAGGACGAGGACGAGGACGACGAGGACGACGAGGAACGAGGACGAGGACGACGAGGACGACGAGGACGACGAGGACGACGAGGACGACGAGGACGAGGACGAGGACCACGAGGACGAGGACGAGGACCACGAGGACGACGAGGACGAGGACGACGAGGACGAGCACGACGAGGACGAGGACGACGAGGACGAGGACGACGAGGACGACGAGGACGAGGACGAGGACGACGAGGACGACGAGGACGAGGACGAGGACGACGAGGACGAGGACGAGGACGACGAGGACGACGAGGACGAGGACGAGGACCACGAGGACGACGAGGACGAGGAGGACGAGGACGAGGACGACGAGGACGACGAGGACGAGGACGAGGACGACGAGGACGAGGACGACGAGGACGACGAGGACGAGGACGACGAGGACGACGAGGACGACGAGGACGAGGACGAGGACGAGGACGACGAGGACGACGACGAGGACGAAGACGACGAGGACGAGGCCGACGAGGACGAGGACGAGGACGACGAGGACGACGACGACGACGACGAGGACGTGGACGACGAGGACGAGGATGACGAGGACGAGGACGAGGACGAGGACGACGAGGACGACGAGGACGAGGACGAGGACGACGAGGACGACGAGGACGAGGACGACGAGGACGAGGACGACGAGGACGAGGACGACGAGGACGAGGACGACGAGGACGAGGACGACGAGGACGAGGACGACGAGGACGAGGACGAGGACGACGAGCACGAGGACGAGGACGACGAGGACGAGGACGAGGACGACGAGGACGAGGACGACGAGGACGAGGACGACGAGGACGAGGACGACGAGGACGAGGACGACGAGGACGAGGACGACTAGGACGAGGACGACGAGGACGAGGACGACGAGGACGACGAGGACGAGGACGACGAGGACGAGGACGACGTGGACGAGGACGACGACGACGAGGACGAGGACGAGGACGACGAGGACGAGGCCGACGAGGACGAGGACGACGAAGACGAGGACGACGAGGACGAGGAAGACGAGGACGAGGACGACGAGGACGAGGACGACGAGGACGAGGACGACGAGGACGAGGACGACGAGGACGAGGACGACGAGGACGAGGACGACGAGGACGAGGACGACGAGGACGAGGACGACGAGGACGAGGACGACGAGGACGAGGACGACGAGGACGAGGACGACGAGGACGAGGACGACGAGGACGAGGACGACGAGGACGAGGACGACGAGGACGAGGACGACGAGGACGAGGACGACGAGGACGAGGACGAGGACGACGAGGACGAGGACGAGGACGACGAGGACGAGGACGAGGACGACGAGGACGAGGACGACGAGGACGAGGACGACGAGGACGAGGACGACGAGGACGAGGACGACGAGGACGAGGACGACGAGGACGAGGACGACTAGGACGAGGACGACGAGGACGAGGACGACGAGGACGACGAGGACGAGGACGACGAGGACGAGGACGACGTGGACGAGGACGACGACGACGAGGACGAGGACGAGGACGACGAGGACGAGGCCGACGAGGACGAGGACGAGGACGACGAGGACGACGACGACGACGACGAGGACGTGGGCGACGAGGACGAGGATGACGAGGACGAGGACGAGGACGACGAGGACGAGGACGAGGACGACGAGGACGACGAGGACGAGGACGACGAGGACGAGGACGACGAGGACGACGAGGACGAGGACGACGACGACGACGGGGACGAGGACGACGACGACGACGAGGACGAGGACGAGGACGACGAGGACGACGAGGACGAGGACGACGAGGACTACGAGGACGAGGACGACGAGGACGAGGACGACGAGGACGACGAGGACGAGGACGACGAGGACGAGGACGACGAGGACGACGAGGACGAGGACGACGAGGACGGGGACGACGAGGACGAGGACGACGAGGACGAGGACGACGAGGACGAGAACGACGTGGACGACGAGGACGAGGACGACGATAACGGGGACGTCGTGGACGACGAGGACGAGGACGAGGACGACGAGGACGACGAGGACGAGGACGAGGACGACGAGGACGACGAGGACGAGGACGAGGACGACGAGGACGACGAGGACGAGGACGACGAGGACGACGAGGACGAGGACGACGAGGACGAGGACGACGAGGACGAGGACGACGAGGACGAGGACGAGGACGACGAGGATGACGAGGACGAGGACGACGAGGACGACGAGTACGAGGACGAGGACGACGAGGACGAGGACGACGAGGACGAGGACGACGAGGACGAGGACGACGAGGACGACGAGGACGAGGACGACGCGGACGAGGACGACGAGGACGACGAGGACAAGGACGACGAGGACGAGGACGACGAGGACGAGGACGACGAGGACGACGAGGACGACGAGGACGAGGACGACGAGGACGAGGACGACGAGGACGAGGACGACGAGGACGACGAGGACGAGGACGACGCGGACGAGGACGACGAGGACGACGAGGACAAGGACGACGAGGACGAGGACGACGAGGACGAGGACGACGAGGACGACGAGGACGACGAGGACGAGGACGACGAGGACGAGGACGACGAGGACGAGGACGACGAGGACGAGGACGACGAGGACGAGGACGACGAGGACGAGGACGGCGAGGACGAGGACGACGAGGACGAGGACGACGAGGACGAGGACGACGAGGATGAGGACGACGAGGACGAGGACGACGAGGACGACGACGACGAGGACGAGGACGACGAGGACGAGGACGACGAGGACGAGGACGACGAGGACGAAGACGACGAGGACGAGGACGACGAGGACAAGGACGACGAGGACGAGGACGACGAGGACGAGGACGACGAGGACGACGAGGACGACCAGGACGACGAGGACGACGAGGACGAGGACGGCGAGGACGAGGACGACGAGGACGAGGACGACGAGGACGAGGACGACGAGGACGACGAGGACGAGGACGACGAGGACGAGGACGACGACGACGAGGACGACGACGACGAGGACGGCGACGACGGGGACGACGATGACGGGGACGGGGACGACGGGGACGTGGACGACGGGGACGGGGACGACGGGGACGAGGACGACGAGGACGACGAGGACGAGGACGACGAGGACGACGAGGACGACGAAGACGAGGACGACGAGGACGAGGACGACGAGGACGAGGACGACGAGGACGAGGACGACGAGGACGAGGACGAGGACGACGAGGGCGAGGACGACGAGGACGAGGACGACGAGGACGAGGACGAGGACGACGAGGACGAGGACGACGAGGACGACGACGACGAGGACGAGGACGACGAGGACGAGGACGACGAGGACGAGGACGACCAGGACGAGGACGACGAGGACGAGGACGACGAGGACGAGGACGACGAGGACGAGGACGGCGAGGACGAGGACGACGAGGACGAGGACGACGAGGACGAGGACGACGAGGACGAGGACGACGAGGACGAGGACGACGAGGACGAGGACGACGAGGACGAGGACGACGAGGACGGGGACGACGAGGACGGGGACGACGAGGACGGGGACGACGAGGACGGGGACGGGGACGACGGGGACGTGGACGACGGGGACGGGGACGACGGGGACGAGGACGACGAGGACGACGAGGACGAGGACGACGAGGACGACGAGGACGACGAAGACGAGGACGACGAGGACGAGGACGACGAGGACGAGGACGACGAGGACGAGGACGACGAGGACGAGGACGACGAGGACGAGGACGACGACGACGAGGACGAGGACGACGAGGACGAGGACGACGAGGACGAGGACGACCAGGACGAGGACGACGAGGACGAGGACGACGAGGACGACGAGGACGAGGACGACGAGGACGAGGACGACGAGGACGAGGACGACGAGGACGAGGACGACGAGGACGAGGACGACGAGGACGAGGACGACGAGGACGAGGACGACGAGGACGAGGACGACGAGGACGGGGACGACGAGGACGGGGACGACGAGGACGGGGACGACGAGGACGGGGACGACGAGGACGGGGACGACGACGACGGGGACGACGACGACGGGGACGACGACGACGGGGACGACGACGACGGGGACGACGACGACGGGGACGACGATGACGGGGACGGGGACGACGGGGACGGGGACGACGGGGACGGGGACGACGGGGACGGGGACGACGGGGACGGGCACGACGGGGACGAGGACGATGAGGACGGTGAGGACGAGGACGACGAGTACGAGGACGACGAGGACGACGAAGACGACGAGTACGAGGACGACGAGGACGACGAGGACGACGAGGACGACGAGGACGACGAGGACGAGGACGACGAGGACGAGGACGACGAGGACGAGGAGGACGAGGACGAGGACGACGAGGACGACGAGGACGAGGACGAGGACGACGAGGACGACGAGGAACGAGGACGAGGACGACGAGGACGACGAGGACGACGAGGACGACGAGGACGACGAGGACGAGGACGAGGACCACGAGGACGAGGACGAGGACCACGAGGACGACGAGGACGAGGACGACGAGGACGAGCACGACGAGGACGAGGACGACGAGGACGAGGACGACGAGGACGACGAGGACGAGGACGACGAGGACGACGAGGACGAGGACGACGAGGACGAGGACGAGGACGAGGACGACGAGGACGAGGACGACGAGGACGAGGACGACGAGGACGAGGACGACGAGGACGAGGACGACGAGGACGAGGACGACGAGGACGAGGACGACGAGGACGAGGACGACGAGGACGAGGACGACGAGGACGAGGACGACGAGGACGAGGACGACGAGGACGGGGACGACGAGGACGGGGACGACGACGACGGGGACGACGACGACGGGGACGACGACGACGGGGACGACGACGACGGGGACGACGACGACGGGGACGACGATGACGGGGACGGGGACGACGGGGACGGGGACGACGCGGACGGGGACGACGGGGACGGGCACGACGGGGACGAGGACGATGAGGACGGTGAGGACGAGGACGACGAGTACGAGGACGACGAGGACGACGAGGACGACGAGGACGACGAGGACGACGAGGACGACGAGGACGAGGACGACGAGGACGAGGACGACGAGGACGAGGACGACGTGGACGAGGACGACGAGGACGAGGAGGACGAGGACGAGGACGACGAGGACGACGAGGACGAGGACGAGGACGACGAGGACGACGAGGACGAGGACGAGGACGACGAGGACGACGAGGACGACGAGGACGACGAGGACGACGAGGACGAGGACGAGGACCACGAGGACGACGAGGACGAGGACGACGAGGACGAGCACGACGAGGACGAGGACGACGAGGACGAGGACGACGAGGACGACGAGGACGAGGACGACGAGGACGAGGATGAGGACGACGAGGACGAGGACGACGAGGACGAGGACGACGAGGACGAGGACGACGAGGACGAGGACGAGGACGACGAGGACGACGAGGACGAGGACGAGGACGACGAGGACGACGAGGACGAGGACGACGAGGACGAGGACGAGGACGACGAGGACGACGAGGACGAGGACGAGGACGACGAGGACGACGAGGACGAGGACGAGGACGACGAGGACGAGGGCGAGGACGACGAGGACGACGAGGACGAGGACGAGGACCACGAGGACGACGAGGACGAGGAGGACGAGGACGAGGACGACGAGGACGACGAGGACGAGGACGAGGACGACGAGGACGAGGACGACGAGGACGACGAAGACGAGGACGACGAAGACGACGAGGACGACGAGGACGAGGACGAGGACGAGGACGACGAGGACGACGACGAGGACGAAGACGACGAGGACGAGGCCGACGAGGACGAGGACGAGGACGACGAGGACGACGACGACGACGACGAGGACGTGGACGACGAGGACGAGGATGACGAGGACGAGGACGAGGACGAGGACGACGAGGACGACGAGGACGAGGACGAGGACGACGAGGACGACGAGGACGAGGACGAGGACGACGAGGACGAGGACGACGAGGACGCGGACGACGAGGACGAGGACGACGAGGACGAGGACGACGAGGACGAGGACGAGGACGACGAGGACGAGGACGAGGACGACGAGGACGAGGACGAGGACGTCGAGGACGAGGACGACGAGGACGAGGACGACGAGGACGAGGACGACGAGGACGAGGACGACGAGGACGAGGACGACGAGGACGAGGACGACTAGGACGAGGACGACGAGGACGAGGACGACGAGGACGACGAGGACGAGGACGACGAGGACGAGGACGACGTGGACGAGGACGACGACGACGAGGACGAGGACGAGGACGACGAGGACGAGGCCGACGAGGACGAGGACGAGGACGACGAGGACGACGACGACGACGACGAGGACGTGGGCGACGAGGACGAGGATGACGAGGACGAGGACGAGGACGACGAGGACGAGGACGAGGACGACGAGGACGACGAGGACGAGGACGACGAGGACGAGGACGACGAGGACGACGAGGACGAGGACGACGACGACGACGGGGACGAGGACGACGACGACGACGAGGACGAGGACGAGGACGACGAGGGCGACGAGGACGAGGACGACGAGGACTACGAGGACGAGGACGACGAGGACGAGGACGACGAGGACGACGAGGACGAGGACGACGAGGACGAGGACGACGAGGACGACGAGGACGAGGACGACGAGGACGAGGACGACGAGGACGAGGACGACGAGGACGAGGACGACGAGGACGAGGACGACGAGGACGAGGACGACGAGGACGAGGACGACGAGGACGAGGACGACGAGGACGAGGACGACGAGGACGAGGACGACGAGGACGAGGACGACGAGGACGGGGACGACGAGGACGGGGACGACGAGGACGGGGACGACGAGGACGGGGACGACGAGGACGGGGACGACGACGACGGGGACGACGACGACGGGGACGACGACGACGGGGACGACGATGACGGGGACGGGGACGACGGGGACGGGGACGACGGGGACGGGGACGACGGGGACGGGCACGACGGGGACGAGGACGATGAGGACGGGGACGACGGGGACGGGCACGACGGGGACGAGGACGATGAGGACGGTGAGGACGAGGACGACGAGTACGAGGACGACGAGGACGACGAAGACGACGAGTACGAGGACGACGAGGACGACGAGGACGACGAGGACGACGAGGACGACGAGGACGACGAGGACGAGGACGACGAGGACGACGAGGAACGAGGACGAGGACGACGAGGACGACGAGGACGACGAGGACGACGAGGACGACGAGGACGAGGACGAGGACCACGAGGACGAGGACGAGGACCACGAGGACGACGAGGACGAGGACGACGAGGACGAGCACGACGAGGACGAGGACGACGAGGACGAGGACGACGAGGACGACGAGGACGAGGACGACGAGGACGACGAGGACGAGGACGACGAGGACGAGGACGACGAGGACGAGGACGACGAGGACGAGGACGACGAGGACGAGGACGACGAGGACGAGGACGACGAGGACGAGGACGACGAGGACGAGGACGACGAGGACGGGGACGACGAGGACGGGGACGACGACGACGGGGACGACGACGACGGGGACGACGACGACGGGGACGACGACGACGAGGACGAGGACGACGAGGACGACGAGGACGAGGACGAGGACGACGAGGACGACGAGGACGAGGACGAGGACGACGAGGACGACGAGGACGAGGACGAGGACGACGAGGACGAGGACGAGGACGACGAGGACGACGAGGACGAGGACGAGGACCACGAGGACGACGAGGACGAGGAGGACGAGGACGAGGACCACGAGGACGACGAGGACGAGGAGGACGAGGACGAGGACGACGAGGACGACGAGGACGAGGACGAGGACGACGAGGACGAGGACGACGAGGACGACGAGGACGAGGACGACGAGGACGACGAGGACGACGAGGACGAGGACGAGGACGAGGACGACGAGGACGACGACGAGGACGAAGACGACGAGGACGAGGCCGACGAGGACGAGGACGAGGACGACGAGGACGACGACGACGACGACGAGGACGTGGACGACGAGGACGAGGATGACGAGGACGAGGACGAGGACGAGGACGACGAGGACGACGAGGACGAGGACGAGGACGACGAGGACGAGGACGACGAGGACGAGGACGAGGACGACGAGCACGAGGACGAGGACGACGAGGACGAGGACGAGGACGACGAGGACGAGGACGACGAGGACGAGGACGACGAGGACGAGGACGACGAGGACGAGGACGACGAGGACGAGGACGACGAGGACGAGGACGACTAGGACGAGGACGACGAGGACGAGGACGACGAGGACGACGAGGACGAGGACGACGAGGACGAGGACGACGTGGACGAGGACGACGACGACGAGGACGAGGACGAGGACGACGAGGACGAGGCCGACGAGGACGAGGACGACGAGGACGAGGACGACGAGGACGAGGACGACGAGGACGAGGACGACGAGGACGAGGACGACGAGGACGAGGACGACGAGGACGAGGACGACGAGGACGAGGACGACGAGGACGAGGACGACGAGGACGAGGACGACGAGGACGAGGACGACGAGGACGAGGACGACGAGGACGAGGACGACGAGGACGAGGACGACGAGGACGAGGACGACGAGGACGAGGACGACGAGGACGAGGACGACGAGGACGAGGACGACGAGGACGAGGACGAGGACGACGAGGACGAGGACGAGGACGACGAGGACGAGGACGAGGACGACGAGGACGAGGACGACGAGGACGAGGACGACGAGGACGAGGACGACGAGGACGAGGACGACGAGGACGAGGACGACTAGGACGAGGACGACGAGGACGAGGACGACGAGGACGACGAGGACGAGGACGACGAGGACGAGGACGACGTGGACGAGGACGACGAGGACGAGGACGACGTGGACGAGGACGACGACGACGAGGACGAGGACGAGGACGACGAGGACGAGGCCGACGAGGACGAGGACGAGGACGACGAGGACGACGACGACGACGACGAGGACGTGGGCGACGAGGACGAGGATGACGAGGACGAGGACGAGGACGACGAGGACGAGGACGAGGACGACGAGGACGACGAGGACGAGGACGACGAGGACGAGGACGACGAGGACGACGAGGACGAGGACGACGACGACGACGGGGACGAGGACGACGACGACGACGAGGACGAGGACGAGGACGACGAGGACGACGAGGACGAGGACGACGAGGACTACGAGGACGAGGACGACGAGGACGAGGACGACGAGGACGACGAGGACGAGGACGACGAGGACGAGGACGACGAGGACGACGAGGACGAGGACGACGAGGACGGGGACGACGAGGACGAGGACGACGAGGACGAGGACGACGAGGACGAGAACGACGTGGACGACGAGGACGAGGACGACGATAACGGGGACGTCGTGGACGACGAGGACGAGGACGAGGACGACGAGGACGACGAGGACGAGGACGAGGACGACGAGGACGACGAGGACGAGGACGAGGACGACGAGGACGACGAGGACGAGGACGACGAGGACGACGAGGACGAGGACGACGAGGACGAGGACGACGAGGACGAGGACGACGAGGACGAGGACGAGGACGACGAGGATGACGAGGACGAGGACGACGAGGACGACGAGTACGAGGACGAGGACGACGAGGACGAGGACGACGAGGACGAGGACGACGAGGACGAGGACGACGAGGACGAGGACGACGAGGACGACGAGGACGAGGACGACGCGGACGAGGACGACGAGGACGACGAGGACAAGGACGACGAGGACGAGGACGACGAGGACGAGGACGACGAGGACGACGAGGACGACGAGGACGAGGACGACGAGGACGAGGACGACGAGGACGAGGACGACGAGGACGAGGACGACGAGGACGAGGACGACGAGGACGAGGACGGCGAGGACGAGGACGACGAGGACGAGGACGACGAGGACGAGGACGACGAGGATGAGGACGACGAGGACGAGGACGACGAGGACGACGACGACGACGACGAGGACGAGGACGACGAGGACGAGGACGACGAGGACGAGGACGACGAGGACGAAGACGACGAGGACGAGGACGACGAGGACAAGGACGACGAGGACGAGGACGACGAGGACGAGGACGACGAGGACGACGAGGACGACCAGGACGACGAGGACGACGAGGACGAGGACGACGAGGACGAGGACGACGAGGACGAGGACGACGAGGACGACGAGGACGAGGACGACGAGGACGAGGACGACGACGACGAGGACGACGACGACGAGGACGGCGACGACGGGGACGACGATGACGGGGACGGGGACGACGGGGACGTGGACGACGGGGACGGGGACGACGGGGACGAGGACGACGAGGACGACGAGGACGAGGACGACGAGGACGACGAGGACGACGAAGACGAGGACGACGAGGACGAGGACGACGAGGACGAGGACGACGAGGACGAGGACGACGAGGACGAGGACGAGGACGACGAGGGCGAGGACGACGAGGACGAGGACGACGAGGACGAGGACGACGAGGACGAGGACGACGAGGACGAGGACGACGAGGACGAGGACGACGACGACGAGGACGAGGACGACCAGGACGAGGACGACGAGGTCGAGGACGACCAGGACGAGGACGACGAGGACGAGGACGACGAGGACGAGGACGACGAGGACGAGGACGACGAGGACGAGGACGACGAGGACGAGGACGACGAGGACGAGGACGACGAGGACGAGGACGACGAGGACGAGGACGACGAGGACGGGGACGACGGGGACGGGGACGACGAGGACGGGGACGACGAGGACGGGGACGACGAGGACGGGGACGACGACGACGGGGACGACGACGACGGGGACGACGACGACGGGGACGACGATGACGGGGACGGGGACGACGGGGACGGGGACGACGGGGACGGGGACGACGGGGACGGGGACGACGGGGACGGGCACGACGGGGACGAGGACGATGAGGACGGTGAGGACGAGGACGACGAGTACGAGGACGACGAGGACGACGAAGACGACGAGTACGAGGACGACGAGGACGACGAGGACGACGAGGACGACGAGGACGACGAGGACGAGGACGACGAGGACGAGGACGACGAGGACGAGGAGGACGAGGACGAGGACGACGAGGACGACGAGGACGAGGACGAGGACGACGAGGACGACGAGGAACGAGGACGAGGACGACGAGGACGACGAGGACGACGAGGACGACGAGGACGACTAGGACGAGGACGAGGACCACGAGGACGAGGACGAGGACCACGAGGACGACGAGGACGAGGACGACGAGGACGAGCACGACGAGGACGAGGACGTCGAGGACGAGGACGACGAGGACGACGAGGACGAGGACGACGAGGACGAGGACGAGGACGAGGACGACGAGGACGAGGACGACGAGGACGAGGACGACGAGGACGAGGACGACGAGGACGAGGACGAGGAGGACGAGGACGACGAGGACGAGGACGACGAGGACGAGGACGACGAGGACGAGGACGACGAGGACGAGGACGACGAGGACGGGGACGACGAGGACGGGGACGACGACGACGGGGACGACGACGACGGGGACGACGACGACGGGGACGACGATGACGGGGACGGGGACGACGGGGACGGGGACGACGCGGACGGGGACGACGGGGACGGGCACGACGGGGACGAGGACGATGAGGACGGTGAGGACGAGGACGACGAGTACGAGGACGACGAGGACGACGAGGACGACGAGGACGACGAGGACGACGAGGACGAGGACGACGAGGACGAGGACGACGAGGACGAGGACGACGAGGACGAGGACGACGAGGACGAGGAGGACGAGGACGAGGACGACGAGGACGACGAGGACGAGGACGAGGACGACGAGGACAACGAGGACGAGGACGAGGACGACGAGGACGACGAGGACGACGAGGACGACGAGGACGACGAGGACGAGGACGAGGACCACGAGGACGACGAGGACGAGGACGACGAGGACGAGCACGACGAGGACGAGGACGACGAGGACGAGGACGACGAGGACGACGAGGACGAGGACGACGAGGACGAGGACGAGGACGACGAGGACGAGGACGACGAGGACGAGGACGACGAGGACGAGGACGAAGACGATGAGGACGAGGACGACGAGGACGAGGACGACGAGGACGAGGACGACGAGGACGAGGACGAGGACGACGAGGACGACGAGGACGAGGACGAGGACGACGAGGACGACGAGGACGAGGACGAGGACGACGAGGACGAGGACGAGGACGACGAGGACGACGAGGACGAGGACGAGGACCACGAGGACGACGAGGACGAGGAGGACGAGGACGAGGACGACGAGGACGACGAGGACGAGGACGAGGACGACGAGGACGAGGACGACGAGGACGACGAGGACGAGGACGACGAGGACGACGAGGACGACGTGGACGAGGACGAGGACGAGGACGACGAGGACGACGACGAGGACGAAGACGACGAGGACGAGGCCGACGAGGACGAGGACGAGGACGACGAGGACGACGACGACGACGACGAGGACGTGGACGACGAGGACGAGGATGACGAGGACGAGGACGAGGACGAGGACGACGAGGACGACGAGGACGAGGACGAGGACGACGAGGACGACGAGGACGAGGACGAGGACGACGAGGACGAGGACGAGGACGACGAGGACGACGAGGACGAGGACGAGGACGAGGACGAGGACGACGAGGACGACGAGGACGAGGACGACGAGGACGAGGACGACGAGGACGAGGACGACGAGGACGAGGACGACGAGGACGAGGACGACGAGGACGAGGACGACGAGGACGAGGACGACGAGGACGAGGACGACGAGGACGAGGACGACGAGGACGAGGACGACGAGGACGAGGACGACGAGGACGAGGACGACGAGGACGAGGACGACGAGGACGAGGACGACGAGGACGAGGACGACGAGGACGAGGACGACGAGGACGAGGACGACGAGGACGAGGACGACGAGGACGAGGACGACGAGGACGAGGACGACGAGGACGAGGACGACGAGGACGAGGACGACGCGGACGAGGACGACGCGGACGAGGACGACGCGGACGAGGACGACGCGGACGAGGACGACGGGGACGAGGACGAGGACGACGGGGACGAGGACGACGGGGACGAGGACGACGGGGACGAGGACGACGGGGACGAGGACGACGGGGACGAGGACGACGGGGACGAGGACGACGAGGACGAGGACGACGAGGACGAGGACGACGAGGACGAGGACGACGAGGACGAGGACGACGAGGACGAGGACGACGAGGACGACGAGGACGACGAGGACGAGGACGACGAGGACGGGGACGACGAGGACGGGGACGACGAGGACGGGGACGACGAGGACGGGGACGACGAGGACGGGGACGACGAGGACGGGGACGACGAGGACGAGGACGACGAGGACGAGGACGACGAGGACGAGGACGACGAGGACGAGGACGACGAGGACGAGGACGACGAGGACGAGGACGACGAGGACGAGGACGACGAGGACGAGGACGAGGACGACGAGGACGAGGACGAGGACGACGAGGACGAGGACGAGGACGACGAGGACGAGGACGACGAGGACGAGGACGTGGACGACGAGGACGAGGACGAGGACGAGGACGAGGACGACGAGGACGAGGACGAGGACGACGAGGACGAGGACGAGGACGACGAGGACGAGGACGAGGACGAGGACGACGACGACGAGGACGAGGACGACGAGGACGACGAGGACGAGGACGACGAGGACGACGAGGACGAGGACGACGAGGACGAGGACGACGAGGACGAGGACGACGAGGACGAGGACGACGAGGACGAGGACGACGAGGACGAGGACGACGAGGACGAGGACGACGAGGACGACGAGGACGACGAGGACGAGGACGACGAGGACGAGGACGACGAGGACGAGGACGACGAGGACGAGGACGACGAGGACGAGGACGACGAGGACGAGGACGGCGAGGACGAGGACGACGAGGACGAGGACGACGAGGACGAGGACGACGAGGATGAGGACGACGAGGACGAGGACGACGAGGACGACGACGACGAGGACGAGGACGACGAGGACGAGGACGACGAGGACGAGGACGACGAGGACGAAGACGACGAGGACGAGGACGACGAGGACAAGGACGACGAGGACGAGGACGACGAGGACGACGAGTACGAGGACGAGGTCGACGAGGACGAGGACGACGAGGACGAGGACGACGAGGACGACGAGGACGAGGACGAGGACGACGAGGACGACGAGGACGAGGACGACGAGGACGACGAGGACGAGGACGACGAGGACGAGGACGACGAGGACGAGGACGACGAGGACGAGGACGACGAGGACGAGGACGAGGACGACGAGGATGACGAGGACGAGGACGACGAGGACGACGAGTACGAGGACGAGGTCGACGAGGACGAGGACGACGAGGACGAGGACGACGAGGACGACGAGGACGAGGAAGACGCGGACGAGGACGACGAGGACGACGAGGACAAGGACGACGAGGACGAGGACGACGAGGACGAGGACGACGAGGACGACGAGGACGACGAGGACGAGGACGACGAGGACGAGGACGACGAGGACGAGGACGACGAGGACGACGAGGACGAGGACGACGAGGACGAGGACGACGAGGACGACGAGGACGAGGACGACGAGGACGACGAGGACGTGGACGACGAGGACGAGGACGACGAGGACGAGGACGACGAGGACGACGAGGACGAGGACGACGAGGACGACGAGGACGAGGACGACGAGGACGAGGACGACGAGGACGAGGACGACGAGGACGAGGACGACGAGGACGAGGACGACGAGGACGAGGACGACGAGGACGAGGACGACTAGGACGAGTACGACGAGGACGACGAGGACGAGGACGACGAGGACGAGGACGACGTGGACGAGGACGACGACGACGACGACGAGGACGAGGACGAGGACGACGAGGACGAGGCCGACGAGGACGAGGACGAGGACGACGAGGACGACGACGACGACGACGAGGACGTGGGCGACGAGGACGAGGATGACGAGGACGAGGACGAGGACGACGAGGACGAGGACGAGGACGACGAGGACGACGAGGACGAGGACGACGAGGACGAGGACGACGAGGACGACGAGGACGAGGACGACGACGACGACGGGGACGAGGACGACGACGACGACGAGGACGAGGACGAGGACGACGAGGACGACGAGGACGAGGACGACGAGGACTACGAGGACGAGGACGACGAGGACGAGGACGACGAGGACGACGAGGACGAGGACGACGAGGACGAGGACGACGAGGACGACGAGGACGAGGACGACGAGGACGGGGACGACGAGGACGACGAGGACGGGGACGACGAGGACGAGGACGACGAGGACGAGGACGACGAGGACGAGAACGACGTGGACGACGAGGACGAGGACGACGATGACGGGGACGTCGTGGACGACGAGGACGAGGACGAGGACGACGAGGACGACGAGGACGAGGACGAGGACGACGAGGACGACGAGGACGAGGACGAGGACGACGAGGACGACGAGGACGAGGACGACGAGGACGACGAGGACGAGGACGACGAGGACGAGGACGACGAGGACGAGGACGACGAGGACGAGGACGACGAGGACGAGGACGAGGACGACGAGGATGACGAGGACGAGGACGACGAGGACGACGAGTACGAGGACGAGGTCGACGAGGACGAGGACGACGAGGACGAGGACGACGAGGACGACGAGGACGAGGACGACGCGGACGAGGACGACGAGGACGACGAGGACAAGGACGACGAGGACGAGGACGACGAGGACGAGGACGACGAGGACGACGAGGACGACGAGGACGAGGACGACGAGGACGAGGACGACGAGGACGAGGACGACGAGGACGAGGACGACGAGGACGAGGACGACGAGGACGAGGACGGCGAGGACGAGGACGACGAGGACGAGGACGACGAGGACGAGGACGACGAGGATGAGGACGACGAGGACGAGGACGACGAGGACGACGACGACGAGGACGAGGACGACGAGGACGAGGACGACGAGGACGAGGACGACGAGGACGAAGACGACGAGGACGAGGACGACGAGGACAAGGACGACGAGGACGAGGACGACGAGGACGAGGACGACGAGGACGACGAGGACGACGAGGACGACGAGGACGAGGACGACGAGGACGAGGACGACGAGGACGAGGACGACGAGGACGACGAGGACGAGGACGACGAGGACGAGGACGACGACGACGAGGACGACGACGACGAGGACGAGGACGAGGACGACGAGGGCGAGGACGACGAGGACGAGGACGACGAGGACGAGGACGACGAGGACGAGGACGACGAGGACGAGGACGACGACGACGAGGACGAGGACGACGAGGACGAGGACGACGAGGACGAGGACGACCAGGACGAGGACGACGAGGACGAGGACGACGAGGACGAGGACGACGAGGACGAGGACGACGAGGACGAGGACGACGAGGACGAGGACGACGAGGACGAGGACGACGAGGACGAGGACGACGAGGACGAGGACGACGAGGACGAGGACGACGAGGACGAGGACGACGAGGACGGGGACGACGAGGACGGGGACGACGAGGACGGGGACGACGAGGACGGGGACGACGAGGACGGGGACGACGACGACGGGGACGACGACGACGGGGACGACGACGACGGGGACGACGATGACGGGGACGGGGACGACGGGGACGGGGACGACGGGGACGGGGACGACGGGGACGGGGACGACGGGGACGGGCACGACGGGGACGAGGACGATGAGGACGGTGAGGACGAGGACGACGAGTACGAGGACGACGAGGACGACGAAGACGACGAGTACGAGGACGACGAGGACGACGAGGACGACGAGGACGACGAGGACGACGAAGACGACGAGTACGAGGACGACGAGGACGACGAGGACGACGAGGACGACGAGGACGAGGACGACGAGGACGACGAGGACGACGAGGACGACGAGGACGACGAGGACGACGAGGACGACGAGGACGAGGACGAGGACCACGAGGACGAGGACGAGGACCACGAGGACGACGAGGACGAGGACGACGAGGACGAGCACGACGAGGACGAGGACGACGAGGACGAGGACGACGAGGACGACGAGGACGAGGACGACGAGGACGAGGACGACGAGGACGAGGACGACGAGGACGAGGACGACGAGGACGAGGACGACGAGGACGAGGACGACGAGGACGAGGACGACGAGGACGAGGACGACGAGGACGAGGACGACGAGGACGAGGACGACGAGGACGAGGACGACGAGGACGAGGACGACGAGGACGGGGACGACGACGACGAGGACGAGGACGACGAGGACGGGGACGACGAGGACGGGGACGACGACGACGGGGACGACGACGACGGGGACGACGACGACGGGGACGACGATGACGGGGACGGGGACGACGGGGACGGGGACGACGCGGACGGCTACGACGGGGACGGGCACGACGGGGACGAGGACGATGAGGACGGTGAGGACGAGGACGACGAGTACGAGGACGACGAGGACGACGAGGACGACGAGGACGACGAGGACGACGAGGACGACGAGGACGACGAGGACGACGAGGACGACGAGGACGAGGACGACGAGGACGAGGACGAGGACGCCGAGGACGACGAGGACGAGGACGAGGACGACGAGGACGACGAGGACGAGGACGAGGACGACGAGGACGACGAGGACGACGAGGACGACGAGGACGACGAGGACGAGGACGAGGACCACGAGGACGACGAGGACGAGGACGACGAGGACGAGCACGACGAGGACGAGGACGACGAGGACGAGGACGACGAGGACGACGAGGACGAGGACGACGAGGACGAGGACGACGAGGACGAGGACGACGACGACGAGGACGACGAGGACGAGAACGACGTGGACGACGAGGACGAGGACGACGATGACGGGGACGTCGTGGACGACGAGGACGAGGACGAGGACGACGAGGACGACGAGGACGAGGACGAGGACGACGAGGACGACGAGGACGAGGACGAGGACGACGAGGACGACGAGGACGAGGACGACGAGGACGACGAGGACGAGGACGACGAGGACGAGGACGACGAGGACGAGGACGACGAGGACGAGGACGACGAGGACGAGGACGAGGACGACGAGGATGACGAGGACGAGGACGACGAGGACGACGAGTACGAGGACGAGGTCGACGAGGACGAGGACGACGAGGACGAGGACGACGAGGACGACGAGGACGAGGACGACGCGGACGAGGACGACGAGGACGACGAGGACAAGGACGACGAGGACGAGGACGACGAGGACGAGGACGACGAGGACGACGAGGACGACGAGGACGAGGACGACGAGGACGAGGACGACGAGGACGAGGACGACGAGGACGAGGACGACGAGGACGAGGACGACGAGGACGAGGACGGCGAGGACGAGGACGACGAGGACGAGGACGACGAGGACGAGGACGACGAGGATGAGGACGACGAGGACGAGGACGACGAGGACGACGACGACGAGGACGAGGACGACGAGGACGAGGACGACGAGGACGAGGACGACGAGGACGAAGACGACGAGGACGAGGACGACGAGGACAAGGACGACGAGGACGAGGACGACGAGGACGAGGACGACGAGGACGACGAGGACGACGAGGACGACGAGGACGAGGACGACGAGGACGAGGACGACGAGGACGAGGACGACGAGGACGACGAGGACGAGGACGACGAGGACGAGGACGACGACGACGAGGACGACGACGACGAGGACGAGGACGACGAGGGCGAGGACGACGAGGACGAGGACGACGAGGACGAGGACGACGAGGACGAGGACGACGAGGACGAGGACGACGACGACGAGGACGAGGACGACGAGGACGAGGACGACGAGGACGAGGACGACCAGGACGAGGACGACGAGGACGAGGACGACGAGGACGAGGACGACGAGGACGAGGACGACGAGGACGAGGACGACGAGGACGAGGACGACGAGGACGGGGACGACGAGGACGGGGACGACGAGGACGGGGACGACGAGGACGGGGACGACGAGGACGGGGACGACGAGGACGGGGACGACGACGACGGGGACGACGACGACGGGGACGACGACGACGGGGACGACGATGACGGGGACGGGGACGACGGGGACGGGGACGACGGGGACGGGGACGACGGGGACGGGGACGACGGGGACGGGGACGACGGGGACGGGCACGACGGGGACGAGGACGATGAGGACGGTGAGGACGAGGACGACGAGTACGAGGACGACGAGGACGACGAAGACGACGAGTACGAGGACGACGAGGACGACGAGGACGACGAGGACGACGAGGACGACGAAGACGACGAGTACGAGGACGACGAGGACGACGAGGACGACGAGGACGAGGACGACGAGGACGACGAGGACGACGAGGACGACGAGGACGACGAGGACGACGAGGACGACGAGGACGAGGACGAGGACCACGAGGACGAGGACGAGGACCACGAGGACGACGAGGACGAGGACGACGAGGACGAGCACGACGAGGACGAGGACGACGAGGACGAGGACGACGAGGACGACGAGGACGAGGACGACGAGGACGAGGACGAGGACGAGGACGACGAGGACGAGGACGACGAGGACGAGGACGACGAGGACGAGGACGACGAGGACGAGGACGACGAGGACGAGGACGACGAGGACGAGGACGACGAGGACGAGGACGACGAGGACGAGGACGACGAGGACGAGGACGACGAGGACGAGGACGACGAGGACGGGGACGACGAGGACGGGGACGACGACGACGAGGACGAGGACGACGAGGACGGGGACGACGAGGACGGGGACGACGACGACGGGGACGACGACGACGGGGACGACGACGACGGGGACGACGATGACGGGGACGGGGACGACGGGGACGGGGACGACGCGGACGGCTACGACGGGGACGGGCACGACGGGGACGAGGACGATGAGGACGGTGAGGACGAGGACGACGAGTACGAGGACGACGAGGACGACGAGGACGACGAGGACGACGAGGACGACGAGGACGACGAGGACGACGAGGACGACGAGGACGACGAGGACGAGGACGACGAGGACGAGGACGACGAGGACGAGGACGACGAGGACGAGGACGACGAGGACGAGGAGGACGAGGACGAGGACGCCGAGGACGACGAGGACGAGGACGAGGACGACGAGGACGACGAGGACGAGGACGAGGACGACGAGGACGACGAGGACGACGAGGACGACGAGGACGACGAGGACGAGGACGAGGACCACGAGGACGACGAGGACGAGGACGACGAGGACGAGCACGACGAGGACGAGGACGACGAGGACGAGGACGACGAGGACGACGAGGACGAGGACGACGAGGATGAGGACGAGGACGACGAGGACGAGGACGACGAGGACGAGGACGACGAGGACGAGGACGACGAAGACGAGGACGAGGACGACGAGGACGACGAGGACGAGGACGACGAGGACGACGAGGACGAAGACGAGACGGACGAGGACGAGGACGAGGAGGACGACGAGGACGAGGACGACGAGGACGACGAGGACGAGGACGACGAGGACGAGGACGACGAGGACGAGGACGACGAGGACGAGGACGAGGACCACGAGGACGACGAGGACGAGGACGACGAGGACAAGGACGACGAGGACGAGGACGACGAGGACGACGAGGACGAGGACGACGAGGACGACGAGGACGACGACGAGGACGAAGACGACGAGGACGAGGCCGACGAGGACGAGGACGAGGACGACGAGGACGACGACGACGACGACGAGGACGTGGACGACGAGGACGAGGATGACGAGGACGAGGACGAGGACGAGGACGACGAGGACGACGAGGACGAGGACGAGGACGACGAGGACGACGAGGACGAGGACGAGGACGACGAGGACGAGGACGAGGACGACGAGGACGACGAGGACGAGGACGAGGACGAGGACGACGAGGACGACGAGGACGAGGACGACGAGGACGAGGACGACGAGGACGACGAGGACGACGAGGACGAGGACGACGACGACGACGGGGACGAGGACGACGACGACGACGAGGACGAGGACGAGGGCGAGGACGACGAGGACGAGGACGACGAGGACGAGGACGACGAGGACGAGGACGACGAGGACGAGGACGACGAGGACGAGGACGACGAGGACGAGGACGAGGACGAGGACGAGGACGACGAGGACGAGGACGAGGACGAGGACGAGGACGACGAGGACGAGGACGAGGACGAGGACGAGGACGACGAGGACGAGGACGAGGACGAGGACGACGACGACGAGGACGAGGACGACGAGGACGACGAGGACGAGGACGACGAGGACGAGGACGAGGACGACGAGGACGAGGACGAGGACGACGAGGACGAGGACGACGAGGACGAGGACGACGAGGACGAGGACGACGAGGACGAGGACGACGAGGACGAGGACGACGAGGACGAGGACGACGAGGACGAGGACGAGGACGACGAGGACGAGGACGAGGACGACGAGGACGACGAGGACGAGGACGAGGACGACGAGGACGAGGACGACGAGGACGAGGACGAGGACGACGAGGACGAGGACGACGAGGACGAGGACGACGAGGACGAGGACGACGAGGACGAGGACGACGAGGACGAGGACGACGAGGACGAGGACGACGAGGACGAGGACGAGGACGACGAGGACGAGGACGAGGACGACGAGGACGACGAGGACGAGGACGAGGACGACGAGGACGAGGACGACGAGGACGAGGACGAGGACGAGGACGAGGACGAGGACGAGGACGACGAGGACGAGGACGAGGACGAGGACGACGACGACGAGGACGAGGACGACGAGGACGACGAGGACGAGGACGACGAGGACGAGGACGACGAGGACGAGGACGACGAGGACGAGAACGACGAGGACGAGGACGACTAGGACGAGGACGACGAGGACGAGGACGACGAGGACGAGGACGACGAGGACGAGGACGACGTGGACGAGGACGACGACGACGAGGACGAGGACGAGGACGACGAGGACGAGGCCGACGAGGACGAGGACTAGGACGACGAGGACGACGACGACGACGACGAGGACGTGGACGACGAGGACGAGGATGACGAGGACGAGGACGAGGACGACGAGGACGAGGACGAGGACGACGAGGACGACGAGGACGAGGACGACGAGGACGAGGACGACGAGGACGACGAGGACGAGGACGACGACGACGACGGGGACGAGGACGACGACGACGACGAGGACGAGGACGAGGACGACGAGGACGACGAGGTCGAGGACGACGAGGACTACGAGGACGAGGACGAGGACGACGAGGACGACGAGGACGAGGACGACGAGGACGAGGACGACGAGGACGAGGACGACGAGGACGAGGACGACGTGGACGACGACGACGAGGACGACGATGACGGGGACGTCGTGGACGACGAGGACGAGGACGAGGACGAGGACGAGGACGACGAGGACGACGAGGACGAGGACGAGGACGACGAGGACGACGAGGACGACGAGGACGACGAGGACGAGGACGACGAGGACGACGAGGACGACGAGGACGAGGACGACGAGGACGAGGACGAGGACGAGGACGACGAGGATGACGAGGACGAGGACGACGAGGACGGCGAGTACGAGGACGAGGACGACGAGGACGAGGACGACGAGGACGAGGACGACGAGGACGAGGACGACGCGGACGAGGACGACGAGGACGACGAGGACAAGGACGACGAGGACGAGGACGACGAGGACGAGGACGACGAGGACGACGAGGACGAGGACGACGAGGACGACGAGGACGACGAGGACGAGGACGACGAGGACGACGAGGACGACGAGGACGAGGACGACGAGGACGAGGACGACGAGGACGAGGACGACGAGGACGAGGACGACGAGGACGAGCACGACGAGGACGAGGACGACGAGGACGAGGACGACGAGGACGAGGACGACGAGGACGAGGACGACGAGGACGAGGACGAGGACGACGAGGACGAGGACGAGGACGACGAGGACGAGGACGAGGACGACGAGGACGACGAGGACGACGAGGACGAGGACGACGAGGACGACGAGGACGAGGACGACGAGGACGAGGACGACGAGGACGAGGACGACGAGGACGAGGACGACGAGGACGAGGACGACGAGGACGAGGACGAGGACGACGAGGACGAGGACGAGGACGACGAGGACGAGGACGAGGACGACGAGGACGAGGACGACGAGGACGAGGACGACGAGGACGAGGACGAGGACGACGAGGACGGGGACGACGACGACGGGGACGACGACGACGGGGACGACGATGACGAGGACGACGAGGACGAGGACGACTAGGACGAGTACGACGAGGACGACGAGGACGAGGACGACGAGGACGAGGACGACGTGGACGAGGACGACGACGACGACGACGAGGACGAGGACGAGGACGACGAGGACGAGGCCGACGAGGACGAGGACGAGGACGACGAGGACGACGACGACGACGACGAGGACGTGGGCGACGAGGACGAGGATGACGAGGACGAGGACGAGGACGACGAGGACGACGAGGACGAGGACGAGGACGACGAGGACGAGGACGACGAGGACGAGGACGAGGACGACGAGGACGAGGACGACGAGGACGAGGACGACGAGGACGAGGACGACGAGGACGTGGACGACGAGGACGAGGACGACGAGGACGAGGACGACGAGGACGAGGACGACGAGGACGAGGACGAGGACGACGAGGACGAGGACGAGGACGACGAGGACGACGAGGACGAGGACGAGGACGACGAGGACGAGGACGACGAGGACGAGGACGAGGACGAGGACGAGGACGAGGACGAGGACGACGAGGACGAGGACGAGGACGAGGACGACGACGACGAGGACGAGGACGACGAGGACGACGAGGACGAGGACGACGAGGACGAGGACGACGAGGACGAGGACGACGAGGACGAGAACGACGAGGACGAGGACGACTAGGACGAGGACGACGAGGACGAGGACGACGAGGACGAGGACGACGAGGACGAGGACGACGTGGACGAGGACGACGACGACGAGGACGAGGACGAGGACGACGAGGACGAGGCCGACGAGGACGAGGACTAGGACGACGAGGACGACGACGACGACGACGAGGACGTGGACGACGAGGACGAGGATGACGAGGACGAGGACGAGGACGACGAGGACGAGGACGAGGACGACGAGGACGACGAGGACGAGGACGACGATGACGAGGACGACGAGGACGACGAGGACGAGGACGACGACGACGACGGGGACGAGGACGACGACGACGACGAGGACGAGGACGAGGACGACGAGGACGACGAGGTCGAGGACGACGAGGACTACGAGGACGAGGACGAGGACGACGAGGACGACGAGGACGAGGACGACGAGGACGAGGACGACGAGGACGAGGACGACGAGGACGAGGACGACGTGGACGACGACGACGAGGACGACGATGACGGGGACGTCGTGGACGACGAGGACGAGGACGAGGACGACGAGGACGACGAGGACGAGGACGAGGACGACGAGGACGACGAGGACGAGGACGAGGACGACGAGGACGACGAGGACGACGAGGACGACGAGGACGAGGACGACGAGGACGACGAGGACGACGAGGACGAGGACGACGAGGACGAGGACGAGGACGAGGACGACGAGGATGACGAGGACGAGGACGACGAGGACGACGAGTACGAGGACGAGGACGACGAGGACGAGGACGACGAGGACGAGGACGACGAGGACGACGAGGACGAGGACGACGCGGACGAGGACGACGAGGACGACGAGGACAAGGACGACGAGGACGAGGACGACGAGGACGAGGACGACGAGGACGACGAGGACGACGAGGACGAGGACGACGAGGACGACGAGGACGACGAGGACGAGGACGACGAGGACGAGGACGACGAGGACGAGGACGACGAGGACGAGGACGACGAGGACGAGCACGACGAGGACGAGGACGACGAGGACGAGGACGACGAGGACGAGGACGACGAGGACGAGGACGACGAGGACGAGGACGAGGACGACGAGGACGAGGACGAGGACGACGAGGACGAGGACGAGGACGACGAGGACGACGAGGACGACGAGGACGAGGACGACGAGGACGACGAGGACGAGGACGACGAGGACGAGGACGACGAGGACGAGGACGACGAGGACGAGGACGACGAGGACGAGGACGACGAGGACGAGGACGAGGACGACGAGGACGAGGACGAGGACGACGAGGACGAGGACGAGGACGACGAGGACGAGGACGACGAGGACGAGGACGACGAGGACGAGGACGAGGACGACGAGGACGGGGACGACGACGACGGGGACGACGACGACGGGGACGACGATGACGGGGACGGGGACGACGGGGACGGGGACGACGCGGACGAGGACGACGAGGACGACGAGGACGAGGACGACGAGGACGAGGACGGCGAGGACGAGGACGACGAGGACGAGGACGACGAGGACGAGGACGAGGACGACGAGGACGACGAGGACGAGGACGAGGACGTCGAGGACGACGAGGACGAGGACGAGGACGACGAGGACGAGGACGAGGACGACGAGGACGACGAGGACGAGGACGAGGACCACGAGGACGACGAGGACGAGGAGGACGAGGACGAGGACGACGAGGACGACGAGGACGAGGACGAGGACGACGAGGACGACGAGGACGAGGACGACGAGGACGACGAGGACGAGGACGACGAGGACGACGAGGACGAGGACGACGAGGACGACGAGGACGACGAGGACGACGAGGACGAGGACGAGGACGAGGACGACGAGGACGACGACGAGGACGAGGACGACGAGGACGAGGCCGACGAGGACGAGGACGAGGACGACGAGGACGACGACGACGACGACGAGGACGTGGACGACGAGGACGAGGATGACGAGGACGAGGACGAGGACGAGGACGACGAGGACGACGAGGACGAGGACGAGGACGAGGACGACGAGGACGACGAGGACGAGGACGAGGACGACGAGGACGACGAGGACGAGGACGAGGACGAGGACGACGAGGACGACGAGGACGAGGACGACGAGGACGAGGACGACGAGGACGACGAGGATGAGGACGACGACGACGACGGGGACGAGGACGACGACGACGACGAGGACGAGGACGAGGACGAGGACGACGAGGACGAGGACGACGAGGACGAGGACGACGAGGACGAGGACGACGAGGACGAGGGCGACGAGGACGAGGGCGACGAGGACGAGGGCGACGAGGACGAGGACGACGCGGACGAGGACGACGGGGACGAGGACGACGGGGACGAGGACGACGGGGACGAGGACGACGGGGACGAGGACGACGGGGACGAGGACGACGGGGAAGAGGACGACGGGGACGAGGACGACGGGGACGAGGACGACGAGGACGAGGACGACGAGGACGACGAGGACGACGAGGACGACGAGGACGACGAGGACGAGGACGACGAGGACGAGGACGACGAGGACGAGGACGACGAGGACGAGGACGACGAGGACGAGGACGACGAGGACGACGGGGACGAGGACGACGACGACGACGAGGACGAGGACGAGGACGAGGACGACGAGGACGACGACGACGACGACGAGGACGTGGGCGACGAGGACGAGGATGACGAGGACGAGGACGAGGACGACGAGGACGACGAGGACGAGGACGAGGACGACGAGGACGAGGACGACGAGGACGAGGACGAGGACGACGAGGACGAGGACGACGAGGACGAGGACGACGAGGACGAGGACGACGAGGACGAGGACGACGAGGACGAGGACGACGAGGACGAGGACGACGAGGACGAGGACGACGAGGACGAGGACGAGGACGACGAGGACGAGGACGAGGACGACGAGGACGACGAGGACGAGGACGAGGACGACGAGGACGAGGACGACGAGGACGAGGACGAGGACGAGGACGAGGACGAGGACGAGGACGACGAGGACGAGGACGAGGACGAGGACGACGACGACGAGGACGAGGACGACGAGGACGACGAGGACGAGGACGACGAGGACGAGGACGACGAGGACGAGGACGACGAGGACGAGAACGACGAGGACGAGGACGACTAGGACGAGGACGACGAGGACGAGGACGACGAGGACGAGGACGACGAGGACGAGGACGACGTGGACGAGGACGACGACGACGAGGACGAGGACGAGGACGACGAGGACGAGGCCGACGAGGACGAGGACTAGGACGACGAGGACGACGACGAGGACGTGGACGACGAGGACGAGGATGACGAGGACGAGGACGAGGACGACGAGGACGAGGACGAGGACGACGAGGACGACGAGGACGAGGACGACGAGGACGAGGACGACGAGGACGACGAGGACGAGGACGACGACGACGACGGGGACGAGGACGACGACGACGACGAGGACGAGGACGAGGACGACGAGGACGACGAGGTCGAGGACGACGAGGACTACGAGGACGAGGACGAGGACGACGAGGACGACGAGGACGAGGACGACGAGGACGAGGACGACGAGGACGAGGACGACGAGGACGAGGACGACGTGGACGACGACGACGAGGACGACGATGACGGGGACGTCGTGGACGACGAGGACGAGGACGAGGACGACGAGGACGACGAGGACGAGGACGAGGACGACGAGGACGACGAGGACGAGGACGAGGACGACGAGGACGACGAGGACGACGAGGACGACGAGGACGAGGACGACGAGGACGACGAGGACGACGAGGACGAGGACGACGAGGACGAGGACGAGGACGAGGACGACGAGGATGACGAGGACGAGGACGACGAGGACGACGAGTACGAGGACGAGGACGACGAGGACGAGGACGACGAGGACGAGGACGACGAGGACGACGAGGACGAGGACGACGCGGACGAGGACGACGAGGACGACGAGGACAAGGACGACGAGGACGAGGACGACGAGGACGAGGACGACGAGGACGACGAGGACGACGAGGACGAGGACGACGAGGACGACGAGGACGACGAGGACGAGGACGACGAGGACGAGGACGACGAGGACGAGGACGACGAGGACGAGGACGACGAGGACGAGCACGACGAGGACGAGGACGACGAGGACGAGGACGACGAGGACGAGGACGACGAGGACGAGGACGACGAGGACGAGGACGAGGACGACGAGGACGAGGACGAGGACGACGAGGACGAGGACGAGGACGACGAGGACGACGAGGACGACGAGGACGAGGACGACGAGGACGACGAGGACGAGGACGACGAGGACGAGGACGACGAGGACGAGGACGACGAGGACGAGGACGACGAGGACGAGGACGACGAGGACGAGGACGAGGACGACGAGGACGAGGACGAGGACGACGAGGACGAGGACGAGGACGACGAGGACGAGGACGACGAGGACGAGGACGACGAGGACGAGGACGAGGACGACGAGGACGGGGACGACGACGACGGGGACGACGACGACGGGGACGACGATGACGGGGACGGGGACGACGGGGACGGGGACGACGCGGACGAGGACGACGAGGACGACGAGGACGAGGACGACGAGGACGAGGACGGCGAGGACGAGGACGACGAGGACGAGGACGACGAGGACGAGGACGAGGACGACGAGGACGACGAGGACGAGGACGAGGACGTCGAGGACGACGAGGACGAGGACGAGGACGACGAGGACGAGGACGAGGACGACGAGGACGACGAGGACGAGGACGAGGACCACGAGGACGACGAGGACGAGGAGGACGAGGACGAGGACGACGAGGACGACGAGGACGAGGACGAGGACGACGAGGACGACGAGGACGAGGACGACGAGGACGACGAGGACGAGGACGACGAGGACGACGAGGACGAGGACGACGAGGACGACGAGGACGACGAGGACGACGAGGACGAGGACGAGGACGAGGACGACGAGGACGACGACGAGGACGAGGACGACGAGGACGAGGCCGACGAGGACGAGGACGAGGACGACGAGGACGACGACGACGACGACGAGGACGTGGACGACGAGGACGAGGATGACGAGGACGAGGACGAGGACGAGGACGACGAGGACGACGAGGACGAGGACGAGGACGAGGACGACGAGGACGACGAGGACGAGGACGAGGACGACGAGGACGACGAGGACGAGGACGAGGACGAGGACGACGAGGACGACGAGGACGAGGACGACGAGGACGAGGACGACGAGGACGACGAGGATGAGGACGACGACGACGACGGGGACGAGGACGACGACGACGACGAGGACGAGGACGAGGACGAGGACGACGAGGACGAGGACGACGAGGACGAGGACGACGAGGACGAGGACGACGAGGACGAGGGCGACGAGGACGAGGGCGACGAGGACGAGGGCGACGAGGACGAGGACGACGCGGACGAGGACGACGGGGACGAGGACGACGGGGACGAGGACGACGGGGACGAGGACGACGGGGACGAGGACGACGGGGACGAGGACGACGGGGAAGAGGACGACGGGGACGAGGACGACGGGGACGAGGACGACGAGGACGAGGACGACGAGGACGACGAGGACGACGAGGACGACGAGGACGACGAGGACGAGGACGACGAGGACGAGGACGACGAGGACGAGGACGACGAGGACGAGGACGACGAGGACGACGAGGACGAGGACGACGAGGACGACGGGGACGAGGACGACGACGACGACGAGGACGAGGACGAGGACGACGAGGTCGAGGACGACGAGGACTACGAGGACGAGGACGAGGACGACGAGGACGACGAGGACGAGGACGACGAGGACGAGGACGACGAGGACGAGGACGACGAGGACGAGGACGACGAGGACGAGGACGACGTGGACGACGAGGACGAGGACGACGATGACGGGGACGTCGTGGACGACGAGGACGAGGACGAGGACGACGAGGACGACGAGGACGACGAGGACGAGGACGAGGACGTCGAGGACGACGAGGACGAGGACGAGGACGACGAGGACGAGGACGACGAGGACGAGGACGAGGACGACGAGGATGACGAGGACGAGGACGACGAGGACGACGAGTACGAGGACGAGGACGACGAGGACGAGGACGACGAGGACGACGAGGACGAGGACGACGCGGACGAGGACGACGAGGACGACGAGGACAAGGACGACGAGGACGAGGACGACGAGGACGAGGACGACGAGGACGACGAGGACGAGGACGACGAGGACGAGGACGACGAGGACGAGGACGACGAGGACGAGGACGACGAGGACGAGGACGGCGAGGACGAGGACGACGAGGACGAGGACGACGAGGACGAGGACGAGGAGGATGAGGACGACGAGGACGAGGACGACGAGGACGACGACGACGAGGACGACGAGGACGAGGACGACGAGGACGAAGACGACGAGGACGAGGACGACGAGGACAAGGACGACGAGGACGAGGACGACGAGGACGAGGACGACGAGGACGACGAGGACGACGAGGACGAGGACGACGAGGACGAGGACGACGAGGACGAGGACGACGAGGACGAGGACGACGAGGACGACGAGGACGAGGACGACGAGGACGAGGACGACGACGACGACGACGACGACGACGAGGACGGCAACGACGGGGACGACGATGACGGGGACGGGGACGACGATGACGGGGACGGGGACGACGGGGACGTGGACGACGGGGACGGGGACAACGGGGACGAGGACGACGAGGACGACGAGGACGAGGACGACGAGGACGACGAGGACGACGAGGACGAGGACGACGAGGACGAGGACGACGAGGACGAGGACGACGACGACGAGGACGAGGACGACGAGGACGAGGACGACGAGGACGAGGACGACGAGGACGAGGACGACGAGGACGAGGACGACGAGGACGAGGACGACGAGGACGAGGACGACGAGGACGAGGACGACGAGGACGAGGACGACGAGGACGAGGACGACGAGGACGAGGACGACGAGGACGAGGACGACGAGGACGAGGACGACGAGGACGGGGACGACGAGGACGGGGACGACGACGACGGGGACGACGACGACGGGGACGACGACGACGGGGACGACGATGACGGGGACGGGGACGACGGGGACGGGGACGACGGGGACGGGCACGACGGGGCCGAGGACGATGAGGACGGTGAGGACGAGGACGACGAGTACGAGGACGACGAGGACGACGAGGACGACGAGGACGACGAGGACGACGAGGACGACGAGGACGACGAGGACGAGGACGACGAGGACGAGGACGACGAGGACGAGGACGACGAGGACGAGGAGGACGAGGACGACGAGAACGACGAGGACGAGGACGAGGACGACGAGGACGACGAGGACGAGGACGAGGACGACGAGGACGACGAGGACGACGAGGACGAGGACGACGAGGACGAGGACGAGGACGAGGACGACGAGGACGAGGACGACGAGGACGAGGACGACGAGGACGAGGACGACGAGGACGAGGACGACGAGGACGAGGACGACGAGGACGAGGACGACGAGGACGAGGACGACGAGGACGAGGACGACGAGGACGAGGACGACGAGGACGAGGACGACGAGGACGAGGACGACGAGGACGAGGACGACGAGGACGAGGACGACGAGGACGAGGACGACGAGGACGAGGACGACGAGGACGACGAGGACGAGGACGACGAGGACGACGAGGACGAGGACGACGAGGACGAGGACGACGAGGACGAGGACGACGAGGACGGGGACGACGAGGACGGGGACGACGAGGACGGGGACGACGAGGACGGGGACGACGACGACGGGGACGACGACGACGGGGACGACGATGACGGGGACGGGGACGACGGGGACGGGGACGACGCGGACGGGGACGACGGGGACGGGCACGACGGGGACGAGGACGATGAGGACGGTGAGGACGAGGACGACGAGTACGAGGACGACGAGTACGAGGACGACGAGGACGACGAGGACGAAGAGGACGACGAGGACGACGAGGACGAGGACGAGGACGACGAGGACGACGAGGACGAGGACGAGGACGACGAGGACGACGAGGACGAGGACGAGGACGACGAGGACGACGAGGACGAGGACGAGGACGACGAGGACGACGAGGACGAGGACGAGGACGACGAGGACGAGGACGACGAGGACGAGGACGAGGACGACGAGGATGACGAGGACGAGGACGACGAGGACGACGAGTACGAGGACGAGGACGACGAGGACGAGGACGACGAGGACGACGAGGACGAGGACGACGCGGACGAGGACGACGAGGACGACGAGGACAAGGACGACGAGGACGAGGACGACGAGGACGAGGACGACGAGGACGACGAGGACGACGACGACGAGGACGAGGACGACGGGGACGACGACGACGGGGACGACGATGACGGGGACGGGGGCGACGGGGACGGGGACGACGCGGACGGGGACGACGGGGACGGGCACGACGGGGACGAGGACGATGAGGACGGTGAGGACGAGGACGACGAGTACGAGGACGACGAGGACGACGAGGACGACGAGGACGACGAGGACGACGAGGACGAGGACGACGAGGACGAGGACGACGAGGACGAGGACGACGAGGACGAGGACGACGAGGACGACGAGGACGACGAGGACGACGGGGACGACGAGGACGAGGACGAGGACCACGAGGACGACGAGGACGAGGACGACGAGGACGAGCACGACGAGGACGAGGACGACGAGGACGAGGACGACGAGGACGACGAGGACGAGGACGACGAGGACGAGGACGAGGACGACGAGGACGAGGACGACGAGGACGAGGACGACGAGGACGACGAGGACGACGAGGACGACGAGGACGAGGACGACGAGGACGACGAGGACGAGGACGACGAGGACGGGGACGACGAGGACGAGGACGACGAGGACGAGGACGACGAGGACGAGGACGACGAGGACGAGGACGAGGACGACGAGGACGAGGACGAGGACGACGAGGACGAGGACGACGAGGACGAGGACGACGAGGACGAGGACGACGAGGACGAGGACGAGGACCACGAGGACGACGAGGACGAGGAGGACGAGGACGAGGACGACGAGGACGACGAGGACGAGGACGACGACGACGAGGACGACGAGGACGAGGACGACGAGGACGACGAGGACGAGGACGACGAGGACGACGAGGACGACGAGGACGAGGACGAGGACGACGAGGACGACGACGAGGACGAGGACGACGAGGACGAGGCCGACGAGGACGAGGACGAGGACGACGAGGACGACGACGAGGACGACGAGGACGAGGACGACGAGGACGACGAGGACGAGGACGACAAGGACGAGGACGACGACGACGAGGACGACGAAGACGACGGGGACGACGGGGACGAGGACGACGAGGACGACGAGGACGAGGACGACGAGGACGACGAGGACGACGAGGACGACGAGGACGACGAGGACGAGGACGACGAGGACGAGGACGACGAGGACGAGGACGACGAGGACGACGAGGACGAGGACGACGAGGACGAGGACGACGAGGACGAGGACGACGAGGACGAGGACGACGAGGACGAGGACGACGAGGACGAGGACGACGAGGATGAGGACGACGAGGACGAGGACGACGCGGACGAGGACGACGGGGACGAGGACGACGGGGACGAGGACGACGGGGACGAGGACGACGGGGACGAGGACGACGGGGACGAGGACGACGGGGACGAGGACGACGGGGAAGAGGACGACGGGGACGAGGACGACGGGGACGAGGACGACGGGGACGAGGACGACGGGGACGAGGACGACGGGGACGAGGACGACGAGGACGAGGACGACGAGGACGAGGACGACGAGGACGAGGACGACGAGGACGAGGACGACGAGGACGACGAGGACGACGAGGACGACGAGGACGAGGACGACGAGGACGACGAGGACGAGGACGACGAGGACGGGGACGACGAGGACGAGGACGACGAGGACGAGGACGACGAGGACGGGGACGACGAGGACGAGGACGACGAGGACGAGGACGACGAGGACGAGGACGACGAGGACGAGGACGAGGACGACGAGGACGAGGACGACGAGGACGAGGACGACGAGGACGAGGACGAGGACGACGAGGACGACGAGGACGAGGACGAGGACGACGAGGACGAGGACGACGAGGACGAGGACGAGGACGAGGACGAGGACGACGAGGACGAGGACGAGGACGAGGACGAGGACGACGAGGACGAGGACGAGGACGACGAGGACGAGGACGAGGACGAGGACGACGACGACGAGGACGAGGACGACGAGGACGACGAGGACGAGGACGACGAGGACGAGGACGACGAGGACGAGGACGACGAGGACGACGAGGACGACGAGGACGAGGACGACTAGGACGAGGACGACGAGGACGAGGACGACGAGGACGACGAGGACGAGGACGACGAGGACGAGGACGTCGTGGACGAGGACGACGACGACGAGGACGAGGACGAGGACGACGAGGACGAGGCCGACGAGGACGAGGACGAGGACGACGAGGACGACGACGACGACGACGAGGACGTGGACGACGAGGACGAGGATGACGAGGACGAGGACGAGGACGACGAGGACGAGGACGAGGACGACGAGGACGACGAGGACGAGGACGACGAGGACGAGGACGACGAGGACGAGGACGACGAGGACGAGGACGACGAGGACGACGAGGACGAGGACGACGAGGACGACGGGGACGAGGACGACGACGACGACGAGGACGAGGACGAGGACGACGAGGACGACGAGGTCGAGGACGACGAGGACTACGAGGACGAGGACGAGGACGACGAGGACGACGACGACGAGGACGACGAGGACGAGGACGACGAGGACGAGGACGACGAGGACGAGGACGACGAGGACGAGGACGACGTGGACGACGAGGACGAGGACGACGATGACGGGGACGTCGTGGACGACGAGGACGAGGACGAGGACGACGAGGACGACGAGGACGACGAGGACGAGGACGAGGACGTCGAGGACGACGAGGACGAGGACGAGGACGACGAGGACGAGGACGACGAGGACGAGGACGAGGACGACGAGGATGACGAGGACGAGGACGACGAGGACGACGAGTACGAGGACGAGGACGACGAGGACGAGGACGACGAGGACGACGAGGACGAGGACGACGCGGACGAGGACGACGAGGACAAGGACGACGAGGACGAGGACGACGAGGACGAGGACGACGAGGACGACGAGGACGACGAGGACGAGGACGACGAGGACGAGGACGACGAGGACGAGGACGACGAGGACGAGGACGACGAGGACGAGGACGGCGAGGACGAGGACGACGAGGACGACGAGGACGAGGACGACGAGGACGAGGACGAGGAGGATGAGGACGACGAGGACGAGGACGACGAGGACGACGACGACGAGGACGAGGACGACGAGGACGAGGACGACGAGGACGAGGACGACGAGGACGAAGACGACGAGGACGAGGACGACGAGGACGAGGACGACGAGGACGAGGACGACGAGGACGAGGACGACGAGGACGACGAGGACGACGAGGACGAGGACGACGAGGACGAGGACGACGAGGACGAGGACGACGAGGACGAGGACGACGAGGACGACGAGGACGAGGACGACGAGGACGAGGACGACGACGACGAGGACGACGACGACGAGGACGGCGACGACGGGGACGACGATGACGGGGACGGGGACGACGATGACGGGGACGGGGACGACGGGGACGTGGACGACGGGGACGGGGACAACGGGGACGAGGACGACGAGGACGACGAGGACGAGGACGACGAGGACGACGAGGACGACGAGGACGAGGACGACGAGGACGAGGACGACGAGGACGAGGACGACGACGACGAGGACGAGGACGACGAGGACGAGGACGACGAGGACGAGGACGACGAGGACGAGGACGACGAGGACGAGGACGACGAGGACGAGGACGACGAGGACGAGGACGACGAGGACGAGGACGACGAGGACGAGGACGGCGAGGACGAGGACGACGAGGACGAGGACGACGAGGACGGGGACGACGAGGACGGGGACGACGACGACGGGGACGACGACGACGGGGACGACGATGACGGGGACGGGGACGACGGGGACGGGGACGACGGGGACGGGCACGACGGGGACGAGGACGATGAGGACGGTGAGGACGAGGACGACGAGTACGAGGACGACGAGGACGACGAGGACGACGAGGACGACGAGGACGACGAGGACGACGAGGACGAGGACGACGAGGACGAGGACGACGAGGACGAGGACGACGAGGACGAGGACGACGAGGACGAGGAGGACGAGGACGACGAGAACGACGAGGACGAGGACGAGGACGACGAGGACGACGAGGACGAGGACGAGGACGACGAGGACGACGAGGACGACGAGGACGAGGACGACGAGGACGAGGACGACGAGGACGAGGACGACGAGGACGAGGACGACGAGGACGAGGACGACGAGGACGAGGACGACGAGGACGAGGACGACGAGGACGAGGACGACGAGGACGAGGACGACGAGGACGAGGACGACGAGGACGAGGACGACGAGGACGAGGACGACGAGGACGAGGACGACGAGGACGAGGACGACGAGGACGAGGACGACGAGGACGACGAGGACGAGGACGACGAGGACGAGGACGAGGACGAGGACGACGAGGACGAGGACGAGGACGACGAGGACGAGGACGACGAGGACGAGGACGACGAGGACGAGGACGACGAGGACGGGGACGACGAGGACGGGGACGACGAGGACGGGGACGACGAGGACGGGGACGACGACGACGGGGACGACGACGACGGGGACGACGATGACGGGGACGGGGACGACGGGGACGGGGACGACGCGGACGGGGACGACGGGGACGGGCACGACGGGGACGAGGACGATGAGGACGGTGAGGACGAGGACGACGAGTACGAGGACGACGAGGACGACGAGGACGACGAGGACGACGAGGACGACGAGGACGAGGACGAGGACGACGAGGACGACGAGGACGAGGACGAGGACGACGAGGACGACGAGGACGAGGACGAGGACGACGAGGACGACGAGGACGACGAGGACGACGAGGACGACGAGGACGAGGACGAGGACCACGAGGACGACGAGGACGAGGACGACGAGGACGAGCACGACGAGGACGAGGACGACGAGGACGAGGACGACGAGGTCGACGAGGACGAGGACGACGAGGACGACGAGGACGAGGACGAGGACGACGAGGACGACGAGGACGACGAGGACGACGAGGACGAGGACGACGAGGACGACGAGGACGACGAGGACGAGGACGACGAGGACGAGGACGAGGACGAGGACGACGAGGATGACGAGGACGAGGACGACGAGGACGACGAGTACGAGGACGAGGACGACGAGGACGAGGACGACGAGGACGAGGACGACGAGGACGACGAGGACGAGGACGACGCGGACGAGGACGACGAGGACGACGAGGACAAGGACGACGAGGACGAGGACGACGAGGACGAGGACGACGAGGACGACGAGGACGACGAGGACGAGGACGACGAGGACGACGAGGACGACGAGGACGAGGACGACGAGGACGAGGACGACGAGGACGAGGACGACGAGGACGAGGACGACGAGGACGAGCACGACGAGGACGAGGACGACGAGGACGAGGACGACGAGGACGAGGACGACGAGGACGAGGACGACGAGGACGAGGACGAGGACGACGAGGACGAGGACGAGGACGACGAGGACGAGGACGAGGACGACGAGGACGACGAGGACGACGAGGACGAGGACGACGAGGACGACGAGGACGAGGACGACGAGGACGAGGACGACGAGGACGAGGACGACGAGGACGAGGACGACGAGGACGAGGACGACGAGGACGAGGACGAGGACGACGAGGACGAGGACGAGGACGACGAGGACGAGGACGAGGACGACGAGGACGAGGACGACGAGGACGAGGACGACGAGGACGAGGACGAGGACGACGAGGACGGGGACGACGACGACGGGGACGACGACGACGGGGACGACGATGACGGGGACGGGGACGACGGGGACGGGGACGACGCGGACGAGGACGACGAGGACGACGAGGACGAGGACGACGAGGACGAGGACGGCGAGGACGAGGACGACGAGGACGAGGACGACGAGGACGAGGACGAGGACGACGAGGACGACGAGGACGAGGACGAGGACGTCGAGGACGACGAGGACGAGGACGAGGACGACGAGGACGAGGACGAGGACGACGAGGACGACGAGGACGAGGACGAGGACCACGAGGACGACGAGGACGAGGAGGACGAGGACGAGGACGACGAGGACGACGAGGACGAGGACGAGGACGACGAGGACGACGAGGACGAGGACGACGAGGACGACGAGGACGAGGACGACGAGGACGACGAGGACGAGGACGACGAGGACGACGAGGACGACGAGGACGACGAGGACGAGGACGAGGACGAGGACGACGAGGACGACGACGAGGACGAGGACGACGAGGACGAGGCCGACGAGGACGAGGACGAGGACGACGAGGACGACGACGACGACGACGAGGACGTGGACGACGAGGACGAGGATGACGAGGACGAGGACGAGGACGAGGACGACGAGGACGACGAGGACGAGGACGAGGACGAGGACGACGAGGACGACGAGGACGAGGACGAGGACGACGAGGACGACGAGGACGAGGACGAGGACGAGGACGACGAGGACGACGAGGACGAGGACGACGAGGACGAGGACGACGAGGACGACGAGGATGAGGACGACGACGACGACGGGGACGAGGACGACGACGACGACGAGGACGAGGACGAGGACGAGGACGACGAGGACGAGGACGACGAGGACGAGGACGACGAGGACGAGGACGACGAGGACGAGGGCGACGAGGACGAGGGCGACGAGGACGAGGGCGACGAGGACGAGGACGACGCGGACGAGGACGACGGGGACGAGGACGACGGGGACGAGGACGACGGGGACGAGGACGACGGGGACGAGGACGACGGGGACGAGGACGACGGGGAAGAGGACGACGGGGACGAGGACGACGGGGACGAGGACGACGAGGACGAGGACGACGAGGACGACGAGGACGACGAGGACGACGAGGACGACGAGGACGAGGACGACGAGGACGAGGACGACGAGGACGAGGACGACGAGGACGAGGACGACGAGGACGACGAGGACGAGGACGACGAGGACGACGGGGACGAGGACGACGACGACGACGAGGACGAGGACGAGGACGACGAGGACGACGAGGTCGAGGACGACGAGGACTACGAGGACGAGGACGAGGACGACGAGGACGACGAGGACGAGGACGACGAGGACGAGGACGACGAGGACGAGGACGACGAGGACGAGGACGACGAGGACGAGGACGACGTGGACGACGAGGACGAGGACGACGATGACGGGGACGTCGTGGACGACGAGGACGAGGACGAGGACGACGAGGACGACGAGGACGACGAGGACGAGGACGAGGACGTCGAGGACGACGAGGACGAGGACGAGGACGACGAGGACGAGGACGACGAGGACGAGGACGAGGACGACGAGGATGACGAGGACGAGGACGACGAGGACGACGAGTACGAGGACGAGGACGACGAGGACGAGGACGACGAGGACGACGAGGACGAGGACGACGCGGACGAGGACGACGAGGACGACGAGGACAAGGACGACGAGGACGAGGACGACGAGGACGAGGACGACGAGGACGACGAGGACGAGGACGACGAGGACGAGGACGACGAGGACGAGGACGACGAGGACGAGGACGACGAGGACGAGGACGACGAGGACGAGGACGGCGAGGACGAGGACGACGAGGACGAGGACGACGAGGACGAGGACGAGGAGGATGAGGACGACGAGGACGAGGACGACGAGGACGACGACGACGAGGACGACGAGGACGAGGACGACGAGGACGAAGACGACGAGGACGAGGACGACGAGGACAAGGACGACGAGGACGAGGACGACGAGGACGAGGACGACGAGGACGACGAGGACGACGAGGACGAGGACGACGAGGACGAGGACGACGAGGACGAGGACGACGAGGACGAGGACGACGAGGACGACGAGGACGAGGACGACGAGGACGAGGACGACGACGACGACGACGACGACGACGAGGACGGCGACGACGGGGACGACGATGACGGGGACGGGGACGACGATGACGGGGACGGGGACGACGGGGACGTGGACGACGGGGACGGGGACAACGGGGACGAGGACGACGAGGACGACGAGGACGAGGACGACGAGGACGACGAGGACGACGAGGACGAGGACGACGAGGACGAGGACGACGAGGACGAGGACGACGACGACGAGGACGAGGACGACGAGGACGAGGACGACGAGGACGAGGACGACGAGGACGAGGACGACGAGGACGAGGACGACGAGGACGAGGACGACGAGGACGAGGACGACGAGGACGAGGACGACGAGGACGAGGACGACGAGGACGAGGACGACGAGGACGAGGACGACGAGGACGAGGACGACGAGGACGAGGACGACGAGGACGGGGACGACGAGGACGGGGACGACGACGACGGGGACGACGACGACGGGGACGACGACGACGGGGACGACGATGACGGGGACGGGGACGACGGGGACGGGGACGACGGGGACGGGCACGACGGGGCCGAGGACGATGAGGACGGTGAGGACGAGGACGACGAGTACGAGGACGACGAGGACGACGAGGACGACGAGGACGACGAGGACGACGAGGACGACGAGGACGACGAGGACGAGGACGACGAGGACGAGGACGACGAGGACGAGGACGACGAGGACGAGGAGGACGAGGACGACGAGAACGACGAGGACGAGGACGAGGACGACGAGGACGACGAGGACGAGGACGAGGACGACGAGGACGACGAGGACGACGAGGACGAGGACGACGAGGACGAGGACGAGGACGAGGACGACGAGGACGAGGACGACGAGGACGAGGACGACGAGGACGAGGACGACGAGGACGAGGACGACGAGGACGAGGACGACGAGGACGAGGACGACGAGGACGAGGACGACGAGGACGAGGACGACGAGGACGAGGACGACGAGGACGAGGACGACGAGGACGAGGACGACGAGGACGAGGACGACGAGGACGAGGACGACGAGGACGAGGACGACGAGGACGACGAGGACGAGGACGACGAGGACGACGAGGACGAGGACGACGAGGACGAGGACGACGAGGACGAGGACGACGAGGACGAGGACGACGAGGACGACGAGGACGAGGACGACGAGGACGAGGACGACGACGACGACGACGACGACGACGAGGACGGCGACGACGGGGACGACGATGACGGGGACGGGGACGACGATGACGGGGACGGGGACGACGGGGACGTGGACGACGGGGACGGGGACAACGGGGACGAGGACGACGAGGACGAGGACGACGAGGACGAGGACGACGAGGACGAGGACGACGAGGACGAGGACGACGTGGACGACGAGGACGAGGACGACGATGACGGGGACGTCGTGGACGACGAGGACGAGGACGAGGACGACGAGGACGACGAGGACGACGAGGACGAGGACGAGGACGTCGAGGACGACGAGGACGAGGACGAGGACGACGAGGACGAGGACGACGAGGACGAGGACGAGGACGACGAGGATGACGAGGACGAGGACGACGAGGACGACGAGTACGAGGACGAGGACGACGAGGACGAGGACGACGAGGACGACGAGGACGAGGACGACGCGGACGAGGACGACGAGGACGACGAGGACAAGGACGACGAGGACGAGGACGACGAGGACGAGGACGACGAGGACGACGAGGACGAGGACGACGAGGACGAGGACGACGAGGACGAGGACGACGAGGACGAGGACGACGAGGACGAGGACGACGAGGACGAGGACGGCGAGGACGAGGACGACGAGGACGAGGACGACGAGGACGAGGACGAGGAGGATGAGGACGACGAGGACGAGGACGACGAGGACGACGACGACGAGGACGACGAGGACGAGGACGACGAGGACGAAGACGACGAGGACGAGGACGACGAGGACAAGGACGACGAGGACGAGGACGACGAGGACGAGGACGACGAGGACGACGAGGACGACGAGGACGAGGACGACGAGGACGAGGACGACGAGGACGAGGACGACGAGGACGAGGACGACGAGGACGACGAGGACGAGGACGACGAGGACGAGGACGACGACGACGACGACGACGACGACGAGGACGGCGACGACGGGGACGACGATGACGGGGACGGGGACGACGATGACGGGGACGGGGACGACGGGGACGTGGACGACGGGGACGGGGACAACGGGGACGAGGACGACGAGGACGACGAGGACGAGGACGACGAGGACGACGAGGACGACGAGGACGAGGACGACGAGGACGAGGACGACGAGGACGAGGACGACGACGACGAGGACGAGGACGACGAGGACGAGGACGACGAGGACGAGGACGACGAGGACGAGGACGACGAGGACGAGGACGACGAGGACGAGGACGACGAGGACGAGGACGACGAGGACGAGGACGACGAGGACGAGGACGACGAGGACGAGGACGACGAGGACGAGGACGACGAGGACGAGGACGACGAGGACGAGGACGACGAGGACGGGGACGACGAGGACGGGGACGACGACGACGGGGACGACGACGACGGGGACGACGACGACGGGGACGACGATGACGGGGACGGGGACGACGGGGACGGGGACGACGGGGACGGGCACGACGGGGCCGAGGACGATGAGGACGGTGAGGACGAGGACGACGAGTACGAGGACGACGAGGACGACGAGGACGACGAGGACGACGAGGACGACGAGGACGACGAGGACGACGAGGACGAGGACGACGAGGACGAGGACGACGAGGACGAGGACGACGAGGACGAGGAGGACGAGGACGACGAGAACGACGAGGACGAGGACGAGGACGACGAGGACGACGAGGACGAGGACGAGGACGACGAGGACGACGAGGACGACGAGGACGAGGACGACGAGGACGAGGACGAGGACGAGGACGACGAGGACGAGGACGACGAGGACGAGGACGACGAGGACGAGGACGACGAGGACGAGGACGACGAGGACGAGGACGACGAGGACGAGGACGACGAGGACGAGGACGACGAGGACGAGGACGACGAGGACGAGGACGACGAGGACGAGGACGACGAGGACGAGGACGACGAGGACGAGGACGACGAGGACGAGGACGACGAGGACGAGGACGACGAGGACGACGAGGACGAGGACGACGAGGACGACGAGGACGAGGACGACGAGGACGAGGACGACGAGGACGAGGACGACGAGGACGGGGACGACGAGGACGGGGACGACGAGGACGGGGACGACGAGGACGGGGACGACGACGACGGGGACGACGACGACGGGGACGACGATGACGGGGACGGGGACGACGGGGACGGGGACGACGCGGACGGGGACGACGGGGACGGGCACGACGGGGACGAGGACGATGAGGACGGTGAGGACGAGGACGACGAGTACGAGGACGACGAGTACGAGGACGACGAGGACGACGAGGACGAAGAGGACGACGAGGACGACGAGGACGAGGACGAGGACGACGAGGACGACGAGGACGAGGACGAGGACGACGAGGACGACGAGGACGAGGACGAGGACGACGAGGACGACGAGGACGAGGACGAGGACGACGAGGACGACGAGGACGAGGACGAGGACGACGAGGACGAGGACGACGAGGACGAGGACGAGGACGACGAGGATGACGAGGACGAGGACGACGAGGACGACGAGTACGAGGACGAGGACGACGAGGACGAGGACGACGAGGACGACGAGGACGAGGACGACGCGGACGAGGACGACGAGGACGACGAGGACAAGGACGACGAGGACGAGGACGACGAGGACGAGGACGACGAGGACGACGAGGACGACGACGACGAGGACGAGGACGACGGGGACGACGACGACGGGGACGACGATGACGGGGACGGGGGCGACGGGGACGGGGACGACGCGGACGGGGACGACGGGGACGGGCACGACGGGGACGAGGACGATGAGGACGGTGAGGACGAGGACGACGAGTACGAGGACGACGAGGACGACGAGGACGACGAGGACGACGAGGACGACGAGGACGAGGACGACGAGGACGAGGACGACGAGGACGAGGACGACGAGGACGAGGACGACGAGGACGACGAGGACGACGAGGACGACGGGGACGACGAGGACGAGGACGAGGACCACGAGGACGACGAGGACGAGGACGACGAGGACGAGCACGACGAGGACGAGGACGACGAGGACGAGGACGACGAGGACGACGAGGACGAGGACGACGAGGACGAGGACGAGGACGACGAGGACGAGGACGACGAGGACGAGGACGACGAGGACGACGAGGACGACGAGGACGACGAGGACGAGGACGACGAGGACGACGAGGACGAGGACGACGAGGACGGGGACGACGAGGACGAGGACGACGAGGACGAGGACGACGAGGACGAGGACGACGAGGACGAGGACGAGGACGACGAGGACGAGGACGAGGACGACGAGGACGAGGACGACGAGGACGAGGACGACGAGGACGAGGACGACGAGGACGAGGACGAGGACCACGAGGACGACGAGGACGAGGAGGACGAGGACGAGGACGACGAGGACGACGAGGACGAGGACGACGACGACGAGGACGACGAGGACGAGGACGACGAGGACGACGAGGACGAGGACGACGAGGACGACGAGGACGACGAGGACGAGGACGAGGACGACGAGGACGACGACGAGGACGAGGACGACGAGGACGAGGCCGACGAGGACGAGGACGAGGACGACGAGGACGACGACGAGGACGACGAGGACGAGGACGACGAGGACGACGAGGACGAGGACGACAAGGACGAGGACGACGACGACGAGGACGACGAAGACGACGGGGACGACGGGGACGAGGACGACGAGGACGACGAGGACGAGGACGACGAGGACGACGAGGACGACGAGGACGACGAGGACGACGAGGACGAGGACGACGAGGACGAGGACGACGAGGACGAGGACGACGAGGACGACGAGGACGAGGACGACGAGGACGAGGACGACGAGGACGAGGACGACGAGGACGAGGACGACGAGGACGAGGACGACGAGGACGAGGACGACGAGGATGAGGACGACGAGGACGAGGACGACGCGGACGAGGACGACGGGGACGAGGACGACGGGGACGAGGACGACGGGGACGAGGACGACGGGGACGAGGACGACGGGGACGAGGACGACGGGGACGAGGACGACGGGGAAGAGGACGACGGGGACGAGGACGACGGGGACGAGGACGACGGGGACGAGGACGACGGGGACGAGGACGACGGGGACGAGGACGACGAGGACGAGGACGACGAGGACGAGGACGACGAGGACGAGGACGACGAGGACGAGGACGACGAGGACGACGAGGACGACGAGGACGACGAGGACGAGGACGACGAGGACGACGAGGACGAGGACGACGAGGACGGGGACGACGAGGACGAGGACGACGAGGACGAGGACGACGAGGACGGGGACGACGAGGACGAGGACGACGAGGACGAGGACGACGAGGACGAGGACGACGAGGACGAGGACGAGGACGACGAGGACGAGGACGACGAGGACGAGGACGACGAGGACGAGGACGAGGACGACGAGGACGACGAGGACGAGGACGAGGACGACGAGGACGAGGACGACGAGGACGAGGACGAGGACGAGGACGAGGACGACGAGGACGAGGACGAGGACGAGGACGAGGACGACGAGGACGAGGACGAGGACGACGAGGACGAGGACGAGGACGAGGACGACGACGACGAGGACGAGGACGACGAGGACGACGAGGACGAGGACGACGAGGACGAGGACGACGAGGACGAGGACGACGAGGACGACGAGGACGACGAGGACGAGGACGACTAGGACGAGGACGACGAGGACGAGGACGACGAGGACGACGAGGACGAGGACGACGAGGACGAGGACGTCGTGGACGAGGACGACGACGACGAGGACGAGGACGAGGACGACGAGGACGAGGCCGACGAGGACGAGGACGAGGACGACGAGGACGACGACGACGACGACGAGGACGTGGACGACGAGGACGAGGATGACGAGGACGAGGACGAGGACGACGAGGACGAGGACGAGGACGACGAGGACGACGAGGACGAGGACGACGAGGACGAGGACGACGAGGACGAGGACGACGAGGACGAGGACGACGAGGACGACGAGGACGAGGACGACGAGGACGACGGGGACGAGGACGACGACGACGACGAGGACGAGGACGAGGACGACGAGGACGACGAGGTCGAGGACGACGAGGACTACGAGGACGAGGACGAGGACGACGAGGACGACGACGACGAGGACGACGAGGACGAGGACGACGAGGACGAGGACGACGAGGACGAGGACGACGAGGACGAGGACGACGTGGACGACGAGGACGAGGACGACGATGACGGGGACGTCGTGGACGACGAGGACGAGGACGAGGACGACGAGGACGACGAGGACGACGAGGACGAGGACGAGGACGTCGAGGACGACGAGGACGAGGACGAGGACGACGAGGACGAGGACGACGAGGACGAGGACGAGGACGACGAGGATGACGAGGACGAGGACGACGAGGACGACGAGTACGAGGACGAGGACGACGAGGACGAGGACGACGAGGACGACGAGGACGAGGACGACGCGGACGAGGACGACGAGGACAAGGACGACGAGGACGAGGACGACGAGGACGAGGACGACGAGGACGACGAGGACGACGAGGACGAGGACGACGAGGACGAGGACGACGAGGACGAGGACGACGAGGACGAGGACGACGAGGACGAGGACGGCGAGGACGAGGACGACGAGGACGACGAGGACGAGGACGACGAGGACGAGGACGAGGAGGATGAGGACGACGAGGACGAGGACGACGAGGACGACGACGACGAGGACGAGGACGACGAGGACGAGGACGACGAGGACGAGGACGACGAGGACGAAGACGACGAGGACGAGGACGACGAGGACGAGGACGACGAGGACGAGGACGACGAGGACGAGGACGACGAGGACGACGAGGACGACGAGGACGAGGACGACGAGGACGAGGACGACGAGGACGAGGACGACGAGGACGAGGACGACGAGGACGACGAGGACGAGGACGACGAGGACGAGGACGACGACGACGAGGACGACGACGACGAGGACGGCGACGACGGGGACGACGATGACGGGGACGGGGACGACGATGACGGGGACGGGGACGACGGGGACGTGGACGACGGGGACGGGGACAACGGGGACGAGGACGACGAGGACGACGAGGACGAGGACGACGAGGACGACGAGGACGACGAGGACGAGGACGACGAGGACGAGGACGACGAGGACGAGGACGACGACGACGAGGACGAGGACGACGAGGACGAGGACGACGAGGACGAGGACGACGAGGACGAGGACGACGAGGACGAGGACGACGAGGACGAGGACGACGAGGACGAGGACGACGAGGACGAGGACGACGAGGACGAGGACGGCGAGGACGAGGACGACGAGGACGAGGACGACGAGGACGGGGACGACGAGGACGGGGACGACGACGACGGGGACGACGACGACGGGGACGACGATGACGGGGACGGGGACGACGGGGACGGGGACGACGGGGACGGGCACGACGGGGACGAGGACGATGAGGACGGTGAGGACGAGGACGACGAGTACGAGGACGACGAGGACGACGAGGACGACGAGGACGACGAGGACGACGAGGACGACGAGGACGAGGACGACGAGGACGAGGACGACGAGGACGAGGACGACGAGGACGAGGACGACGAGGACGAGGAGGACGAGGACGACGAGAACGACGAGGACGAGGACGAGGACGACGAGGACGACGAGGACGAGGACGAGGACGACGAGGACGACGAGGACGACGAGGACGAGGACGACGAGGACGAGGACGACGAGGACGAGGACGACGAGGACGAGGACGACGAGGACGAGGACGACGAGGACGAGGACGACGAGGACGAGGACGACGAGGACGAGGACGACGAGGACGAGGACGACGAGGACGAGGACGACGAGGACGAGGACGACGAGGACGAGGACGACGAGGACGAGGACGACGAGGACGAGGACGACGAGGACGAGGACGACGAGGACGACGAGGACGAGGACGACGAGGACGAGGACGAGGACGAGGACGACGAGGACGAGGACGAGGACGACGAGGACGAGGACGACGAGGACGAGGACGACGAGGACGAGGACGACGAGGACGGGGACGACGAGGACGGGGACGACGAGGACGGGGACGACGAGGACGGGGACGACGACGACGGGGACGACGACGACGGGGACGACGATGACGGGGACGGGGACGACGGGGACGGGGACGACGCGGACGGGGACGACGGGGACGGGCACGACGGGGACGAGGACGATGAGGACGGTGAGGACGAGGACGACGAGTACGAGGACGACGAGGACGACGAGGACGACGAGGACGACGAGGACGACGAGGACGAGGACGAGGACGACGAGGACGACGAGGACGAGGACGAGGACGACGAGGACGACGAGGACGAGGACGAGGACGACGAGGACGACGAGGACGACGAGGACGACGAGGACGACGAGGACGAGGACGAGGACCACGAGGACGACGAGGACGAGGACGACGAGGACGAGCACGACGAGGACGAGGACGACGAGGACGAGGACGACGAGGTCGACGAGGACGAGGACGACGAGGACGAGGACGAGGACGACGAGGACGAGGACGACGAGGACGAGGACGACGAGGACGAGGACGTCGAGGACGAGGACGAGGACGACGAGGACGACGAGGACGAGGACGAGGACGACGAGGACGAGGACGAGGACGACGAGGACGACGAGGACGAGGACGAGGACCACGAGGACGACGAGGACGAGGAGGACGAGGACGAGGACGACGAGGACGACGAGGACGAGGACGAGGACGACGAGGACGACGAGGACGCGGACGACGAGGACGACGAGGACGAGGACGACGAGGACGACGAGGACGAGGACGAGGACGAGGACGACGAGGACGACGACGAGGACGAGGACGACGAGGACGAGGCCGACGAGGACGAGGACGAGGACGACGAGGACGACGACGACGACGACGAGGACGTGGACGACGAGGACGAGGATGACGAGGACGAGGACGAGGACGAGGACGACGAGGACGACGAGGACGAGGACGAGGACGACGAGGACGACGAGGACGAGGACGAGGACGACGAGGACGAGGACGAGGACGACGAGGACGACGAGGACGAGGACGAGGACGAGGACGACGAGGACGAGGACGACGAGGACGAGGACGACGAGGACGACGAGGACGAGGACGACGACGACGACGGGGACGAGGACGACGACGACGACGAGGACGAGGACGAGGACGAGGACGACGAGGACGAGGACGAGGACGACGAGGACGAGGACGAGGACGACGAGGACGACGAGGACGAGGACGACGAGGACGGGGACGACGAGGACGGGGACGACGAGGACGGGGACGACGAGGACGGGGACGACGAGGACGGGGACGACGAGGACGAGGACGACGAGGACGAGGACGACGAGGACGAGGACGACGAGGACGAGGACGACGAGGACGAGGACGACGAGGACGACGAGGACGACGAGGACGACGAGGACGACGAGGACGACGAGGACGAGGACGACGAGGACGAGGACGACGAGGACGAGGACGACGAGGACGAGGAGGACGAGGACGAGGACGACGAGAACGACGAGGACGAGGACGAGGACGACGAGGACGACGAGGACGAGGACGTGGACGACGAGGACGACGAGGACGACGAGGACGAGGACGACGAGGACGAGGACGAGGACGAGGACGACGAGGACGAGGACGACGAGGACGAGGACGACGAGGACGAGGACGACGAGGACGACGAGAACGAGGACGACGAGGACGAGGACGACGAGGACGAGGACGACGAGGACGAGGACGACGAGGACGAGGACGACGAGGACGAGGACGACGAGGACGAGGACGACGAGGACGAGGACGACGAGGACGAGGACGACGAGGACGAGGACGACGAGGACGAGGACGACGAGGACGAGGACGACGAGGACGACGAGGACGAGGACGACGAGGACGAGGACGACGAGGACGAGGACGAGGACGTGGACGACGAGGACGAGGACGACGAGGACGAGGACGACGAGGACGAGGACGACGAGGACGAGGACGACGAGGACGGGGACGACGAGGACGGGGACGACGAGGACGGGGACGACGAGGACGGGGACGACGACGACGGGGACGACGACGACGGGGACGACGATGACGGGGACGGGGACGACGGGGACGGGGACGACGCGGACGGGGACGACGGGGACGGGCACGACGGGGACGAGGACGATGAGGACGGTGAGGACGAGGACGACGAGTACGAGGACGACGAGGACGACGAGGACGACGAGGACGACGAGGACGACGAGGACGAGGACGAGGACGACGAGGACGACGAGGACGAGGACGAGGACGACGAGGACGACGAGGACGAGGACGAGGACGACGAGGACGACGAGGACGACGAGGACGACGAGGACGACGAGGACGAGGACGAGGACCACGAGGACGACGAGGACGAGGACGACGAGGACGAGCACGACGAGGACGAGGACGACGAGGACGAGGACGACGAGGTCGACGAGGACGAGGACGACGAGGACGAGGACGAGGACGACGAGGACGAGGACGACGAGGACGAGGACGACGAGGACGAGGACGTCGAGGACGAGGACGAGGACGACGAGGACGACGAGGACGAGGACGAGGACGACGAGGACGACGAGGACGAGGACGAGGACGACGAGGACGAGGACGAGGACGACGAGGACGACGAGGACGAGGACGAGGACCACGAGGACGACGAGGACGAGGAGGACGAGGACGAGGACGACGAGGACGACGAGGACGAGGACGAGGACGACGAGGACGACGAGGACGAGGACGACGAGGACGACGAGGACGAGGACGACGAGGACGACGAGGACGAGGACGAGGACGAGGACGACGAGGACGACGACGAGGACGAGGACGAAGAGGACGAGGCCGACGAGGACGAGGACGAGGGCGACGAGGACGACGACGACGACGACGAGGACGTGGACGACGAGGACGAGGATGACGAGGACGAGGACGAGGACGAGGACGACGAGGACGACGAGGACGAGGACGAGGACGACGAGGACGACGAGGACGAGGACGAGGACGACGAGGACGAGGACGAGGACGAGGACGACGAGGACGACGAGGACGAGGACGAGGACGAGGACGACGAGGACGACGAGGACGAGGACGACGAGGACGAGGACGACGAGGACGACGAGGACGAGGACGACGACGACGACGACGACGACGAGGACGAGGACGAGGACGACGAGGACGACGACGACGACGACGAGGACGTGGACGACGAGGACGAGGATGACGAGGACGAGGACGAGGACGAGGACGACGAGGACGACGAGGACGAGGACGAGGACGACGAGGACGACGAGGACGAGGACGAGGACGACGAGGACGGGGACGACGAGGACGAGGACGACGAGGACGAGGACGACGAGGACGAGGACGACGAGGACGAGGACGACGAGGACGAGGACGACGAGGACGAGGACGAGGACGACGAGGACGAGGACGAGGACGACGAGGACGAGGACGAGGACGACGAGGACGAGGACGAGGACGACGAGGACGAGGACGAGGACGACGAGGACGACGAGGACGAGGACGACGAGGACGAGGACGAGGACGACGAGGACGAGGACGACGAGGACGAGGACGACGAGGACGCGGACGAGGACGAGGACGAGGAGGACGAGGCCGACGAGGACGAGGACGAGGACGACGAGGACGACGACGACGACGACGAGGACGTGGACGACGAGGACGAGGATGACGAGGACGAGGACGAGGACGAGGACGACGAGGACGACGAGGACGAGGACGACGAGGACGACGACGACGACGAGGACGAGGACGACGAGGACGAGGACGACGAGGACGAGGACGACGAGGACGAGGACGACGAGGACGAGGACGACGAGGACGAGGACGACGAGGACGAGGACGACGAGGACGAGGACGACGAGGACGACGAGGACGAGGACGACGAGGACGACGAGGACGAGGACGACGAGGACGAGGACGACGAGGACGAGGACGACGAGGACGGGGACGACGAGGACGGGGACGACGAGGACGGGGACGACGAGGACGGGGACGACGACGACGGGGACGACGACGACGGGGACGACGATGACGGGGACGGGGACGACGGGGACGGGGACGACGCGGACGGGGACGACGGGGACGGGCACGACGGGGACGAGGACGATGAGGACGGTGAGGACGAGGACGACGAGTACGAGGACGACGAGTACGAGGACGACGAGGACGACGAGGACGAAGAGGACGACGAGGACGACGAGGACGAGGACGAGGACGACGAGGACGACGAGGACGAGGACGAGGACGACGAGGACGACGAGGACGAGGACGAGGACGACGAGGACGACGAGGACGAGGACGAGGACGACGAGGACGACGAGGACGAGGACGAGGACGACGAGGACGAGGACGACGAGGACGAGGACGAGGACGACGAGGATGACGAGGACGAGGACGACGAGGACGACGAGTACGAGGACGAGGACGACGAGGACGAGGACGACGAGGACGACGAGGACGAGGACGACGCGGACGAGGACGACGAGGACGACGAGGACAAGGACGACGAGGACGAGGACGACGAGGACGAGGACGACGAGGACGACGAGGACGACGACGACGAGGACGAGGACGACGGGGACGACGACGACGGGGACGACGATGACGGGGACGGGGGCGACGGGGACGGGGACGACGCGGACGGGGACGACGGGGACGGGCACGACGGGGACGAGGACGATGAGGACGGTGAGGACGAGGACGACGAGTACGAGGACGACGAGGACGACGAGGACGACGAGGACGACGAGGACGACGAGGACGAGGACGACGAGGACGAGGACGACGAGGACGAGGACGACGAGGACGAGGACGACGAGGACGACGAGGACGACGAGGACGACGGGGACGACGAGGACGAGGACGAGGACCACGAGGACGACGAGGACGAGGACGACGAGGACGAGCACGACGAGGACGAGGACGACGAGGACGAGGACGACGAGGACGACGAGGACGAGGACGACGAGGACGAGGACGAGGACGACGAGGACGAGGACGACGAGGACGAGGACGACGAGGACGACGAGGACGACGAGGACGACGAGGACGAGGACGACGAGGACGACGAGGACGAGGACGACGAGGACGGGGACGACGAGGACGAGGACGACGAGGACGAGGACGACGAGGACGAGGACGACGAGGACGAGGACGAGGACGACGAGGACGAGGACGAGGACGACGAGGACGAGGACGACGAGGACGAGGACGACGAGGACGAGGACGACGAGGACGAGGACGAGGACCACGAGGACGACGAGGACGAGGAGGACGAGGACGAGGACGACGAGGACGACGAGGACGAGGACGACGACGACGAGGACGACGAGGACGAGGACGACGAGGACGACGAGGACGAGGACGACGAGGACGACGAGGACGACGAGGACGAGGACGAGGACGACGAGGACGACGACGAGGACGAGGACGACGAGGACGAGGCCGACGAGGACGAGGACGAGGACGACGAGGACGACGACGAGGACGACGAGGACGAGGACGACGAGGACGACGAGGACGAGGACGACAAGGACGAGGACGACGACGACGAGGACGACGAAGACGACGGGGACGACGGGGACGAGGACGACGAGGACGACGAGGACGAGGACGACGAGGACGACGAGGACGACGAGGACGACGAGGACGACGAGGACGAGGACGACGAGGACGAGGACGACGAGGACGAGGACGACGAGGACGACGAGGACGAGGACGACGAGGACGAGGACGACGAGGACGAGGACGACGAGGACGAGGACGACGAGGACGAGGACGACGAGGACGAGGACGACGAGGACGAGGACGACGAGGATGAGGACGACGAGGACGAGGACGACGCGGACGAGGACGACGGGGACGAGGACGACGGGGACGAGGACGACGGGGACGAGGACGACGGGGATGAGGACGACGGGGACGAGGACGACGGGGACGAGGACGACGGGGAAGAGGACGACGGGGACGAGGACGACGGGGACGAGGACGACGGGGACGAGGACGACGGGGACGAGGACGACGGGGACGAGGACGACGAGGACGAGGACGACGAGGACGAGGACGACGAGGACGAGGACGACGAGGACGAGGACGACGAGGACGACGAGGACGACGAGGACGACGAGGACGAGGACGACGAGGACGACGAGGACGAGGACGACGAGGACGGGGACGACGAGGACGAGGACGACGAGGACGAGGACGACGAGGACGGGGACGACGAGGACGAGGACGACGAGGACGAGGACGACGAGGACGAGGACGACGAGGACGAGGACGAGGACGACGAGGACGAGGACGACGAGGACGAGGACGACGAGGACGAGGACGAGGACGACGAGGACGACGAGGACGAGGACGAGGACGACGAGGACGAGGACGACGAGGACGAGGACGAGGACGAGGACGAGGACGACGAGGACGAGGACGAGGACGAGGACGAGGACGACGAGGACGAGGACGAGGACGACGAGGACGAGGACGAGGACGAGGACGATGACGACGAGGACGAGGACGACGAGGACGACGAGGACGAGGACGACGAGGACGAGGACGACGAGGACGAGGACGACGAGGACGACGAGGACGACGAGGACGAGGACGACTAGGACGAGGACGACGAGGACGAGGACGACGAGGACGACGAGGACGAGGACGACGAGGACGAGGACGTCGTGGACGAGGACGACGACGACGAGGACGAGGACGAGGACGACGAGGACGAGGCCGACGAGGACGAGGACGAGGACGACGAGGACGACGACGACGAGGACGAGGACGACGAGGACGACGAGGACGAGGACGACGAGGACGACGGGGACGAGGACGACGACGACGACGAGGACGAGGACGAGGACGACGAGGACGACGAGGTCGAGGACGACGAGGACTACGAGGACGAGGACGAGGACGACGAGGACGACGACGACGAGGACGACGAGGACGAGGACGACGAGGACGAGGACGACGAGGACGAGGACGACGAGGACGAGGACGACGTGGACGACGAGGACGAGGACGACGATGACGGGGACGTCGTGGACGACGAGGACGAGGACGAGGACGACGAGGACGACGAGGACGACGAGGACGAGGACGAGGACGTCGAGGACGACGAGGACGAGGACGAGGACGACGAGGACGAGGACGACGAGGACGAGGACGAGGACGACGAGGATGACGAGGACGAGGACGACGAGGACGACGAGTACGAGGACGAGGACGACGAGGACGAGGACGACGAGGACGACGAGGACGAGGACGACGCGGACGAGGACGACGAGGACAAGGACGACGAGGACGAGGACGACGAGGACGAGGACGACGAGGACGACGAGGACGACGAGGACGAGGACGACGAGGACGAGGACGACGAGGACGAGGACGACGAGGACGAGGACGACGAGGACGAGGACGGCGAGGACGAGGACGACGAGGACGACGAGGACGAGGACGACGAGGACGAGGACGAGGAGGATGAGGACGACGAGGACGAGGACGACGAGGACGACGACGACGAGGACGAGGACGACGAGGACGAGGACGACGAGGACGAGGACGACGAGGACGAAGACGACGAGGACGAGGACGACGAGGACGAGGACGACGAGGACGAGGACGACGAGGACGAGGACGACGAGGACGACGAGGACGACGAGGACGAGGACGACGAGGACGAGGACGACGAGGACGAGGACGACGAGGACGAGGACGACGAGGACGACGAGGACGAGGACGACGAGGACGAGGACGACGACGACGAGGACGACGACGACGAGGACGGCGACGACGGGGACGACGATGACGGGGACGGGGACGACGATGACGGGGGCGGGGACGACGGGGACGTGGACGACGGGGACGGGGACAACGGGGACGAGGACGACGAGGACGACGAGGACGAGGACGACGAGGACGACGAGGACGACGAGGACGAGGACGACGAGGACGAGGACGACGAGGACGAGGACGACGACGACGAGGACGAGGACGACGAGGACGAGGACGACGAGGACGAGGACGACGAGGACGAGGACGACGAGGACGAGGACGACGAGGACGAGGACGACGAGGACGAGGACGACGAGGACGAGGACGACGAGGACGAGGACGACGAGGACGAGGACGACGAGGACGAGGACGGCGAGGACGAGGACGACGAGGACGAGGACGACGAGGACGGGGACGACGAGGACGGGGACGACGACGACGGGGACGACGACGACGGGGACGACGATGACGGGGACGGGGACGACGGGGACGGGGACGACGGGGACGGGCACGACGGGGACGAGGACGATGAGGACGGTGAGGACGAGGACGACGAGTACGAGGACGACGAGGACGACGAGGACGACGAGGACGACGAGGACGACGAGGACGACGAGGACGAGGACGACGAGGACGAGGACGACGAGGACGAGGACGACGAGGACGAGGAGGACGAGGACGACGAGAACGACGAGGACGAGGACGAGGACGACGAGGACGACGAGGACGAGGACGAGGACGACGAGGACGACGAGGACGACGAGGACGAGGACGACGAGGACGAGGACGACGAGGACGAGGACGACGAGGACGAGGACGACGAGGACGAGGACGACGAGGACGAGGACGACGAGGACGAGGACGACGAGGACGAGGACGACGAGGACGAGGACGACGAGGACGAGGACGACGAGGACGAGGACGACGAGGACGAGGACGACGAGGACGAGGACGACGAGGACGAGGACGACGAGGACGAGGACGACGAGGACGAGGACGACGAGGACGACGAGGACGAGGACGACGAGGACGAGGACGAGGACGAGGACGACGAGGACGAGGACGAGGACGACGAGGACGAGGACGACGAGGACGAGGACGACGAGGACGAGGACGACGAGGACGGGGACGACGAGGACGGGGACGACGAGGACGGGGACGACGAGGACGGGGACGACGACGACGGGGACGACGACGACGGGGACGACGATGACGGGGACGGGGACGACGGGGACGGGGACGACGCGGACGGGGACGACGGGGACGGGCACGACGGGGACGAGGACGATGAGGACGGTGAGGACGAGGACGACGAGTACGAGGACGACGAGGACGACGAGGACGTACGAGGACGACGAGGACGACGAGGACGAGGACGAGGACGACGAGGACGACGAGGACGAGGACGAGGACGACGAGGACGACGAGGACGAGGACGAGGACGACGAGGACGACGAGGACGACGAGGACGACGAGGACGACGAGGACGAGGACGAGGACCACGAGGACGACGAGGACGAGGACGACGAGGACGAGCACGACGAGGACGAGGACGACGAGGACGAGGACGACGAGGTCGACGAGGACGAGGACGACGAGGACGAGGACGAGGACGACGAGGACGAGGACGACGAGGACGAGGACGACGAGGACGAGGACGTCGAGGACGAGGACGAGGACGACGAGGACGACGAGGACGAGGACGAGGACGACGAGGACGAGGACGAGGACGACGAGGACGACGAGGACGAGGACGAGGACCACGAGGACGACGAGGACGAGGAGGACGAGGACGAGGACGACGAGGACGACGAGGACGAGGACGAGGACGACGAGGACGACGAGGACGCGGACGACGAGGACGACGAGGACGAGGACGACGAGGACGACGAGGACGAGGACGAGGACGAGGACGACGAGGACGACGACGAGGACGAGGACGACGAGGACGAGGCCGACGAGGACGAGGACGAGGACGACGAGGACGACGACGACGACGACGAGGACGTGGACGACGAGGACGAGGATGACGAGGACGAGGACGAGGACGAGGACGACGAGGACGACGAGGACGAGGACGAGGACGACGAGGACGACGAGGACGAGGACGAGGACGACGAGGACGAGGACGAGGACGACGAGGACGACGAGGACGAGGACGAGGACGAGGACGACGAGGACGAGGACGACGAGGACGAGGACGACGAGGACGACGAGGACGAGGACGACGACGACGACGGGGACGAGGACGACGACGACGACGAGGACGAGGACGAGGACGAGGACGACGAGGACGAGGACGAGGACGACGAGGACGAGGACGAGGACGACGAGGACGACGAGGACGAGGACGACGAGGACGGGGACGACGAGGACGGGGACGACGAGGACGGGGACGACGAGGACGGGGACGACGAGGACGGGGACGACGAGGACGAGGACGACGAGGACGAGGACGACGAGGACGAGGACGACGAGGACGAGGACGACGAGGACGAGGACGACGAGGACGAGGACGACGAGGACGACGAGGACGACGAGGACGACGAGGACGACGAGGACGACGAGGACGAGGACGACGAGGACGAGGACGACGAGGACGAGGACGACGAGGACGAGGAGGACGAGGACGAGGACGACGAGAACGACGAGGACGAGGACGAGGACGACGAGGACGACGAGGACGAGGACGAGGACGACGAGGACGACGAGGACGACGAGGACGAGGACGACGAGGACGAGGACGAGGACGAGGACGACGAGGACGAGGACGACGAGGACGAGGACGACGAGGACGAGGACGACGAGGACGACGAGAACGAGGACGACGAGGACGAGGACGACGAGGACGAGGACGACGAGGACGAGGACGACGAGGACGAGGACGACGAGGACGAGGACGACGAGGACGAGGACGACGAGGACGAGGACGACGAGGACGAGGACGACGAGGACGAGGACGACGAGGACGAGGACGACGAGGACGAGGACGACGAGGACGAGGACGACGAGGACGACGAGGACGAGGACGACGAGGACGAGGACGACGAGGACGAGGACGAGGACGTGGACGACGAGGACGAGGACGACGAGGACGAGGACGACGAGGACGAGGACGACGAGGACGAGGACGACGAGGACGGGGACGACGAGGACGGGGACGACGAGGACGGGGACGACGAGGACGGGGACGACGACGACGGGGACGACGACGACGGGGACGACGATGACGGGGACGGGGACGACGGGGACGGGGACGACGCGGACGGGGACGACGGGGACGGGCACGACGGGGACGAGGACGATGAGGACGGTGAGGACGAGGACGACGAGTACGAGGACGACGAGGACGACGAGGACGACGAGGACGACGAGGACGACGAGGACGAGGACGAGGACGACGAGGACGACGAGGACGAGGACGAGGACGACGAGGACGACGAGGACGAGGACGAGGACGACGAGGACGACGAGGACGACGAGGACGACGAGGACGACGAGGACGAGGACGAGGACCACGAGGACGACGAGGACGAGGACGACGAGGACGAGCACGACGAGGACGAGGACGACGAGGACGAGGACGACGAGGTCGACGAGGACGAGGACGACGAGGACGAGGACGAGGACGACGAGGACGAGGACGACGAGGACGAGGACGACGAGGACGAGGACGTCGAGGACGAGGACGAGGACGACGAGGACGACGAGGACGAGGACGAGGACGACGAGGACGACGAGGACGAGGACGAGGACGACGAGGACGAGGACGAGGACGACGAGGACGACGAGGACGAGGACGAGGACCACGCGGACGACGAGGACGAGGAGGACGAGGACGAGGACGACGAGGACGACGAGGACGAGGACGAGGACGACGAGGACGACGAGGACGAGGACGACGAGGACGACGAGGACGAGGACGACGAGGACGACGAGGACGAGGACGAGGACGAGGACGACGAGGACGACGACGAGGACGAGGACGAAGAGGACGAGGCCGACGAGGACGAGGACGAGGGCGACGAGGACGACGACGACGACGACGAGGACGTGGACGACGAGGACGAGGATGACGAGGACGAGGACGAGGACGAGGACGACGAGGACGACGAGGACGAGGACGAGGACGACGAGGACGACGAGGACGAGGACGAGGACGACGAGGACGAGGACGAGGACGACGAGGACGACGAGGACGAGGACGAGGACGAGGACGACGAGGACGACGAGGACGAGGACGACGAGGACGAGGACGACGAGGACGACGAGGACGAGGACGACGACGACGACGGGGACGAGGACGACGACGACGACGAGGACGAGGACGAGGACGACGAGGACGACGACGACGACGACGAGGACGTGGACGACGAGGACGAGGATGACGAGGACGAGGACGAGGACGAGGACGACGAGGACGACGAGGACGAGGACGAGGACGACGAGGACGACGAGGACGAGGACGAGGACGACGAGGACGGGGACGACGAGGACGAGGACGACGAGGACGAGGACGACGAGGACGAGGACGACGAGGACGAGGACGACGAGGACGAGGACGACGAGGACGAGGACGAGGACGACGAGGACGAGGACGAGGACGACGAGGACGAGGACGAGGACGACGAGGACGAGGACGAGGACGACGAGGACGAGGACGAGGACGACGAGGACGACGAGGACGAGGACGACGAGGACGAGGACGAGGACGACGAGGACGAGGACGACGAGGACGAGGACGACGAGGACGCGGACGAGGACGAGGACGAGGAGGACGAGGCCGACGAGGACGAGGACGAGGACGACGAGGACGACGACGACGACGACGAGGACGTGGACGACGAGGACGAGGATGACGAGGACGAGGACGAGGACGAGGACGACGAGGACGACGAGGACGAGGACGACGAGGACGACGACGACGACGAGGACGAGGACGACGAGGACGAGGACGACGAGGACGAGGACGACGAGGACGAGGACGACGAGGACGAGGACGACGAGGACGAGGACGACGAGGACGAGGACGACGAGGATGACGAGGACGAGGACGACGAGGACGACGAGTACGAGGACGAGGACGACGAGGACGAGGACGACGAGGACGACGAGGACGAGGACGACGCGGACGAGGACGACGAGGACGACGAGGACAAGGACGACGAGGACGAGGACGACGAGGACGAGGACGACGAGGACGACGAGGACGAGGACGACGAGGACGAGGACGACGAGGACGACGAGGACGACGAGGACGACGAGGACGAGGACGAGGACGACGAGAACGACGAGGACGAGGACGACGAGGACGACGAGGACGACGAGGACGACGAGGACGAGGACGAGGACGACGAGGACGAGGACGACGAGGACGAGGACGACGAGGACGAGGACGACGAGGACGAGGACGACGAGGACGAGGACGACGAGGACGAGGACGACGAGGACGAGGACGACGAGGACGAGGACGACGAGGACGAGGACGACGAGGACGAGGACGACGAGGACGAGGACGAGGACGACGAGGATGACGAGGACGAGGACGACGAGGACGACGAGTACGAGGACGAGGACGACGAGGACGAGGACGACGAGGACGACGAGGACGAGGACGACGAGGACGAGGACGACGAGGACGACGAGGACGAGGACGACGAGGACGACGAGGACGAGGACGACGAGGACGACGAGGACGACGAGGACGAGGACGACGAGGACGACGAGGACGACGAGGACGACGAGGACGACGAGGACGACGAGGACGACGAGGACGAGGACGAGGACGACGAGAACGACGAGGACGAGGACGACGAGGACGACGAGGACGAGGACGACGAGGACGACGAGGACGACGAGGACGAGGACGAGGACGACGAGGACGAGGACGACGAGGACGAGGACGACGAGGACGAGGACGACGAGGACGAGGACGACGAGGACGAGGACGACGAGGACGAGGACGACGAGGACGAGGACGACGAGGACGAGGACGACGAGGACGAGGACGACGAGGAAGAGGACGACGAGGACGAGGACGACGAGGACGAGGACGACGAGGACGAGGACGACGACGACGAGGACGACGAGGACGAGGACGGCGAGGACGAGGACGACGAGGACGAGGAGGACGAGGACGGGGACGACGAGGACGAGGACGACGAGGACGAGGAGAACGAGGACGGGGACGACGAGGACGAGGACGACGAGGTCGAGGACGACGAGGACGAGGACGACGAGGACGAGGACGACGAGGACGACGAGGACGACGAGGACGACGAGGACGACGAGGACGACGAGGACGACGAGGACGACGAGGACGACGAGGACGAGGACGAGGACGACGAGGACGACGAGGACGAGGACGACGAGGACGACGAGGACGAGGACGAGGACGACGAGGACGAGGACGAGGACGACGAGGACGACGAGGAGGAGGACGACGAGGATGACGAGGACGAGGACGACGAGGACGACGAGGACGAGGACGACGAGGACGAGGACGACGAGGACGAGGACGAGGACGACGAGGACGAGGACGAGGACGACGAGTACGAGGACGAGGACGACGAGGACGAGGACGACGAGGACGACGAGGACGAGGACGACGAGGACGAGGACGACGAGGACGACGAGGACGAGGACGACGAGGACGAGGACGACGAGGACGAGGACGACGAGGACCAGGACGACGAGGACGAGGACGACGAGGACGAGGACGATGAGGACGAGGACGACGAGGACGAGGACGATGAGGACGAGGACGACGAGGACGAGGACGACGAGGACGACGAGGACGAGGACGAGGACGACGAGGACGACGAGGACGAGGACGGCGAGGACGAGGACGACGAGGACGAGGAGGACGAGGACGGGGACGACGAGGACGAGGACGACGAGGTCGAGGACGACGACGACGACGACGAGGACGTGGACGACGAGGACGAGGACGACGAGGACGAGGACGACGAGGACGACGAGGACGAGGACGACGAGGACGACGAGGACGACGAGGACGAGGACGACGAGGACGACGAGGACGACGAGGACGACGAGGACGACGAGGACGAGGACGAGGACGACGAGGACGACGAAGACGAGGACGACGAGGACGACGAGGACGAGGACGACGAGGACGACGAGGACGAGGACGACGAGGACGACGAGGACGAGGACGAGGACGACGAGGACGAGGACGAGGACGACGAGGACGAGGACGAGGACGACGAGGACGACGAGGAGGAGGACATCGAGGATGACGAGGACGAGGACGACGAGGACGAGGACGACGAGGACGAGGACGAGGACGACGAGGACGACGAGGACGACGAGGACGAGGACGACGAGGACGAGGACGACGAGGACGAGGACGACGACGACGACGAGGACGAGGACGACGAGGACGACGAGGACGAGGACGACGAGGACGAGGACGACGAGGACGAGGACGACGAGGACGAGGACGACGAGGACGAGGACGACGAGGACGAGGACGACGAGGACGAGGACGACGAGGACGAGGACGACGACGACGGGGACGGGAACGACGGGGACGTGGACGACGGGGACGGGGACGACGGGGACGACGAGGACGAGGACGACGAGGACGACGAGGACGACGAGGACGAGGACGACGAGGACGACGAGGACGACGAGGACGACGAGGACGAGGACGACGAGGACGAGGACGACGAGGACGAGGAAGACGAGGACGAGGACGACGAGGACGATGACGACGAGGACGAGGACGACGAGGACGAGGACGACGAGGACGAGGACGACGAGGACGAGGACGACGAGGACGAGGACGACGAGGACGAGGACGACGAGGACGAGGACGACGAGGACGAGGATGACGAGGACGAGGACGACGAGGACGAGGACGACGAGGACGAGGACGACGAGGACGAGGACGTCGAGGACGAGGACGACGAGGACGAGGGCGACGAGGACGAGGACGACGAGGACGAGGACGACGGGGACGAGGACGACGAGGACGAGGACGACGAGGACGACGAGGACGAGGACGACGAGGACGAGGACGATGAGGACGAGGACGGCGAGGACGAGGACGACGAGGACGACGAGGACGAGGACGAGGACGACGAGGACGACGAGGACGAGGACGGCGAGGACGAGGACGACGAGGACGAGGAGGACGAGGACGGGGACGACGAGGACGACGAGGTCGAGGACGACGACGACGACGACGAGGACGTGGACGACGAGGACGAGGACGACGAGGACGAGGACGAGGACGACGAGGACGAGGACGACGAGGACGAGGACGACGAGGACGACGAGGACGAGGACGAGGACGACGAGGACGACGAGGACGAGGACGGCGAGGACGAGGACGACGAGGACGAGGAGGACGAGGACGGGGACGACGAGGACGAGGACGACGAGGTCGAGGACGACGACGACGACGACGAGGACGTGGACGATGAGGACGAGGACGACGAGGACGAGGACGACGAGGACGACGAGGACGAGGACGACGAGGACGACGAGGACGACGAGGACGAGGACGACGAGGACGACGAGGACGACGAGGACGAGGACGACGAGGACGAGGACGACGAGGACGAGGACGACGACGACGGGGACGGGGACGACGGGGACGTGGACGACGGGGACGAGGACGACGAGGACGACGAAGACGAGGACGACGAGGACGACGAGGACGAGGACGAGGACGACGAGGACGAGGACGAGGACGACGAGGACGACGAGGACGAGGACGACGAGGATGACGAGGGCGAGGACGACGAGGACGACGAGGACGACGAGGACGAGGACGACGAGGACGACGAGGACGACGAGGACGAGGACGACGAGGACGACGAGGACGAGGACGACGAGGACGACGAGGACGACGAGGACGAGGACGACGAGGACGACGAGGACGACGAGGACGACGAGGACGACGAGGACGACGAGGACGACGAGGACGAGGACGACGAGGACGACGAGGACGAGGACGACGAGGACGACGAGGACGAGGACGACGAGGACGACGAGGACGAGGACGACGAGGACGACGAGGACGAGGACGAGGACGACGAGGACGACGAGGACGAGGACGACGAGGACGACGAGGACGAGGACGACGAGGACGAGGACGACGAGGACGAGGACGACGAGGACGAGGACGACGAGGACGAGGACGACGAGGACGAGGACGACGAGGACGAGGACGACGAGGACGAGGACGACGACGACGACGAGGACGAGGACGACGAGGACGAGGACGACGAGGACGAGGACGACGAGGACGAGGACGACGAGGACGAGGACGAGGACGACGAGGACGAGGACGACGAGGACGAGGACGACGAGGACGAGGACGACGAGGACGAGGACGACGAGGACGAGGACGACGAGGACGAGGACGACGAGGACGAGGACGACGAGGACGAGGACGACGAGGACGAGGACGACGAGGACGACGAGGACGAGGACGACGAGGACGAGGACGAGGACGAGGACCACGAGGACGAGGACGACGAGGACGAGGACGACGAGGACGAGGACGACGAGGACGGGGACGACGAGGACGGGGACGACGATGACGGGGACGGGGACGACGGGGACGGGGACGACGCGGACGGGGACGACGGGGACGGGCACGACGGGGACGAGGACGATGAGGACGGTGAGGACGAGGACGACGAGTACGAGGACGACGAGGACGACGAGGACGACGAGGACGACGAGGACGACGAGGACGAGGACGAGGACGACGAGGACGACGAGGACGAGGACGAGGACGACGAGGACGACGAGGACGAGGACGAGGACGACGAGGAAGACGAGGACGAGGACGAGGACGACGAGGACGACGAGGACGACGAGGACGACGAGGACGAGGACGAGGACGACGAGGACGACGAGGACGACGAGGACGACGAGGACGAGGACGAGGACCACGAGGACGACGAGGACGAGGACGACGAGGACGAGCACGACGAGTACGAGGACGACGAGGACGAGGACGACGAGGACGAGGACGAGGACGACGAGGACGACGAGGACGAGGACGACGAGGACGACGAGGACGAGGACGACGAGGACGACGAGGACGAGGACGAGGACGAGGACGACGAGGACGACGACGAGGACGAGGACGACGAGGACGAGGCCGACGAGGACGAGGACGAGGACGACGAGGACGACGACGACGACGACGAGGACGTGGACGACGTAGGACGAGGACGACGAGGACGAGGACGAGGACGAGGACGACGAGGACGACGAGGACGAGGACGAGGACGAGGACGAGGACGACGAGGACGAGGACGAGGACGACGAGGACGACGAGGACGAGGACGAGGACGAGGACGACGAGGACGACGAGGACGAGGACGACGAGGACGAGGACGACGAGGACGACGAGGACGACGAGGACGAGGACGACGAGGACGACGAGGACGACGAGGACGACGAGGACGAGGACGACGAGGACGAGGACGACGAGGACGAGGAAGACGAGGACGAGGACGACGAGGACGAGGACGACGAGGACGAGGACGACGAGGACGAGGACGACGAGGACGAGGACGACGAGGACGAGGACGACGAGGACGAGGACGACGAGGACGAGGACGACGAGGACGAGGACGACGAGGACGAGGATGACGAGGACGAGGACGACGAGGACGAGGACGACGAGGACGAGGACGACGAGGACGAGGACGTCGAGGACGAGGACGACGAGGACGAGGGCGACGAGGACGAGGACGACGAGGACGAGGACGACGGGGACGAGGACGACGAGGACGAGGACGACGAGGACGACGAGGACGAGGACGACGAGGACGAGGACGATGAGGACGAGGACGGCGAGGACGAGGACGACGAGGACGACGAGGACGAGGACGAGGACGACGAGGACGACGAGGACGAGGACGGCGAGGACGAGGACGACGAGGACGAGGAGGACGAGGACGGGGACGACGAGGACGACGAGGTCGAGGACGACGACGACGACGACGAGGACGTGGACGACGAGGACGAGGACGACGAGGACGAGGACGAGGACGACGAGGACGAGGACGACGAGGACGAGGACGACGAGGACGACGAGGACGAGGACGAGGACGACGAGGACGACGAGGACGAGGACGGCGAGGACGAGGACGACGAGGACGAGGAGGACGAGGACGGGGACGACGAGGACGAGGACGACGAGGTCGAGGACGACGACGACGACGACGAGGACGTGGACGATGAGGACGAGGACGACGAGGACGAGGACGACGAGGACGACGAGGACGAGGACGACGAGGACGACGAGGACGACGAGGACGAGGACGACGAGGACGACGAGGACGAGGACGAGGACGACGAGGACGAGGACGACGAGGACGAGGACGACGAGGACGAGGACGACGAGGACGAGGACGACGAGGACGAGGACGACGAGGACGAGGACGACGAGGACGAGGACGACGAGGACGAGGACGACGAGGACGAGGACGACGAGGACGAGGACGACGAGGACGAGGACGACGAGGACGACGAGGACGAGGACGACGAGGACGAGGACGAGGACGAGGACGACGAGGACGAGGACGAGGACGACGAGGACGAGGACGACGAGGACGAGGACGACGAGGACGAGGACGACGAGGACGGGGACGACGAGGACGGGGACGACGAGGACGGGGACGACGAGGACGGGGACGACGACGACGGGGACGACGACGACGGGGACGACGATGACGGGGACGGGGACGACGGGGACGGGGACGACGCGGACGGGGACGACGGGGACGGGCACGACGGGGACGAGGACGATGAGGACGGTGAGGACGAGGACGACGAGTACGAGGACGACGAGGACGACGAGGACGACGAGGACGACGAGGACGACGAGGACGAGGACGAGGACGACGAGGACGACGAGGACGAGGACGAGGACGACGAGGACGACGAGGACGAGGACGAGGACGACGAGGACGACGAGGACGACGAGGACGACGAGGACGACGAGGACGAGGACGAGGACCACGAGGACGACGAGGACGAGGACGACGAGGACGAGCACGACGAGGACGAGGACGACGAGGACGAGGACGACGAGGTCGACGAGGACGAGGACGACGAGGACGAGGACGAGGACGACGAGGACGAGGACGACGAGGACGAGGACGACGAGGACGAGGACGTCGAGGACGAGGACGAGGACGACGAGGACGACGAGGACGAGGACGAGGACGACGAGGACGAGGACGAGGACGACGAGGACGACGAGGACGAGGACGAGGACCACGAGGACGACGAGGACGAGGAGGACGAGGACGAGGACGACGAGGACGACGTGGACGAGGACGAGGACGACGAGGACGACGAGGACGCGGACGACGAGGACGACGAGGACGAGGACGACGAGGACGACGAGGACGAGGACGAGGACGAGGACGACGAGGACGACGACGAGGACGAGGACGACGAGGACGAGGCCGACGAGGACGAGGACGAGGACGACGAGGACGACGACGACGACGACGAGGACGTGGACGACGAGGACGAGGATGACGAGGACGAGGACGAGGACGAGGACGACGAGGACGACGAGGACGAGGACGAGGACGACGAGGACGACGAGGACGAGGACGAGGACGACGAGGACGAGGACGAGGACGACGAGGACGACGAGGACGAGGACGAGGACGAGGACGACGAGGACGAGGACGACGAGGACGAGGACGACGAGGACGACGAGGACGAGGACGACGACGACGACGGGGACGAGGACGACGACGACGACGAGGACGAGGACGAGGACGAGGACGACGAGGACGAGGACGAGGACGACGAGGACGAGGACGAGGACGACGAGGACGACGAGGACGAGGACGACGAGGACGGGGACGACGAGGACGGGGACGACGAGGACGGGGACGACGAGGACGGGGACGACGAGGACGGGGACGACGAGGACGAGGACGACGAGGACGAGGACGACGAGGACGAGGACGACGAGGACGAGGACGACGAGGACGAGGACGACGAGGACGAGGACGACGAGGACGACGAGGACGACGAGGACGACGAGGACGACGAGGACGACGAGGACGAGGACGACGAGGACGAGGACGACGAGGACGAGGACGACGAGGACGAGGAGGACGAGGACGAGGACGACGAGAACGACGAGGACGAGGACGAGGACGACGAGGACGACGAGGACGAGGACGAGGACGACGAGGACGACGAGGACGACGAGGACGAGGACGACGAGGACGAGGACGAGGACGAGGACGACGAGGACGAGGACGACGAGGACGAGGACGACGAGGACGAGGACGACGAGGACGACGAGAACGAGGACGACGAGGACGAGGACGACGAGGACGAGGACGACGAGGACGAGGACGACGAGGACGAGGACGACGAGGACGAGGACGACGAGGACGAGGACGACGAGGACGAGGACGACGAGGACGAGGACGACGAGGACGAGGACGACGAGGACGAGGACGACGAGGACGAGGACGACGAGGACGAGGACGACGAGGACGACGAGGACGAGGACGACGAGGACGAGGACGACGAGGACGAGGACGAGGACGTGGACGACGAGGACGAGGACGACGAGGACGAGGACGACGAGGACGAGGACGACGAGGACGAGGACGACGAGGACGGGGACGACGAGGACGGGGACGACGAGGACGGGGACGACGAGGACGGGGACGACGACGACGGGGACGACGACGACGGGGACGACGATGACGGGGACGGGGACGACGGGGACGGGGACGACGCGGACGGGGACGACGGGGACGGGCACGACGGGGACGAGGACGATGAGGACGGTGAGGACGAGGACGACGAGTACGAGGACGACGAGGACGACGAGGACGACGAGGACGACGAGGACGACGAGGACGAGGACGAGGACGACGAGGACGACGAGGACGAGGACGAGGACGACGAGGACGACGAGGACGAGGACGAGGACGACGAGGACGACGAGGACGACGAGGACGACGAGGACGACGAGGACGAGGACGAGGACCACGAGGACGACGAGGACGAGGACGACGAGGACGAGCACGACGAGGACGAGGACGACGAGGACGAGGACGACGAGGTCGACGAGGACGAGGACGACGAGGACGAGGACGAGGACGACGAGGACGAGGACGACGAGGACGAGGACGACGAGGACGAGGACGTCGAGGACGAGGACGAGGACGACGAGGACGACGAGGACGAGGACGAGGACGACGAGGACGACGAGGACGAGGACGAGGACGACGAGGACGAGGACGAGGACGACGAGGACGACGAGGACGAGGACGAGGACCACGCGGACGACGAGGACGAGGAGGACGAGGACGAGGACGACGAGGACGACGAGGACGAGGACGAGGACGACGAGGACGACGAGGACGAGGACGACGAGGACGACGAGGACGAGGACGACGAGGACGACGAGGACGAGGACGAGGACGAGGACGACGAGGACGACGACGAGGACGAGGACGAAGAGGACGAGGCCGACGAGGACGAGGACGAGGGCGACGAGGACGACGACGACGACGACGAGGACGTGGACGACGAGGACGAGGATGACGAGGACGAGGACGAGGACGAGGACGACGAGGACGACGAGGACGAGGACGAGGACGACGAGGACGACGAGGACGAGGACGAGGACGACGAGGACGAGGACGAGGACGACGAGGACGACGAGGACGAGGACGAGGACGAGGACGACGAGGACGACGAGGACGAGGACGACGAGGACGAGGACGACGAGGACGACGAGGACGAGGACGACGACGACGACGGGGACGAGGACGACGACGACGACGAGGACGAGGACGAGGACGACGAGGACGACGACGACGACGACGAGGACGTGGACGACGAGGACGAGGATGACGAGGACGAGGACGAGGACGAGGACGACGAGGACGACGAGGACGAGGACGAGGACGACGAGGACGACGAGGACGAGGACGAGGACGACGAGGACGGGGAGGACGAGGACGAGGACGACGAGGACGAGGACGACGAGGACGAGGACGACGAGGACGAGGACGACGAGGACGAGGACGACGAGGACGAGGACGAGGACGACGAGGACGAGGACGAGGACGACGAGGACGAGGACGAGGACGACGAGGACGAGGACGAGGACGACGAGGACGAGGACGAGGACGACGAGGACGACGAGGACGAGGACGACGAGGACGAGGACGAGGACGACGAGGACGAGGACGACGAGGACGAGGACGACGAGGACGCGGACGAGGACGAGGACGAGGAGGACGAGGCCGACGAGGACGAGGACGAGGACGACGAGGACGACGACGACGACGACGAGGACGTGGACGACGAGGACGAGGATGACGAGGACGAGGACGAGGACGAGGACGACGAGGACGACGAGGACGAGGACGACGAGGACGACGACGACGACGAGGACGAGGACGACGAGGACGAGGACGACGAGGACGAGGACGACGAGGACGAGGACGACGAGGACGAGGACGACGAGGACGAGGACGACGAGGACGAGGACGACGAGGATGACGAGGACGAGGACGACGAGGACGACGAGTACGAGGACGAGGACGACGAGGACGAGGACGACGAGGACGACGAGGACGAGGACGACGCGGACGAGGACGACGAGGACGACGAGGACAAGGACGACGAGGACGAGGACGACGAGGACGAGGACGACGAGGACGACGAGGACGAGGACGACGAGGACGAGGACGACGAGGACGACGAGGACGACGAGGACGACGAGGACGAGGACGAGGACGACGAGAACGACGAGGACGAGGACGACGAGGACGACGAGGACGACGAGGACGACGAGGACGAGGACGAGGACGACGAGGACGAGGACGACGAGGACGAGGACGACGAGGACGAGGACGACGAGGACGAGGACGACGAGGACGAGGACGACGAGGACGAGGACGACGAGGACGAGGACGACGAGGACGAGGACGACGAGGACGAGGACGACGAGGACGAGGACGACGAGGACGAGGACGAGGACGACGAGGATGACGAGGACGAGGACGACGAGGACGACGAGTACGAGGACGAGGACGACGAGGACGAGGACGACGAGGACGACGAGGACGAGGACGACGAGGACGAGGACGACGAGGACGACGAGGACGAGGACGACGAGGACGACGAGGACGAGGACGACGAGGACGACGAGGACGACGAGGACGAGGACGACGAGGACGACGAGGACGACGAGGACGACGAGGACGACGAGGACGACGAGGACGACGAGGACGAGGACGAGGACGACGAGAACGACGAGGACGAGGACGACGAGGACGACGAGGACGAGGACGACGAGGACGACGAGGACGACGAGGACGAGGACGAGGACGACGAGGACGAGGACGACGAGGACGAGGACGACGAGGACGAGGACGACGAGGACGAGGACGACGAGGACGAGGACGACGAGGACGAGGACGACGAGGACGAGGACGACGAGGACGAGGACGACGAGGACGAGGACGACGAGGAAGAGGACGACGAGGACGAGGACGACGAGGACGAGGACGACGAGGACGAGGACGACGACGACGAGGACGACGAGGACGAGGACGGCGAGGACGAGGACGACGAGGACGAGGAGGACGAGGACGGGGACGACGAGGACGAGGACGACGAGGACGAGGAGAACGAGGACGGGGACGACGAGGACGAGGACGACGAGGTCGAGGACGACGAGGACGAGGACGACGAGGACGAGGACGACGAGGACGACGAGGACGACGAGGACGACGAGGACGACGAGGACGACGAGGACGACGAGGACGACGAGGACGACGAGGACGAGGACGAGGACGACGAGGACGACGAGGACGAGGACGACGAGGACGACGAGGACGAGGACGAGGACGACGAGGACGAGGACGAGGACGACGAGGACGACGAGGAGGAGGACGACGAGGATGACGAGGACGAGGACGACGAGGACGACGAGGACGAGGACGACGAGGACGAGGACGACGAGGACGAGGACGAGGACGACGAGGACGAGGACGAGGACGACGAGTACGAGGACGAGGACGACGAGGACGAGGACGACGAGGACGACGAGGACGAGGACGACGAGGACGAGGACGACGAGGACGACGAGGACGAGGACGACGAGGACGAGGACGACGAGGACGAGGACGACGAGGACCAGGACGACGAGGACGAGGACGACGAGGACGAGGACGATGAGGACGAGGACGACGAGGACGAGGACGATGAGGACGAGGACGACGAGGACGAGGACGACGAGGACGACGAGGACGAGGACGAGGACGACGAGGACGACGAGGACGAGGACGGCGAGGACGAGGACGACGAGGACGAGGAGGACGAGGACGGGGACGACGAGGACGAGGACGACGAGGTCGAGGACGACGACGACGACGACGAGGACGTGGACGACGAGGACGAGGACGACGAGGACGAGGACGACGAGGACGACGAGGACGAGGACGACGAGGACGACGAGGACGACGAGGACGAGGACGACGAGGACGACGAGGACGACGAGGACGACGAGGACGACGAGGACGAGGACGAGGACGACGAGGACGACGAAGACGAGGACGACGAGGACGACGAGGACGAGGACGACGAGGACGACGAGGACGAGGACGACGAGGACGACGAGGACGAGGACGAGGACGACGAGGACGAGGACGAGGACGACGAGGACGAGGACGAGGACGACGAGGACGACGAGGAGGAGGACATCGAGGATGACGAGGACGAGGACGACGAGGACGAGGACGACGAGGACGAGGACGAGGACGACGAGGACGACGAGGACGACGAGGACGAGGACGACGAGGACGAGGACGACGAGGACGAGGACGACGACGACGACGAGGACGAGGACGACGAGGACGACGAGGACGAGGACGACGAGGACGAGGACGACGAGGACGAGGACGACGAGGACGAGGACGACGAGGACGAGGACGACGAGGACGAGGACGACGAGGACGAGGACGACGAGGACGAGGACGACGACGACGGGGACGGGAACGACGGGGACGTGGACGACGGGGACGGGGACGACGGGGACGACGAGGACGAGGACGACGAGGACGACGAGGACGACGAGGACGAGGACGACGAGGACGACGAGGACGACGAGGACGACGAGGACGAGGACGACGAGGACGAGGACGACGAGGACGAGGAAGACGAGGACGAGGACGACGAGGACGATGACGACGAGGACGAGGACGACGAGGACGAGGACGACGAGGACGAGGACGACGAGGACGAGGACGACGAGGACGAGGACGACGAGGACGAGGACGACGAGGACGAGGACGACGAGGACGAGGACGACGAGGACGAGGACGACGAGGACGAGGACGACGAGGACGAGGACGACGAGGACGAGGACGACGAGGACGAGGACGTCGAGGACGAGGACGACGAGGACGAGGGCGACGAGGACGAGGACGACGAGGACGAGGACGACGGGGACGAGGACGACGAGGACGAGGACGACGAGGACGACGAGGACGAGGACGACGAGGACGAGGACGATGAGGACGAGGACGGCGAGGACGAGGACGACGAGGACGACGAGGACGAGGACGAGGACGACGAGGACGACGAGGACGAGGACGGCGAGGACGAGGACGACGAGGACGAGGAGGACGAGGACGGGGACGACGAGGACGACGAGGTCGAGGACGACGACGACGACGACGAGGACGTGGACGACGAGGACGAGGACGACGAGGACGAGGACGAGGACGACGAGGACGAGGACGACGAGGACGAGGACGACGAGGACGACGAGGACGAGGACGAGGACGACGAGGACGACGAGGACGAGGACGGCGAGGACGAGGACGACGAGGACGAGGAGGACGAGGACGGGGACGACGAGGACGAGGACGACGAGGTCGAGGACGACGACGACGACGACGAGGACGTGGACGATGAGGACGAGGACGACGAGGACGAGGACGACGAGGACGACGAGGACGAGGACGACGAGGACGACGAGGACGACGAGGACGAGGACGACGAGGACGACGAGGACGACGAGGACGAGGACGACGAGGACGAGGACGACGAGGACGAGGACGACGACGACGGGGACGGGGACGACGGGGACGTGGACGACGGGGACGAGGACGACGAGGACGACGAAGACGAGGACGACGAGGACGACGAGGACGAGGACGAGGACGACGAGGACGAGGACGAGGACGACGAGGACGACGAGGACGAGGACGACGAGGATGACGAGGGCGAGGACGACGAGGACGACGAGGACGACGAGGACGAGGACGACGAGGACGACGAGGACGACGAGGACGAGGACGACGAGGACGACGAGGACGAGGACGACGAGGACGACGAGGACGACGAGGACGAGGACGACGAGGACGACGAGGACGACGAGGACGACGAGGACGACGAGGACGACGAGGACGACGAGGACGAGGACGACGAGGACGACGAGGACGAGGACGACGAGGACGACGAGGACGAGGACGACGAGGACGACGAGGACGAGGACGACGAGGACGACGAGGACGAGGACGAGGACGACGAGGACGACGAGGACGAGGACGACGAGGACGACGAGGACGAGGACGACGAGGACGAGGACGACGAGGACGAGGACGACGAGGACGAGGACGACGAGGACGAGGACGACGAGGACGAGGACGACGAGGACGAGGACGACGAGGACGAGGACGACGACGACGACGAGGACGAGGACGACGAGGACGAGGACGACGAGGACGAGGACGACGAGGACGAGGACGACGAGGACGAGGACGAGGACGACGAGGACGAGGACGACGAGGACGAGGACGACGAGGACGAGGACGACGAGGACGAGGACGACGAGGACGAGGACGACGAGGACGAGGACGACGAGGACGAGGACGACGAGGACGAGGACGACGAGGACGAGGACGACGAGGACGACGAGGACGAGGACGACGAGGACGAGGACGAGGACGAGGACCACGAGGACGAGGACGACGAGGACGAGGACGACGAGGACGAGGACGACGAGGACGGGGACGACGAGGACGGGGACGACGATGACGGGGACGGGGACGACGGGGACGGGGACGACGCGGACGGGGACGACGGGGACGGGCACGACGGGGACGAGGACGATGAGGACGGTGAGGACGAGGACGACGAGTACGAGGACGACGAGGACGACGAGGACGACGAGGACGACGAGGACGACGAGGACGAGGACGAGGACGACGAGGACGACGAGGACGAGGACGAGGACGACGAGGACGACGAGGACGAGGACGAGGACGACGAGGAAGACGAGGACGAGGACGAGGACGACGAGGACGACGAGGACGACGAGGACGACGAGGACGAGGACGAGGACGACGAGGACGACGAGGACGACGAGGACGACGAGGACGAGGACGAGGACCACGAGGACGACGAGGACGAGGACGACGAGGACGAGCACGACGAGTACGAGGACGACGAGGACGAGGACGACGAGGACGAGGACGAGGACGACGAGGACGACGAGGACGAGGACGACGAGGACGACGAGGACGAGGACGACGAGGACGACGAGGACGAGGACGAGGACGAGGACGACGAGGACGACGACGAGGACGAGGACGACGAGGACGAGGCCGACGAGGACGAGGACGAGGACGACGAGGACGACGACGACGACGACGAGGACGTGGACGACGTAGGACGAGGACGACGAGGACGAGGACGAGGACGAGGACGACGAGGACGACGAGGACGAGGACGAGGACGAGGACGAGGACGACGAGGACGAGGACGAGGACGACGAGGACGACGAGGACGAGGACGAGGACGAGGACGACGAGGACGACGAGGACGAGGACGACGAGGACGAGGACGACGAGGACGACGAGGACGACGAGGACGAGGACGACGAGGACGACGAGGACGACGAGGACGACGAGGACGAGGACGACGAGGACGAGGACGACGAGGACGAGGAAGACGAGGACGAGGACGACGAGGACGAGGACGACGAGGACGAGGACGACGAGGACGAGGACGACGAGGACGAGGACGACGAGGACGAGGACGACGAGGACGAGGACGACGAGGACGAGGACGACGAGGACGAGGACGACGAGGACGAGGATGACGAGGACGAGGACGACGAGGACGAGGACGACGAGGACGAGGACGACGAGGACGAGGACGTCGAGGACGAGGACGACGAGGACGAGGGCGACGAGGACGAGGACGACGAGGACGAGGACGACGGGGACGAGGACGACGAGGACGAGGACGACGAGGACGACGAGGACGAGGACGACGAGGACGAGGACGATGAGGACGAGGACGGCGAGGACGAGGACGACGAGGACGACGAGGACGAGGACGAGGACGACGAGGACGACGAGGACGAGGACGGCGAGGACGAGGACGACGAGGACGAGGAGGACGAGGACGGGGACGACGAGGACGACGAGGTCGAGGACGACGACGACGACGACGAGGACGTGGACGACGAGGACGAGGACGACGAGGACGAGGACGAGGACGACGAGGACGAGGACGACGAGGACGAGGACGACGAGGACGACGAGGACGAGGACGAGGACGACGAGGACGACGAGGACGAGGACGGCGAGGACGAGGACGACGAGGACGAGGAGGACGAGGACGGGGACGACGAGGACGAGGACGACGAGGTCGAGGACGACGACGACGACGACGAGGACGTGGACGATGAGGACGAGGACGACGAGGACGAGGACGACGAGGACGACGAGGACGAGGACGACGAGGACGACGAGGACGACGAGGACGAGGACGACGAGGACGACGAGGACGAGGACGAGGACGACGAGGACGAGGACGACGACGACGGGGACGGGGACGACGGGGACGTGGACGACGGGGACGAGGACGACGAGGACGACGAAGACGAGGACGACGAGGACGACGAGGACGAGGACGAGGACGACGAGGACGAGGACGAGGACGACGAGGACGAAGAGGACGAGGACGACGAGGATGACGAGGGCGAGGACGACGAGGACGACGAGGACGACGAGGACGAGGACGACGAGGACGACGAGGACGACGAGGACGAGGACGACGAGGACGACGAGGACGAGGACGACGAGGACGACGAGGACGAGGACGACGAGGACGACGAGGACGACGAGGACGACGAGGACGACGAGGACGACGAGGACGACGAGGACGAGGACGACGAGGACGACGAGGACGAGGACGACGAGGACGACGAGGACGAGGACGACGAGGACGACGAGGACGAGGACGACGAGGACGACGAGGACGAGGACGAGGACGACGAGGACGACGAGGACGAGGACGACGAGGACGACGAGGACGAGGACGACGAGGACGAGGACGACGAGGACGAGGACGACGAGGACGAGGACGACGAGGACGAGGACGACGAGGACGAGGACGACGAGGACGAGGACGACGAGGACGAGGACGACGAGGACGAGGACGACGACGACGACGAGGACGAGGACGACGAGGACGAGGACGACGAGGACGAGGACGACGAGGACGAGGACGACGAGGACGAGGACGAGGACGACGAGGACGAGGACGACGAGGACGACGAGGACGAGGACGACGAGGACGAGGACGACGAGGACGAGGACGACGAGGACGAGGACGACGAGGACGAGGACGACGAGGACGAGGACGACGAGGACGACGAGGACGAGGACGACGAGGACGAGGACGAGGACGAGGACGACGAGGACGAGGACGACGAGGACGAGGACGAGGACGAGGACGACGAGGACGAGGACGAGGACGAGGACGACGAGGACGAGGACGACGAGGACGAGGACGACGATGACGGGGACGGGGACGACGGGGACGGGGACGACGCGGACGAGGACGATGAGGACGGTGAGGACGAGGACGACGAGTACGAGGACGACGAGGACGACGAGGACGACGAGGACGACGAGGACGACGAGGACGAGGACGAGGACGACGAGGACGACGAGGACGAGGACGAGGACGACGAGGACGACGAGGACGACGAGGACGACGAGGACGAGGACGAGGACCACGAGGACGACGAGGACGAGGACGACGAGGTCGAGCACGACGAGGACGAGGACGACGAGGACGAGGACGACGAGGTCGACGAGGACGAGGACGACGAGGACGAGGACGAGGACGACGAGGACGAGGACGACGAGGACGAGGACGACGAGGACGAGGACGTCGAGGACGAGGACGAGGACGACGAGGACGACGAGGACGAGGACGAGGACGACGAGGACGACGAGGACGAGGACGAGGACCACGAGGACGACGAGGACGAGGAGGACGAGGACGAGGACGACGAGGACGACGAGGACGAGGACGAGGACGACGAGGACGACGAGGACGAGGACGACGAGGACGACGAGGACGAGGACGACGAGGACGACGAGGACGAGGACGAGGACGAGGACGACGAGGACGACGACGAGGACGAGGACGACGAGGACGAGGCCGACGAGGACGAGGACGAGGACGACGAGGACGACGACGACGACGACGAGGACGTGGACGACGAGGACGAGGACGACGAGGACGAGGACGAGGACGAGGACGACGAGGACGACGAGGACGAGGACGAGGACGAGGACGAGGACGACGAGGACGAGGACAAGGACGACGAGGACGACGAGGACGAGGACGAGGACGAGGACGACGAGGACGACGAGGACGAGGACGACGAGGACGAGGACGACGAGGACGACGAGGACGAGGACGACGACGACGACGGGGACGAGGACGACGACGACGACGAGGACGAGGACGAGGACGAGGACGACGAGGACGAGGACGAGGACGACGAGGACGAGGACGAGGACGACGAGGACGACGAGGACGAGGACGACGAGGACGGGGACGACGAGGACGGGGACGACGAGGACGGGGACGACGAGGACGGGGACGACGAGGACGGGGACGACGAGGACGAGGACGACGAGGACGAGGACGACGAGTACGAGGACGACGAGGACGAGGACGACGAGGACGAGGACGACGAGGACGAGGACGACGAGGACGAGGACGAGGACGACGAGGACGAGGACGAGGACGACGAGGACGAGGACGAGGACGACGAGGACGAGGACGAGGACGACGAGGGCGACGAGGACGAGGACGACGAGGAGGAGGACGAGGACGACGAGGACGAGGACGACGAGGACGAGGACGAGGACGAGGACGAGGAGGACGAGGCCGACGAGGACGAGGACGAGGACGACGAGGACGACGACGACGACGACGAGGACGTGGACGACGAGGACGAGGATGACGAGGACGAGGACGAGGACGAGGACGACGAGGACGACGAGGACGAGGACGACGAGGACGACGAGGACGACGAGGACGAGGACGACGAGGACGAGGACGACTAGGACGAGGACGACGAGGACGAGGACGACGAGGACGAGGACGACGAGGACGAGGACGAGGACGACGAGGATGACGAGGATGAGGACGACGAGGACGACGAGTACGAGGACGAGGACGACGAGGACGAGGACGACGAGGACGAGGACGAGGACGACGAGGATGACGAGGACGAGGACGACGAGGACGAGGACGACGAGGACGAGGACGGCGAGGACGAGGACGACGAGGACGAGGACGACGAGGACGAGGACGACGAGGATGAGGACGACGAGGACGAGGACGACGAGGACGACGACGACGAGGACGAGGACGACGAGGACGAGGACGACGAGGACGAGGACGACGAGGACGAAGACGACGAGGACGAGGACGACGAGGACAAGGACGACGAGGACGAGGACGACGAGGACGAGGACGACGAGGACGACGAGGACGACGAGGACGACGAGGACGAGGACGACGAGGACGAGGACGACGAGGACGAGGACGACGAGGACGACGAGGACGAGGACGACGAGGACGAGGACGACGACGACGAGGACGACGACGACGAGGACGAGGACGACGAGGGCGAGGACGACGAGGACGAGGACGACGAGGACGAGGACGACGAGGACGAGGACGACGAGGACGAGGACGACGACGACGAGGACGAGGACGACGAGGACGAGGACGACGAGGACGAGGACGACCAGGACGAGGACGACGAGGACGAGGACGACGAGGACGAGGACGACGAGGACGAGGACGACGAGGACGAGGACGACGAGGACGAGGACGACGAGGACGAGGACGACGAGGACGAGGACGACGAGGACGAGGACGACGAGGACGAGGACGACGAGGACGAGGACGACGAGGACGGGGACGACGAGGACGGGGACGACGAGGACGGGGACGACGAGGACGGGGACGACGAGGACGGGGACGACGACGACGGGGACGACGACGACGGGGACGACGACGACGGGGACGACGATGACGGGGACGGGGACGACGGGGACGGGGACGACGGGGACGGGGACGACGGGGACGGGCACGACGGGGACGAGGACGATGAGGACGGTGAGGACGAGGACGACGAGTACGAGGACGACGAGGACGACGAAGACGACGAGTACGAGGACGACGAGGACGACGAGGACGACGAGGACGACGAGGACGACGAAGACGACGAGTACGAGGACGACGAGGACGACGAGGACGACGAGGACGACGAGGACGAGGACGACGAGGACGACGAGGACGACGAGGACGACGAGGACGACGAGGACGACGAGGACGACGAGGACGAGGACGAGGACCACGAGGACGAGGACGAGGACCACGAGGACGACGAGGACGAGGACGACGAGGACGAGCACGACGAGGACGAGGACGACGAGGACGAGGACGACGAGGACGACGAGGACGAGGACGACGAGGACGAGGACGAGGACGAGGACGACGAGGACGAGGACGACGAGGACGAGGACGACGAGGACGAGGACGACGAGGACGAGGACGACGAGGACGAGGACGACGAGGACGAGGACGACGAGGACGAGGACGACGAGGACGAGGACGACGAGGACGAGGACGACGAGGACGAGGACGACGAGGACGAGGACGACGAGGACGGGGACGACGACGACGAGGACGAGGACGACGAGGACGGGGACGACGAGGACGGGGACGACGACGACGGGGACGACGACGACGGGGACGACGACGACGGGGACGACGATGACGGGGACGGGGACGACGGGGACGGGGACGACGCGGACGGCTACGACGGGGACGGGCACGACGGGGACGAGGACGATGAGGACGGTGAGGACGAGGACGACGAGTACGAGGACGACGAGGACGACGAGGACGACGAGGACGACGAGGACGACGAGGACGACGAGGACGACGAGGACGACGAGGACGACGAGGACGAGGACGACGAGGACGAGGACGACGAGGACGAGGACGACGAGGACGAGGACGACGAGGACGAGGAGGACGAGGACGAGGACGCCGAGGACGACGAGGACGAGGACGAGGACGACGAGGACGACGAGGACGAGGACGAGGACGACGAGGACGACGAGGACGACGAGGACGACGAGGACGACGAGGACGAGGACGAGGACCACGAGGACGACGAGGACGAGGACGACGAGGACGAGCACGACGAGGACGAGGACGACGAGGACGAGGACGACGAGGACGACGAGGACGAGGACGACGAGGACGAGGACGACGAGGACGAGGACGACGACGACGAGGACGACGAGGACGAGAACGACGTGGACGACGAGGACGAGGACGACGATGACGGGGACGTCGTGGACGACGAGGACGAGGACGAGGACGACGAGGACGACGAGGACGAGGACGAGGACGACGAGGACGACGAGGACGAGGACGAGGACGACGAGGACGACGAGGACGAGGACGACGAGGACGACGAGGACGAGGACGACGAGGACGAGGACGACGAGGACGAGGACGACGAGGACGAGGACGACGAGGACGAGGACGAGGACGACGAGGATGACGAGGACGAGGACGACGAGGACGACGAGTACGAGGACGAGGTCGACGAGGACGAGGACGACGAGGACGAGGACGACGAGGACGACGAGGACGAGGACGACGCGGACGAGGACGACGAGGACGACGAGGACAAGGACGACGAGGACGAGGACGACGAGGACGAGGACGACGAGGACGACGAGGACGACGAGGACGAGGACGACGAGGACGAGGACGACGAGGACGAGGACGACGAGGACGAGGACGACGAGGACGAGGACGACGAGGACGAGGACGGCGAGGACGAGGACGACGAGGACGAGGACGACGAGGACGAGGACGACGAGGATGAGGACGACGAGGACGAGGACGACGAGGACGACGACGACGAGGACGAGGACGACGAGGACGAGGACGACGAGGACGAGGACGACGAGGACGAAGACGACGAGGACGAGGACGACGAGGACAAGGACGACGAGGACGAGGACGACGAGGACGAGGACGACGAGGACGACGAGGACGACGAGGACGACGAGGACGAGGACGACGAGGACGAGGACGACGAGGACGAGGACGACGAGGACGACGAGGACGAGGACGACGAGGACGAGGACGACGACGACGAGGACGACGACGACGAGGACGAGGACGACGAGGGCGAGGACGACGAGGACGAGGACGACGAGGACGAGGACGACGAGGACGAGGACGACGAGGACGAGGACGACGACGACGAGGACGAGGACGACGAGGACGAGGACGACGAGGACGAGGACGACCAGGACGAGGACGACGAGGACGAGGACGACGAGGACGAGGACGACGAGGACGAGGACGACGAGGACGAGGACGACGAGGACGAGGACGACGAGGACGGGGACGACGAGGACGGGGACGACGAGGACGGGGACGACGAGGACGGGGACGACGAGGACGGGGACGACGAGGACGGGGACGACGACGACGGGGACGACGACGACGGGGACGACGACGACGGGGACGACGATGACGGGGACGGGGACGACGGGGACGGGGACGACGGGGACGGGGACGACGGGGACGGGGACGACGGGGACGGGCACGACGGGGACGAGGACGATGAGGACGGTGAGGACGAGGACGACGAGTACGAGGACGACGAGGACGACGAAGACGACGAGTACGAGGACGACGAGGACGACGAGGACGACGAGGACGACGAGGACGACGAAGACGACGAGTACGAGGACGACGAGGACGACGAGGACGACGAGGACGACGAGGACGAGGACGACGAGGACGACGAGGACGACGAGGACGACGAGGACGACGAGGACGACGAGGACGACGAGGACGAGGACGAGGACCACGAGGACGAGGACGAGGACCACGAGGACGACGAGGACGAGGACGACGAGGACGAGCACGACGAGGACGAGGACGACGAGGACGAGGACGACGAGGACGACGAGGACGAGGACGACGAGGACGAGGACGAGGACGAGGACGACGAGGACGAGGACGACGAGGACGAGGACGACGAGGACGAGGACGACGAGGACGAGGACGACGAGGACGAGGACGACGAGGACGAGGACGACGAGGACGAGGACGACGAGGACGAGGACGACGAGGACGAGGACGACGAGGACGAGGACGACGAGGACGAGGACGACGAGGACGGGGACGACGAGGACGGGGACGACGACGACGAGGACGAGGACGACGAGGACGGGGACGACGAGGACGGGGACGACGACGACGGGGACGACGACGACGGGGACGACGACGACGGGGACGACGATGACGGGGACGGGGACGACGGGGACGGGGACGACGCGGACGGCTACGACGGGGACGGGCACGACGGGGACGAGGACGATGAGGACGGTGAGGACGAGGACGACGAGTACGAGGACGACGAGGACGACGAGGACGACGAGGACGACGAGGACGACGAGGACGACGAGGACGACGAGGACGACGAGGACGACGAGGACGAGGACGACGAGGACGAGGACGACGAGGACGAGGACGACGAGGACGAGGACGACGAGGACGAGGAGGACGAGGACGAGGACGCCGAGGACGACGAGGACGAGGACGAGGACGACGAGGACGACGAGGACGAGGACGAGGACGACGAGGACGACGAGGACGACGAGGACGACGAGGACGACGAGGACGAGGACGAGGACCACGAGGACGACGAGGACGAGGACGACGAGGACGAGCACGACGAGGACGAGGACGACGAGGACGAGGACGACGAGGACGACGAGGACGAGGACGACGAGGATGAGGACGAGGACGACGAGGACGAGGACGACGAGGACGAGGACGACGAGGACGAGGACGACGAAGACGAGGACGAGGACGACGAGGACGACGAGGACGAGGACGACGAGGACGACGAGGACGAAGACGAGACGGACGAGGACGAGGACGAGGAGGACGACGAGGACGAGGACGACGAGGACGACGAGGACGAGGACGACGAGGACGAGGACGACGAGGACGAGGACGACGAGGACGAGGACGAGGACCACGAGGACGACGAGGACGAGGACGACGAGGACAAGGACGACGAGGACGAGGACGACGAGGACGACGAGGACGAGGACGACGAGGACGACGAGGACGACGACGAGGACGAAGACGACGAGGACGAGGCCGACGAGGACGAGGACGAGGACGACGAGGACGACGACGACGACGACGAGGACGTGGACGACGAGGACGAGGATGACGAGGACGAGGACGAGGACGAGGACGACGAGGACGACGAGGACGAGGACGAGGACGACGAGGACGACGAGGACGAGGACGAGGACGACGAGGACGAGGACGAGGACGACGAGGACGACGAGGACGAGGACGAGGACGAGGACGACGAGGACGACGAGGACGAGGACGACGAGGACGAGGACGACGAGGACGACGAGGACGACGAGGACGAGGACGACGACGACGACGGGGACGAGGACGACGACGACGACGAGGACGAGGACGAGGGCGAGGACGACGAGGACGAGGACGACGAGGACGAGGACGACGAGGACGAGGACGACGAGGACGAGGACGACGAGGACGAGGACGACGAGGACGAGGACGAGGACGAGGACGAGGACGACGAGGACGAGGACGAGGACGAGGACGAGGACGACGAGGACGAGGACGAGGACGAGGACGACGACGACGAGGACGAGGACGACGAGGACGACGAGGACGAGGACGACGAGGACGAGGACGAGGACGACGAGGACGAGGACGAGGACGACGAGGACGAGGACGACGAGGACGAGGACGACGAGGACGAGGACGACGAGGACGAGGACGACGAGGACGAGGACGACGAGGACGAGGACGACGAGGACGAGGACGAGGACGACGAGGACGAGGACGAGGACGACGAGGACGACGAGGACGAGGACGAGGACGACGAGGACGAGGACGACGAGGACGAGGACGAGGACGACGAGGACGAGGACGACGAGGACGAGGACGACGAGGACGAGGACGACGAGGACGAGGACGACGAGGACGAGGACGACGAGGACGAGGACGACGAGGACGAGGACGAGGACGACGAGGACGAGGACGAGGACGACGAGGACGACGAGGACGAGGACGAGGACGACGAGGACGAGGACGACGAGGACGAGGACGAGGACGAGGACGAGGACGAGGACGAGGACGACGAGGACGAGGACGAGGACGAGGACGACGACGACGAGGACGAGGACGACGAGGACGACGAGGACGAGGACGACGAGGACGAGGACGACGAGGACGAGGACGACGAGGACGAGAACGACGAGGACGAGGACGACTAGGACGAGGACGACGAGGACGAGGACGACGAGGACGAGGACGACGAGGACGAGGACGACGTGGACGAGGACGACGACGACGAGGACGAGGACGAGGACGACGAGGACGAGGCCGACGAGGACGAGGACTAGGACGACGAGGACGACGACGACGACGACGAGGACGTGGACGACGAGGACGAGGATGACGAGGACGAGGACGAGGACGACGAGGACGAGGACGAGGACGACGAGGACGACGAGGACGAGGACGACGAGGACGAGGACGACGAGGACGACGAGGACGAGGACGACGACGACGACGGGGACGAGGACGACGACGACGACGAGGACGAGGACGAGGACGACGAGGACGACGAGGTCGAGGACGACGAGGACTACGAGGACGAGGACGAGGACGACGAGGACGACGAGGACGAGGACGACGAGGACGAGGACGACGAGGACGAGGACGACGAGGACGAGGACGACGTGGACGACGACGACGAGGACGACGATGACGGGGACGTCGTGGACGACGAGGACGAGGACGAGGACGAGGACGAGGACGACGAGGACGACGAGGACGAGGACGAGGACGACGAGGACGACGAGGACGACGAGGACGACGAGGACGAGGACGACGAGGACGACGAGGACGACGAGGACGAGGACGACGAGGACGAGGACGAGGACGAGGACGACGAGGATGACGAGGACGAGGACGACGAGGACGACGAGTACGAGGACGAGGACGACGAGGACGAGGACGACGAGGACGAGGACGACGAGGACGAGGACGACGCGGACGAGGACGACGAGGACGACGAGGACAAGGACGACGAGGACGAGGACGACGAGGACGAGGACGACGAGGACGACGAGGACGAGGACGACGAGGACGACGAGGACGACGAGGACGAGGACGACGAGGACGACGAGGACGACGAGGACGAGGACGACGAGGACGAGGACGACGAGGACGAGGACGACGAGGACGAGGACGACGAGGACGAGCACGACGAGGACGAGGACGACGAGGACGAGGACGACGAGGACGAGGACGACGAGGACGAGGACGACGAGGACGAGGACGAGGACGACGAGGACGAGGACGAGGACGACGAGGACGAGGACGAGGACGACGAGGACGACGAGGACGACGAGGACGAGGACGACGAGGACGACGAGGACGAGGACGACGAGGACGAGGACGACGAGGACGAGGACGACGAGGACGAGGACGACGAGGACGAGGACGACGAGGACGAGGACGAGGACGACGAGGACGAGGACGAGGACGACGAGGACGAGGACGAGGACGACGAGGACGAGGACGACGAGGACGAGGACGACGAGGACGAGGACGAGGACGACGAGGACGGGGACGACGACGACGGGGACGACGACGACGGGGACGACGATGACGAGGACGACGAGGACGAGGACGACTAGGACGAGTACGACGAGGACGACGAGGACGAGGACGACGAGGACGAGGACGACGTGGACGAGGACGACGACGACGACGACGAGGACGAGGACGAGGACGACGAGGACGACGACGACGACGACGAGGACGTGGGCGACGAGGACGAGGATGACGAGGACGAGGACGAGGACGACGAGGACGACGAGGACGAGGACGAGGACGACGAGGACGAGGACGACGAGGACGAGGACGAGGACGACGAGGACGAGGACGACGAGGACGAGGACGACGAGGACGAGGACGACGAGGACGAGGACGACGAGGACGAGGACGACGAGGACGAGGACGACGAGGACGAGGACGACGAGGACGAGGACGAGGACGACGAGGACGAGGACGAGGACGACGAGGACGACGAGGACGAGGACGAGGACGACGAGGACGAGGACGACGAGGACGAGGACGAGGACGAGGACGAGGACGAGGACGAGGACGACGAGGACGAGGACGAGGACGAGGACGACGACGACGAGGACGAGGACGACGAGGACGACGAGGACGAGGACGACGAGGACGAGGACGACGAGGACGAGGACGACGAGGACGAGAACGACGAGGACGAGGACGACTAGGACGAGGACGACGAGGACGAGGACGACGAGGACGAGGACGACGAGGACGAGGACGACGTGGACGAGGACGACGACGACGAGGACGAGGACGAGGACGACGAGGACGAGGCCGACGAGGACGAGGACTAGGACGACGAGGACGACGACGACGACGACGAGGACGTGGACGACGAGGACGAGGATGACGAGGACGAGGACGAGGACGACGAGGACGAGGACGAGGACGACGAGGACGACGAGGACGAGGACGACGAGGACGAGGACGACGAGGACGACGAGGACGAGGACGACGACGACGACGGGGACGAGGACGACGACGACGACGAGGACGAGGACGAGGACGACGAGGACGACGAGGTCGAGGACGACGAGGACTACGAGGACGAGGACGAGGACGACGAGGACGACGAGGACGAGGACGACGAGGACGAGGACGACGAGGACGAGGACGACGAGGACGAGGACGATGTGGACGACGACGACGAGGACGACGATGACGGGGACGTCGTGGACGACGAGGACGAGGACGAGGACGACGAGGACGACGAGGACGAGGACGAGGACGACGAGGACGACGAGGACGAGGACGAGGACGACGAGGACGACGAGGACGACGAGGACGACGAGGACGAGGACGACGAGGACGACGAGGACGACGAGGACGAGGACGACGAGGACGAGGACGAGGACGAGGACGACGAGGATGACGAGGACGAGGACGACGAGGACGACGAGTACGAGGACGAGGACGACGAGGACGAGGACGACGAGGACGAGGACGACGAGGACGACGAGGACGAGGACGACGCGGACGAGGACGACGAGGACGACGAGGACAAGGACGACGAGGACGAGGACGACGAGGACGAGGACGACGAGGACGACGAGGACGACGAGGACGAGGACGACGAGGACGACGAGGACGACGAGGACGAGGACGACGAGGACGAGGACGACGAGGACGAGGACGACGAGGACGAGGACGACGAGGACGAGCACGACGAGGACGAGGACGACGAGGACGAGGACGACGAGGACGAGGACGACGAGGACGAGGACGACGAGGACGAGGACGAGGACGACGAGGACGAGGACGAGGACGACGAGGACGAGGACGAGGACGACGAGGACGACGAGGACGACGAGGACGAGGACGACGAGGACGACGAGGACGAGGACGACGAGGACGAGGACGACGAGGACGAGGACGACGAGGACGAGGACGACGAGGACGAGGACGACGAGGACGAGGACGAGGACGACGAGGACGAGGACGAGGACGACGAGGACGAGGACGAGGACGACGAGGACGAGGACGACGAGGACGAGGACGACGAGGACGAGGACGAGGACGACGAGGACGGGGACGACGACGACGGGGACGACGACGACGGGGACGACGATGACGGGGACGGGGACGACGGGGACGGGGACGACGCGGACGAGGACGACGAGGACGACGAGGACGAGGACGACGAGGACGAGGACGGCGAGGACGAGGACGACGAGGACGAGGACGACGAGGACGAGGACGAGGACGACGAGGACGACGAGGACGAGGACGAGGACGTCGAGGACGACGAGGACGAGGACGAGGACGACGAGGACGAGGACGAGGACGACGAGGACGACGAGGACGAGGACGAGGACCACGAGGACGACGAGGACGAGGAGGACGAGGACGAGGACGACGAGGACGACGAGGACGAGGACGAGGACGACGAGGACGACGAGGACGAGGACGACGAGGACGAGGACGACGAGGACGACGAGGACGAGGACGACGAGGACGACGAGGACGACGAGGACGACGAGGACGAGGACGAGGACGAGGACGACGAGGACGACGACGAGGACGAGGACGACGAGGACGAGGCCGACGAGGACGAGGACGAGGACGACGAGGACGACGACGACGACGACGAGGACGTGGACGACGAGGACGAGGATGACGAGGACGAGGACGAGGACGAGGACGACGAGGACGACGAGGACGAGGACGAGGACGAGGACGACGAGGACGACGAGGACGAGGACGAGGACGACGAGGACGACGAGGACGAGGACGAGGACGAGGACGACGAGGACGACGAGGACGAGGACGACGAGGACGAGGACGACGAGGACGACGAGGATGAGGACGACGACGACGACGGGGACGAGGACGACGACGACGACGAGGACGAGGACGAGGACGAGGACGACGAGGACGAGGACGACGAGGACGAGGACGACGAGGACGAGGACGACGAGGACGAGGGCGACGAGGACGAGGGCGACGAGGACGAGGGCGACGAGGACGAGGACGACGCGGACGAGGACGACGGGGACGAGGACGACGGGGACGAGGACGACGGGGACGAGGACGACGGGGACGAGGACGACGGGGACGAGGACGACGGGGAAGAGGACGACGGGGACGAGGACGACGGGGACGAGGACGACGAGGACGAGGACGACGAGGACGACGAGGACGACGAGGACGACGAGGACGACGAGGACGAGGACGACGAGGACGAGGACGACGAGGACGAGGACGACGAGGACGAGGACGACGAGGACGACGAGGACGAGGACGACGAGGACGACGGGGACGAGGACGACGACGACGACGAGGACGAGGACGAGGACGACGAGGACGACGAGGTCGAGGACGACGAGGACTACGAGGACGAGGACGAGGACGACGAGGACGACGAGGACGAGGACGACGAGGACGAGGACGACGAGGACGAGGACGACGAGGACGAGGACGACGAGGACGAGGACGACGTGGACGACGAGGACGAGGACGACGATGACGGGGACGTCGTGGACGACGAGGACGAGGACGAGGACGACGAGGACGACGAGGACGACGAGGACGAGGACGAGGACGTCGAGGACGACGAGGACGAGGACGAGGACGACGAGGACGAGGACGACGAGGACGAGGACGAGGACGACGAGGATGACGAGGACGAGGACGACGAGGACGACGAGTACGAGGACGAGGACGACGAGGACGAGGACGACGAGGACGACGAGGACGAGGACGACGCGGACGAGGACGACGAGGACGACGAGGACAAGGACGACGAGGACGAGGACGACGAGGACGAGGACGACGAGGACGACGAGGACGAGGACGACGAGGACGAGGACGACGAGGACGAGGACGACGAGGACGAGGACGACGAGGACGAGGACGGCGAGGACGAGGACGACGAGGACGAGGACGACGAGGACGAGGACGAGGAGGATGAGGACGACGAGGACGAGGACGACGAGGACGACGACGACGAGGACGACGAGGACGAGGACGACGAGGACGAAGACGACGAGGACGAGGACGACGAGGACAAGGACGACGAGGACGAGGACGACGAGGACGAGGACGACGAGGACGACGAGGACGACGAGGACGAGGACGACGAGGACGAGGACGACGAGGACGAGGACGACGAGGACGAGGACGACGAGGACGACGAGGACGAGGACGACGAGGACGAGGACGACGACGACGACGACGACGACGACGAGGACGGCGACGACGGGGACGACGATGACGGGGACGGGGACGACGATGACGGGGACGGGGACGACGGGGACGTGGACGACGGGGACGGGGACAACGGGGACGAGGACGACGAGGACGACGAGGACGAGGACGACGAGGACGACGAGGACGACGAGGACGAGGACGACGAGGACGAGGACGACGAGGACGAGGACGACGACGACGAGGACGAGGACGACGAGGACGAGGACGACGAGGACGAGGACGACGAGGACGAGGACGACGAGGACGAGGACGACGAGGACGAGGACGACGAGGACGAGGACGACGAGGACGAGGACGACGAGGACGAGGACGACGAGGACGAGGACGACGAGGACGAGGACGACGAGGACGAGGACGACGAGGACGAGGACGACGAGGACGGGGACGACGAGGACGGGGACGACGACGACGGGGACGACGACGACGGGGACGACGACGACGGGGACGACGATGACGGGGACGGGGACGACGGGGACGGGGACGACGGGGACGGGCACGACGGGGCCGAGGACGATGAGGACGGTGAGGACGAGGACGACGAGTACGAGGACGACGAGGACGACGAGGACGACGAGGACGACGAGGACGACGAGGACGACGAGGACGACGAGGTCGACGAGGACGACGAGGACGAGGACGACGAGGACGAGGACGACGAGGACGAGGACGACGAGGACGAGGAGGACGAGGACGACGAGAACGACGAGGACGAGGACGAGGACGACGAGGACGACGAGGACGAGGACGAGGACGACGAGGACGACGAGGACGACGAGGACGAGGACGACGAGGACGAGGACGAGGACGAGGACGACGAGGACGAGGACGACGAGGACGAGGACGACGAGGACGAGGACGACGAGGACGAGGACGACGAGGACGAGGACGACGAGGACGAGGACGACGAGGACGAGGACGACGAGGACGAGGACGACGAGGACGAGGACGACGAGGACGAGGACGACGAGGACGAGGACGACGAGGACGAGGACGACGAGGACGAGGACGACGAGGACGAGGACGACGAGGACGAGGACGACGAGGACGACGAGGACGAGGACGACGAGGACGACGAGGACGAGGACGACGAGGACGAGGACGACGAGGACGAGGACGACGAGGACGGGGACGACGAGGACGGGGACGACGAGGACGGGGACGACGAGGACGGGGACGACGACGACGGGGACGACGACGACGGGGACGACGATGACGGGGACGGGGACGACGGGGACGGGGACGACGCGGACGGGGACGACGGGGACGGGCACGACGGGGACGAGGACGATGAGGACGGTGAGGACGAGGACGACGAGTACGAGGACGACGAGTACGAGGACGACGAGGACGACGAGGACGAAGAGGACGACGAGGACGACGAGGACGAGGACGAGGACGACGAGGACGACGAGGACGAGGACGAGGACGACGAGGACGACGAGGACGAGGACGAGGACGACGAGGACGACGAGGACGAGGACGAGGACGACGAGGACGACGAGGACGAGGACGAGGACGACGAGGACGAGGACGACGAGGACGAGGACGAGGACGACGAGGATGACGAGGACGAGGACGACGAGGACGACGAGTACGAGGACGAGGACGACGAGGACGAGGACGACGAGGACGACGAGGACGAGGACGACGCGGACGAGGACGACGAGGACGACGAGGACAAGGACGACGAGGACGAGGACGACGAGGACGAGGACGACGAGGACGACGAGGACGACGACGACGAGGACGAGGACGACGGGGACGACGACGACGGGGACGACGATGACGGGGACGGGGGCGACGGGGACGGGGACGACGCGGACGGGGACGACGGGGACGGGCACGACGGGGACGAGGACGATGAGGACGGTGAGGACGAGGACGACGAGTACGAGGACGACGAGGACGACGAGGACGACGAGGACGACGAGGACGACGAGGACGAGGACGACGAGGACGAGGACGACGAGGACGAGGACGACGAGGACGAGGACGACGAGGACGACGAGGACGACGAGGACGACGGGGACGACGAGGACGAGGACGAGGACCACGAGGACGACGAGGACGAGGACGACGAGGACGAGCACGACGAGGACGAGGACGACGAGGACGAGGACGACGAGGACGACGAGGACGAGGACGACGAGGACGAGGACGAGGACGACGAGGACGAGGACGACGAGGACGAGGACGACGAGGACGACGAGGACGACGAGGACGACGAGGACGAGGACGACGAGGACGACGAGGACGAGGACGACGAGGACGGGGACGACGAGGACGAGGACGACGAGGACGAGGACGACGAGGACGAGGACGACGAGGACGAGGACGAGGACGACGAGGACGAGGACGAGGACGACGAGGACGAGGACGACGAGGACGAGGACGACGAGGACGAGGACGACGAGGACGAGGACGAGGACCACGAGGACGACGAGGACGAGGAGGACGAGGACGAGGACGACGAGGACGACGAGGACGAGGACGACGACGACGAGGACGACGAGGACGAGGACGACGAGGACGACGAGGACGAGGACGACGAGGACGACGAGGACGACGAGGACGAGGACGAGGACGACGAGGACGACGACGAGGACGAGGACGACGAGGACGAGGCCGACGAGGACGAGGACGAGGACGACGAGGACGACGACGAGGACGACGAGGACGAGGACGACGAGGACGACGAGGACGAGGACGACAAGGACGAGGACGACGACGACGAGGACGACGAAGACGACGGGGACGACGGGGACGAGGACGACGAGGACGACGAGGACGAGGACGACGAGGACGACGAGGACGACGAGGACGACGAGGACGACGAGGACGAGGACGACGAGGACGAGGACGACGAGGACGAGGACGACGAGGACGACGAGGACGAGGACGACGAGGACGAGGACGACGAGGACGAGGACGACGAGGACGAGGACGACGAGGACGAGGACGACGAGGACGAGGACGACGAGGACGAGGACGACGAGGATGAGGACGACGAGGACGAGGACGACGCGGACGAGGACGACGGGGACGAGGACGACGGGGACGAGGACGACGGGGACGAGGACGACGGGGACGAGGACGACGGGGACGAGGACGACGGGGACGAGGACGACGGGGAAGAGGACGACGGGGACGAGGACGACGGGGACGAGGACGACGGGGACGAGGACGACGGGGACGAGGACGACGGGGACGAGGACGACGAGCACGAGGACGACGAGGACGAGGACGACGAGGACGAGGACGACGAGGACGAGGACGACGAGGACGACGAGGACGACGAGGACGACGAGGACGAGGACGACGAGGACGACGAGGACGAGGACGACGAGGACGGGGACGACGAGGACGAGGACGACGAGGACGAGGACGACGAGGACGGGGACGACGAGGACGAGGACGACGAGGACAAGGACGACGAGGACGAGGACGACGAGGACGAGGACGAGGACGACGAGGACGAGGACGACGAGGACGAGGACGACGAGGACGAGGACGAGGACGACGAGGACGACGAGGACGAGGACGAGGACGACGAGGACGAGGACGACGAGGACGAGGACGAGGACGAGGACGAGGACGACGAGGACGAGGACGAGGACGAGGACGAGGACGACGAGGACGAGGACGAGGACGACGAGGACGAGGACGAGGACGAGGACGACGACGACGAGGACGAGGACGACGAGGACGACGAGGACGAGGACGACGAGGACGAGGACGACGAGGACGAGGACGACGAGGACGACGAGGACGACGAGGACGAGGACGACTAGGACGAGGACGACGAGGACGAGGACGACGAGGACGACGAGGACGAGGACGACGAGGACGAGGACGTCGTGGACGAGGACGACGACGACGAGGACGAGGACGAGGACGACGAGGACGAGGCCGACGAGGACGAGGACGAGGACGACGAGGACGACGACGACGACGACGAGGACGTGGACGACGAGGACGAGGATGACGAGGACGAGGACGAGGACGACGAGGACGAGGACGAGGACGACGAGGACGACGAGGACGAGGACGACGAGGACGAGGACGACGAGGACGAGGACGACGAGGACGAGGACGACGAGGACGACGAGGACGAGGACGACGAGGACGACGAGGACGACGAGGACGAGGACGACGAGGACGACGGGGACGAGGACGACGACGACGACGAGGACGAGGACGAGGACGACGAGGACGACGAGGTCGAGGACGACGAGGACTACGAGGACGAGGACGAGGACGACGAGGACGACGACGACGAGGACGACGAGGACGAGGACGACGAGGACGAGGACGACGAGGACGAGGACGACGAGGACGAGGACGACGTGGACGACGAGGACGAGGACGACGATGACGGGGACGTCGTGGACGACGAGGACGAGGACGAGGACGACGAGGACGACGAGGACGACGAGGACGAGGACGAGGACGTCGAGGACGACGAGGACGAGGACGAGGACGACGAGGACGAGGACGACGAGGACGAGGACGAGGACGACGAGGATGACGAGGACGAGGACGACGAGGACGACGAGTACGAGGACGAGGACGACGAGGACGAGGACGACGAGGACGACGAGGACGAGGACGACGCGGACGAGGACGACGAGGACAAGGACGACGAGGACGAGGACGACGAGGACGAGGACGACGAGGACGACGAGGACGACGAGGACGAGGACGACGAGGACGAGGACGACGAGGACGAGGACGACGAGGACGAGGACGACGAGGACGAGGACGGCGAGGACGAGGACGACGAGGACGACGAGGACGAGGACGACGAGGACGAGGACGAGGAGGATGAGGACGACGAGGACGAGGACGACGAGGACGACGACGACGAGGACGAGGACGACGAGGACGAGGACGACGAGGACGAGGACGACGAGGACGAAGACGACGAGGACGAGGACGACGAGGACGAGGACGACGAGGACGAGGACGACGAGGACGAGGACGACGAGGACGACGAGGACGACGAGGACGAGGACGACGAGGACGAGGACGACGAGGACGAGGACGACGAGGACGAGGACGACGAGGACGACGAGGACGAGGACGACGAGGACGAGGACGACGACGACGAGGACGACGACGACGAGGACGGCGACGACGGGGACGACGATGACGGGGACGGGGACGACGATGACGGGGACGGGGACGACGGGGACGTGGACGACGGGGACGGGGACAACGGGGACGAGGACGACGAGGACGACGAGGACGAGGACGACGAGGACGACGAGGACGACGAGGACGAGGACGACGAGGACGAGGACGACGAGGACGAGGACGACGACGACGAGGACGAGGACGACGAGGACGAGGACGACGAGGACGAGGACGACGAGGACGAGGACGACGAGGACGAGGACGACGAGGACGAGGACGACGAGGACGAGGACGACGAGGACGAGGACGACGAGGACGAGGACGACGAGGACGAGGACGACGAGGACGAGGACGGCGAGGACGAGGACGACGAGGACGAGGACGACGAGGACGGGGACGACGAGGACGGGGACGACGACGACGGGGACGACGACGACGGGGACGACGATGACGGGGACGGGGACGACGGGGACGGGGACGACGGGGACGGGCACGACGGGGACGAGGACGATGAGGACGGTGAGGACGAGGACGACGAGTACGAGGACGACGAGGACGACGAGGACGACGAGGACGACGAGGACGACGAGGACGACGAGGACGAGGACGACGAGGACGAGGACGACGAGGACGAGGACGACGAGGACGAGGACGACGAGGACGAGGAGGACGAGGACGACGAGAACGACGAGGACGAGGACGAGGACGACGAGGACGACGAGGACGAGGACGAGGACGACGAGGACGACGAGGACGACGAGGACGAGGACGACGAGGACGAGGACGACGAGGACGAGGACGACGAGGACGAGGACGACGAGGACGAGGACGACGAGGACGAGGACGACGAGGACGAGGACGACGAGGACGAGGACGACGAGGACGAGGACGACGAGGACGAGGACGACGAGGACGAGGACGACGAGGACGAGGACGACGAGGACGAGGACGACGAGGACGAGGACGACGAGGACGAGGACGACGAGGACGAGGACGACGAGGACGAGGACGACGAGGACGACGAGGACGAGGACGACGAGGACGAGGACGAGGACGAGGACGACGAGGACGAGGACGAGGACGACGAGGACGAGGACGACGAGGACGAGGACGACGAGGACGAGGACGACGAGGACGGGGACGACGAGGACGGGGACGACGAGGACGGGGACGACGAGGACGGGGACGACGACGACGGGGACGACGACGACGGGGACGACGATGACGGGGACGGGGACGACGGGGACGGGGACGACGCGGACGGGGACGACGGGGACGGGCACGACGGGGACGAGGACGATGAGGACGGTGAGGACGAGGACGACGAGTACGAGGACGACGAGGACGACGAGGACGACGAGGACGACGAGGACGACGAGGACGAGGACGAGGACGACGAGGACGACGAGGACGAGGACGAGGACGACGAGGACGACGAGGACGAGGACGAGGACGACGAGGACGACGAGGACGACGAGGACGACGAGGACGACGAGGACGACGAGGACGACGAGGACGACGAGGACGAGGACGAGGACCACGAGGACGACGAGGACGAGGACGACGAGGACGAGCACGACGAGGACGAGGACGACGAGGACGAGGACGACGAGGTCGACGAGGACGAGGACGACGAGGACGAGGACGAGGACGACGAGGACGAGGACGACGAGGACGAGGACGACGAGGACGAGGACGTCGAGGACGAGGACGAGGACGACGAGGACGACGAGGACGAGGACGAGGACGACGAGGACGAGGACGAGGACGACGAGGACGACGAGGACGAGGACGAGGACCACGAGGACGACGAGGACGAGGAGGACGAGGACGAGGACGACGAGGACGACGAGGACGAGGACGAGGACGACGAGGACGACGAGGACGCGGACGACGAGGACGACGAGGACGAGGACGACGAGGACGACGAGGACGAGGACGAGGACGAGGACGACGAGGACGACGACGAGGACGAGGACGACGAGGACGAGGCCGACGAGGACGAGGACGAGGACGACGAGGACGACGACGACGACGACGAGGACGTGGACGACGAGGACGAGGATGACGAGGACGAGGACGAGGACGAGGACGACGAGGACGACGAGGACGAGGACGAGGACGACGAGGACGACGAGGACGAGGACGAGGACGACGAGGACGAGGACGAGGACGACGAGGACGACGAGGACGAGGACGAGGACGAGGACGACGAGGACGAGGACGACGAGGACGAGGACGACGAGGACGACGAGGACGAGGACGACGACGACGACGGGGACGAGGACGACGACGACGACGAGGACGAGGACGAGGACGAGGACGACGAGGACGAGGACGAGGACGACGAGGACGAGGACGAGGACGACGAGGACGACGAGGACGAGGACGACGAGGACGGGGACGACGAGGACGGGGACGACGAGGACGGGGACGACGAGGACGGGGACGACGAGGACGCGGACGACGAGGACGAGGACGACGAGGACGAGGACGACGAGGACGAGGACGACGAGGACGAGGACGACGAGGACGAGGACGACGAGGACGACGAGGACGACGAGGACGACGAGGACGACGAGGACGACGAGGACGAGGACGACGAGGACGAGGACGACGAGGACGAGGACGACGAGGACGAGGAGGACGAGGACGAGGACGACGAGAACGACGAGGACGAGGACGAGGACGACGAGGACGACGAGGACGAGGACGAGGACGACGAGGACGACGAGGACGACGAGGACGAGGACGACGAGGACGAGGACGAGGACGAGGACGACGAGGACGAGGACGACGAGGACGAGGACGACGAGGACGAGGACGACGAGGACGACGAGAACGAGGACGACGAGGACGAGGACGACGAGGACGAGGACGACGAGGACGAGGACGACGAGGACGAGGACGACGAGGACGAGGACGACGAGGACGAGGACGACGAGGACGAGGACGACGAGGACGAGGACGACGAGGACGAGGACGACGAGGACGAGGACGACGAGGACGAGGACGACGAGGACGACGAGGACGAGGACGACGAGGACGAGGACGACGAGGACGAGGACGAGGACGTGGACGACGAGGACGAGGACGACGAGGACGAGGACGACGAGGACGAGGACGACGAGGACGAGGACGACGAGGACGGGGACGACGAGGACGGGGACGACGAGGACGGGGACGACGAGGACGGGGACGACGACGACGGGGACGACGACGACGGGGACGACGATGACGGGGACGGGGACGACGGGGACGGGGACGACGCGGACGGGGACGACGGGGACGGGCACGACGGGGACGAGGACGATGAGGACGGTGAGGACGAGGACGACGAGTACGAGGACGACGAGGACGACGAGGACGACGAGGACGACGAGGACGACGAGGACGAGGACGAGGACGACGAGGACGACGAGGACGAGGACGAGGACGACGAGGACGACGAGGACGAGGACGAGGACGACGAGGACGACGAGGACGACGAGGACGACGAGGACGACGAGGACGAGGACGAGGACCACGAGGACGACGAGGACGAGGACGACGAGGACGAGCACGACGAGGACGAGGACGACGAGGACGAGGACGACGAGGTCGACGAGGACGAGGACGACGAGGACGAGGACGAGGACGACGAGGACGAGGACGACGAGGACGAGGACGACGAGGACGAGGACGTCGAGGACGAGGACGAGGACGACGAGGACGACGAGGACGAGGACGAGGACGACGAGGACGACGAGGACGAGGACGAGGACGACGAGGACGAGGACGAGGACGACGAGGACGACGAGGACGAGGACGAGGACCACGAGGACGACGAGGACGAGGAGGACGAGGACGAGGACGACGAGGACGACGAGGACGAGGACGAGGACGACGAGGACGACGAGGACGAGGACGACGAGGACGACGAGGACGAGGACGACGAGGACGACGAGGACGAGGACGAGGACGAGGACGACGAGGACGACGACGAGGACGAGGACGAAGAGGACGAGGCCGACGAGGACGAGGACGAGGGCGACGAGGACGACGACGACGACGACGAGGACGTGGACGACGAGGACGAGGATGACGAGGACGAGGACGAGGACGAGGACGACGAGGACGACGAGGACGAGGACGAGGACGACGAGGACGACGAGGACGAGGACGAGGACGACGAGGACGAGGACGAGGACGAGGACGACGAGGACGACGAGGACGAGGACGAGGACGAGGACGACGAGGACGACGAGGACGAGGACGACGAGGACGAGGACGACGAGGACGACGAGGACGAGGACGACGACGACGACGGGGACGAGGACGACGACGACGACGAGGACGAGGACGAGGACGACGAGGACGACGACGACGACGACGAGGACGTGGACGACGAGGACGAGGATGACGAGGACGAGGACGAGGACGAGGACGACGAGGACGACGAGGACGAGGACGAGGACGACGAGGACGACGAGGACGAGGACGAGGACGACGAGGACGGGGACGACGAGGACGAGGACGACGAGGACGAGGACGACGAGGACGAGGACGACGAGGACGAGGACGACGAGGACGAGGACGACGAGGACGAGGACGAGGACGACGAGGACGAGGACGAGGACGACGAGGACGAGGACGAGGACGACGAGGACGAGGACGAGGACGACGAGGACGAGGACGAGGACGACGAGGACGACGAGGACGAGGACGACGAGGACGAGGACGAGGACGACGAGGACGAGGACGACGAGGACGAGGACGACGAGGACGCGGACGAGGACGAGGACGAGGAGGACGAGGCCGACGAGGACGAGGACGAGGACGACGAGGACGACGACGACGACGACGAGGACGTGGACGACGAGGACGAGGATGACGAGGACGAGGACGAGGACGAGGACGACGAGGACGACGAGGACGAGGACGACGAGGACGACGACGACGACGAGGACGAGGACGACGAGGACGAGGACGACGACGACGAGGACGTGGACGACGAGGACGAGGATGACGAGGACGAGGACGAGGACGAGGACGACGAGGACGACGAGGACGAGGACGACGAGGACGACGACGACGACGAGGACGAGGACGACGAGGACGAGGACGACGAGGACGACGAGGACGACGAGGACGAGGACGACGAGGACGAGGACGACGAGGACGAGGACGACGAGGACGGGGACGACGAGGACGGGGACGACGAGGACGGGGACGACGAGGACGGGGACGACGACGACGGGGACGACGACGACGGGGACGACGATGACGGGGACGGGGACGACGGGGACGGGGACGACGCGGACGGGGACGACGGGGACGGGCACGACGGGGACGAGGACGATGAGGACGGTGAGGACGAGGACGACGAGTACGAGGACGACGAGTACGAGGACGACGAGGACGACGAGGACGAAGAGGACGACGAGGACGACGAGGACGAGGACGAGGACGACGAGGACGACGAGGACGAGGACGAGGACGACGAGGACGACGAGGACGAGGACGAGGACGACGAGGACGACGAGGACGAGGACGAGGACGACGAGGACGACGAGGACGAGGACGAGGACGACGAGGACGAGGACGACGAGGACGAGGACGAGGACGACGAGGATGACGAGGACGAGGACGACGAGGACGACGAGTACGAGGACGAGGACGACGAGGACGAGGACGACGAGGACGACGAGGACGAGGACGACGCGGACGAGGACGACGAGGACGACGAGGACAAGGACGACGAGGACGAGGACGACGAGGACGAGGACGACGAGGACGACGAGGACGACGACGACGAGGACGAGGACGACGGGGACGACGACGACGGGGACGACGATGACGGGGACGGGGGCGACGGGGACGGGGACGACGCGGACGGGGACGACGGGGACGGGCACGACGGGGACGAGGACGATGAGGACGGTGAGGACGAGGACGACGAGTACGAGGACGACGAGGACGACGAGGACGACGAGGACGACGAGGACGACGAGGACGAGGACGACGAGGACGAGGACGACGAGGACGAGGACGACGAGGACGAGGACGACGAGGACGACGAGGACGACGAGGACGACGGGGACGACGAGGACGAGGACGAGGACCACGAGGACGACGAGGACGAGGACGACGAGGACGAGCACGACGAGGACGAGGACGACGAGGACGAGGACGACGAGGACGACGAGGACGAGGACGACGAGGACGAGGACGAGGACGACGAGGACGAGGACGACGAGGACGAGGACGACGAGGACGACGAGGACGACGAGGACGACGAGGACGAGGACGACGAGGACGACGAGGACGAGGACGACGAGGACGGGGACGACGAGGACGAGGACGACGAGGACGAGGACGACGAGGACGAGGACGACGAGGACGAGGACGAGGACGACGAGGACGAGGACGAGGACGACGAGGACGAGGACGACGAGGACGAGGACGACGAGGACGAGGACGACGAGGACGAGGACGAGGACCACGAGGACGACGAGGACGAGGAGGACGAGGACGAGGACGACGAGGACGACGAGGACGAGGACGACGACGACGAGGACGACGAGGACGAGGACGACGAGGACGACGAGGACGAGGACGACGAGGACGACGAGGACGACGAGGACGAGGACGAGGACGACGAGGACGACGACGAGGACGAGGACGACGAGGACGAGGCCGACGAGGACGAGGACGAGGACGACGAGGACGACGACGAGGACGACGAGGACGAGGACGACGAGGACGACGAGGACGAGGACGACAAGGACGAGGACGACGACGACGAGGACGACGAAGACGACGGGGACGACGGGGACGAGGACGACGAGGACGACGAGGACGAGGACGACGAGGACGACGAGGACGACGAGGACGACGAGGACGACGAGGACGAGGACGACGAGGACGAGGACGACGAGGACGAGGACGACGAGGACGACGAGGACGAGGACGACGAGGACGAGGACGACGAGGACGAGGACGACGAGGACGAGGACGACGAGGACGAGGACGACGAGGACGAGGACGACGAGGATGAGGACGACGAGGACGAGGACGACGCGGACGAGGACGACGGGGACGAGGACGACGGGGACGAGGACGACGGGGACGAGGACGACGGGGATGAGGACGACGGGGACGAGGACGACGGGGACGAGGACGACGGGGAAGAGGACGACGGGGACGAGGACGACGGGGACGAGGACGACGGGGACGAGGACGACGGGGACGAGGACGACGGGGACGAGGACGACGAGGACGAGGACGACGAGGACGAGGACGACGAGGACGAGGACGACGAGGACGAGGACGACGAGGACGACGAGGACGACGAGGACGACGAGGACGAGGACGACGAGGACGACGAGGACGAGGACGACGAGGACGGGGACGACGAGGACGAGGACGACGAGGACGAGGACGACGAGGACGGGGACGACGAGGACGAGGACGACGAGGACGAGGACGACGAGGACGAGGACGACGAGGACGAGGACGAGGACGACGAGGACGAGGACGACGAGGACGAGGACGACGAGGACGAGGACGAGGACGACGAGGACGACGAGGACGAGGACGAGGACGACGAGGACGAGGACGACGAGGACGAGGACGAGGACGAGGACGAGGACGACGAGGACGAGGACGAGGACGAGGACGAGGACGACGAGGACGAGGACGAGGACGACGAGGACGAGGACGAGGACGAGGACGATGACGACGAGGACGAGGACGACGAGGACGACGAGGACGAGGACGACGAGGACGAGGACGACGAGGACGAGGACGACGAGGACGACGAGGACGACGAGGACGAGGACGACTAGGACGAGGACGACGAGGACGAGGACGACGAGGACGACGAGGACGAGGACGACGAGGACGAGGACGTCGTGGACGAGGACGACGACGACGAGGACGAGGACGAGGACGACGAGGACGAGGCCGACGAGGACGAGGACGAGGACGACGAGGACGACGACGACGACGACGAGGACGTGGACGACGAGGACGAGGATGACGAGGACGAGGACGAGGACGACGAGGACGAGGACGAGGACGACGAGGACGACGAGGACGAGGACGACGAGGACGAGGACGACGAGGACGAGGACGACGAGGACGAGGACGACGAGGACGACGAGGACGAGGACGACGAGGACGACGGGGACGAGGACGACGACGACGACGAGGACGAGGACGAGGACGACGAGGACGACGAGGTCGAGGACGACGAGGACTACGAGGACGAGGACGAGGACGACGAGGACGACGACGACGAGGACGACGAGGACGAGGACGACGAGGACGAGGACGACGAGGACGAGGACGACGAGGACGAGGACGACGTGGACGACGAGGACGAGGACGACGATGACGGGGACGTCGTGGACGACGAGGACGAGGACGAGGACGACGAGGACGACGAGGACGACGAGGACGAGGACGAGGACGTCGAGGACGACGAGGACGAGGACGAGGACGACGAGGACGAGGACGACGAGGACGAGGACGAGGACGACGAGGATGACGAGGACGAGGACGACGAGGACGACGAGTACGAGGACGAGGACGACGAGGACGAGGACGACGAGGACGACGAGGACGAGGACGACGCGGACGAGGACGACGAGGACAAGGACGACGAGGACGAGGACGACGAGGACGAGGACGACGAGGACGACGAGGACGACGAGGACGAGGACGACGAGGACGAGGACGACGAGGACGAGGACGACGAGGACGAGGACGACGAGGACGAGGACGGCGAGGACGAGGACGACGAGGACGACGAGGACGAGGACGACGAGGACGAGGACGAGGAGGATGAGGACGACGAGGACGAGGACGACGAGGACGACGACGACGAGGACGAGGACGACGAGGACGAGGACGACGAGGACGAGGACGACGAGGACGAAGACGACGAGGACGAGGACGACGAGGACGAGGACGACGAGGACGAGGACGACGAGGACGAGGACGACGAGGACGACGAGGACGACGAGGACGAGGACGACGAGGACGAGGACGACGAGGACGAGGACGACGAGGACGAGGACGACGAGGACGACGAGGACGAGGACGACGAGGACGAGGACGACGACGACGAGGACGACGACGACGAGGACGGCGACGACGGGGACGACGATGACGGGGACGGGGACGACGATGACGGGGGCGGGGACGACGGGGACGTGGACGACGGGGACGGGGACAACGGGGACGAGGACGACGAGGACGACGAGGACGAGGACGACGAGGACGACGAGGACGACGAGGACGAGGACGACGAGGACGAGGACGACGAGGACGAGGACGACGACGACGAGGACGAGGACGACGAGGACGAGGACGACGAGGACGAGGACGACGAGGACGAGGACGACGAGGACGAGGACGACGAGGACGAGGACGACGAGGACGAGGACGACGAGGACGAGGACGACGAGGACGAGGACGACGAGGACGAGGACGACGAGGACGAGGACGGCGAGGACGAGGACGACGAGGACGAGGACGACGAGGACGGGGACGACGAGGACGGGGACGACGACGACGGGGACGACGACGACGGGGACGACGATGACGGGGACGGGGACGACGGGGACGGGGACGACGGGGACGGGCACGACGGGGACGAGGACGATGAGGACGGTGAGGACGAGGACGACGAGTACGAGGACGACGAGGACGACGAGGACGACGAGGACGACGAGGACGACGAGGACGACGAGGACGACGAGGACGACGAGGACGAGGACGACGAGGACGAGGACGACGAGGACGAGGACGACGAGGACGAGGAGGACGAGGACGACGAGAACGACGAGGACGAGGACGAGGACGACGAGGACGACGAGGACGAGGACGAGGACGACGAGGACGACGAGGACGACGAGGACGAGGACGACGAGGACGAGGACGACGAGGACGAGGACGACGAGGACGAGGACGACGAGGACGAGGACGACGAGGACGAGGACGACGAGGACGAGGACGACGAGGACGAGGACGACGAGGACGAGGACGACGAGGACGAGGACGACGAGGACGAGGACGACGAGGACGAGGACGACGAGGACGAGGACGACGAGGACGAGGACGACGAGGACGAGGACGACGAGGACGAGGACGACGAGGACGACGAGGACGAGGACGACGAGGACGAGGACGAGGACGAGGACGACGAGGACGAGGACGAGGACGACGAGGACGAGGACGACGAGGACGAGGACGACGAGGACGAGGACGACGAGGACGGGGACGACGAGGACGGGGACGACGAGGACGGGGACGACGAGGACGGGGACGACGACGACGGGGACGACGACGACGGGGACGACGATGACGGGGACGGGGACGACGGGGACGGGGACGACGCGGACGGGGACGACGGGGACGGGCACGACGGGGACGAGGACGATGAGGACGGTGAGGACGAGGACGACGAGTACGAGGACGACGAGGACGACGAGGACGACGAGGACGACGAGGACGACGAGGACGAGGACGAGGACGACGAGGACGACGAGGACGAGGACGAGGACGACGAGGACGACGAGGACGAGGACGAGGACGACGAGGACGACGAGGACGACGAGGACGACGAGGACGGCGAGGACGAGGACGAGGACCACGAGGACGACGAGGACGAGGACGACGAGGACGAGCACGACGAGGACGAGGACGACGAGGACGAGGACGACGAGGTCGACGAGGACGAGGACGACGAGGACGAGGACGAGGACGACGAGGACGAGGACGACGAGGACGAGGACGACGAGGACGAGGACGTCGAGGACGAGGACGAGGACGACGAGGACGACGAGGACGAGGACGAGGACGACGAGGACGAGGACGAGGACGACGAGGACGACGAGGACGAGGACGAGGACCACGAGGACGACGAGGACGAGGAGGACGAGGACGAGGACGACGAGGACGACGAGGACGAGGACGAGGACGACGAGGACGACGAGGACGCGGACGACGAGGACGACGAGGACGAGGACGACGAGGACGACGAGGACGAGGACGAGGACGAGGACGACGAGGACGACGACGAGGACGAGGACGACGAGGACGAGGCCGACGAGGACGAGGACGAGGACGACGAGGACGACGACGACGACGACGAGGACGTGGACGACGAGGACGAGGATGACGAGGACGAGGACGAGGACGAGGACGACGAGGACGAGGACGAGGACGAGGACGACGAGGACGACGAGGACGAGGACGAGGACGACGAGGACGAGGACGAGGACGACGAGGACGACGAGGACGAGGACGAGGACGAGGACGACGAGGACGAGGACGACGAGGACGAGGACGACGAGGACGACGAGGACGAGGACGACGACGACGACGGGGACGAGGACGACGACGACGACGAGGACGAGGACGAGGACGAGGACGACGAGGACGAGGACGAGGACGACGAGGACGAGGACGAGGACGACGAGGACGACGAGGACGAGGACGACGAGGACGGGGACGACGAGGACGGGGACGACGAGGACGGGGACGACGAGGACGGGGACGACGAGGACGGGGACGACGAGGACGAGGACGACGAGGACGAGGACGACGAGGACGAGGACGACGAGGACGAGGACGACGAGGACGAGGACGACGAGGACGAGGACGACGAGGACGACGAGGACGACGAGGACGACGAGGACGACGAGGACGACGAGGACGAGGACGACGAGGACGAGGACGACGAGGACGAGGACGACGAGGACGAGGAGGACGAGGACGAGGACGACGAGAACGACGAGGACGAGGACGAGGACGACGAGGACGACGAGGACGAGGACGAGGACGACGAGGACGACGAGGACGACGAGGACGAGGACGACGAGGACGAGGACGAGGACGAGGACGACGAGGACGAGGACGACGAGGACGAGGACGACGAGGACGAGGACGACGAGGACGACGAGAACGAGGACGACGAGGACGAGGACAACGAGGACGAGGACGACGAGGACGAGTACGACGAGGACGAGGACGACGAGGACGAGGACGACGAGGACGAGGACGACGAGGACGAGGACGACGAGGACGAGGACGACGAGGACGAGGACGACGAGGACGAGGACGACGAGGACGAGGACGACGAGGACGACGAGGACGAGGACGACGAGGACGAGGACGACGAGGACGAGGACGAGGACGTGGACGACGAGGACGAGGACGACGAGGACGAGGACGACGAGGACGAGGACGACGAGGACGAGGACGACGAGGACGGGGACGACGAGGACGGGGACGACGAGGACGGGGACGACGAGGACGGGGACGACGACGACGGGGACGACGACGACGGGGACGACGATGACGGGGACGGGGACGACGGGGACGGGGACGACGCGGACGGGGACGACGGGGACGGGCACGACGGGGACGAGGACGATGAGGACGGTGAGGACGAGGACGACGAGTACGAGGACGACGAGGACGACGAGGACGACGAGGACGACGAGGACGACGAGGACGAGGACGAGGACGACGAGGACGACGAGGACGAGGACGAGGACGACGAGGACGACGAGGACGAGGACGAGGACGACGAGGACGACGAGGACGACGAGGACGACGAGGACGACGAGGACGAGGACGAGGACCACGAGGACGACGAGGACGAGGACGACGAGGACGAGCACGACGAGGACGAGGACGACGAGGACGAGGACGACGAGGTCGACGAGGACGAGGACGACGAGGACGAGGACGAGGACGACGAGGACGAGGACGACGAGGACGAGGACGACGAGGACGAGGACGTCGAGGACGAGGACGAGGACGACGAGGACGACGAGGACGAGGACGAGGACGACGAGGACGACGAGGACGAGGACGAGGACGACGAGGACGAGGACGAGGACGACGAGGACGACGAGGACGAGGACGAGGACCACGAGGACGACGAGGACGAGGAGGACGAGGACGAGGACGACGAGGACGACGAGGACGAGGACGAGGACGACGAGGACGACGAGGACGAGGACGACGAGGACGACGAGGACGAGGACGACGAGGACGACGAGGACGAGGACGAGGACGAGGACGACGAGGACGACGACGAGGACGAGGACGAAGAGGACGAGGCCGACGAGGACGAGGACGAGGGCGACGAGGACGACGACGACGACGACGAGGACGTGGACGACGAGGACGAGGATGACGAGGACGAGGACGAGGACGAGGACGACGAGGACGACGAGGACGAGGACGAGGACGACGAGGACGACGAGGACGAGGACGAGGACGACGAGGACGAGGACGAGGACGACGAGGACGACGAGGACGAGGACGAGGACGAGGACGACGAGGACGACGAGGACGAGGACGACGAGGACGAGGACGACGAGGACGACGAGGACGAGGACGACGACGACGACGGGGACGAGGACGACGACGACGACGAGGACGAGGACGAGGACGACGAGGACGACGACGACGACGACGAGGACGTGGACGACGAGGACGAGGATGACGAGGACGAGGACGAGGACGAGGACGACGAGGACGACGAGGACGAGGACGAGGACGACGAGGACGACGAGGACGAGGACGAGGACGACGAGGACGGGGACGACGAGGACGAGGACGACGAGGACGAGGACGACGAGGACGAGGACGACGAGGACGAGGACGACGAGGACGAGGACGACGAGGACGAGGACGAGGACGACGAGGACGAGGACGAGGACGACGAGGACGAGGACGAGGACGACGAGGACGAGGACGAGGACGACGAGGACGAGGACGAGGACGACGAGGACGACGAGGACGAGGACGACGAGGACGAGGACGAGGACGACGAGGACGAGGACGACGAGGACGAGGACGACGAGGACGCGGACGAGGACGAGGACGAGGAGGACGAGGCCGACGAGGACGAGGACGAGGACGACGAGGACGACGACGACGACGACGAGGACGTGGACGACGAGGACGAGGATGACGAGGACGAGGACGAGGACGAGGACGACGAGGACGACGAGGACGAGGACGACGAGGACGACGACGACGACGAGGACGAGGACGACGAGGACGAGGACGACGAGGACGAGGACGACGAGGACGAGGACGACGAGGACGAGGACGACGAGGACGAGGACGACGAGGATGACGAGGACGAGGACGACGAGGACGACGAGTACGAGGACGAGGACGACGAGGACGAGGACGACGAGGACGACGAGGACGAGGACGACGCGGACGAGGACGACGAGGACGACGAGGACAAGGACGACGAGGACGAGGACGACGAGGACGAGGACGACGAGGACGACGAGGACGAGGACGACGAGGACGAGGACGACGAGGACGACGAGGACGACGAGGACGACGAGGACGAGGACGAGGACGACGAGAACGACGAGGACGAGGACGACGAGGACGACGAGGACGACGAGGACGACGAGGACGAGGACGACGAGGACGAGGACGACGAGGACGAGGACGACGAGGACGAGGACGACGAGGACGAGGACGACGAGGACGAGGACGACGAGGACGAGGACGACGAGGACGAGGACGACGAGGACGAGGACGACGAGGACGAGGACGACGAGGACGAGGACGACGAGGACGAGGACGACGAGGACGAGGACGAGGACGACGAGGATGACGAGGACGAGGACGACGAGGACGACGAGTACGAGGACGAGGACGACGAGGACGAGGACGACGAGGACGACGAGGACGAGGACGACGAGGACGAGGACGACGAGGACGACGAGGACGAGGACGACGAGGACGACGAGGACGAGGACGACGAGGACGACGAGGACGACGAGGACGAGGACGACGAGGACGACGAGGACGACGAGGACGACGAGGACGACGAGGACGACGAGGACGACGAGGACGAGGACGAGGACGACGAGAACGACGAGGACGAGGACGACGAGGACGACGAGGACGAGGACGACGAGGACGACGAGGACGACGAGGACGAGGACGAGGACGACGAGGACGAGGACGACGAGGACGAGGACGACGAGGACGAGGACGACGAGGACGAGGACGACGAGGACGAGGACGACGAGGACGAGGACGACGAGGACGAGGACGACGAGGACGAGGACGACGAGGACGAGGACGACGAGGAAGAGGACGACGAGGACGAGGACGACGAGGACGAGGACGACGAGGACGAGGACGACGACGACGAGGACGACGAGGACGAGGACGGCGAGGACGAGGACGACGAGGACGAGGAGGACGAGGACGGGGACGACGAGGACGAGGACGACGAGGACGAGGAGAACGAGGACGGGGACGACGAGGACGAGGACGACGAGGTCGAGGACGACGAGGACGAGGACGACGAGGACGAGGACGACGAGGACGACGAGGACGACGAGGACGACGAGGACGACGAGGACGACGAGGACGACGAGGACGACGAGGACGACGAGGACGAGGACGAGGACGACGAGGACGACGAGGACGAGGACGACGAGGACGACGAGGACGAGGACGAGGACGACGAGGACGAGGACGAGGACGACGAGGACGACGAGGAGGAGGACGACGAGGATGACGAGGACGAGGACGACGAGGACGACGAGGACGAGGACGACGAGGACGAGGACGACGAGGACGAGGACGAGGACGACGAGGACGAGGACGAGGACGACGAGTACGAGGACGAGGACGACGAGGACGAGGACGACGAGGACGACGAGGACGAGGACGACGAGGACGAGGACGACGAGGACGACGAGGACGAGGACGACGAGGACGAGGACGACGAGGACGAGGACGACGAGGACCAGGACGACGAGGACGAGGACGACGAGGACGAGGACGATGAGGACGAGGACGACGAGGACGAGGACGATGAGGACGAGGACGACGAGGACGAGGACGACGAGGACGACGAGGACGAGGACGAGGACGACGAGGACGACGAGGACGAGGACGGCGAGGACGAGGACGACGAGGACGAGGAGGACGAGGACGGGGACGACGAGGACGAGGACGACGAGGTCGAGGACGACGACGACGACGACGAGGACGTGGACGACGAGGACGAGGACGACGAGGACGAGGACGACGAGGACGACGAGGACGAGGACGACGAGGACGACGAGGACGACGAGGACGAGGACGACGAGGACGACGAGGACGACGAGGACGACGAGGACGACGAGGACGAGGACGAGGACGACGAGGACGACGAAGACGAGGACGACGAGGACGACGAGGACGAGGACGACGAGGACGACGAGGACGAGGACGACGAGGACGACGAGGACGAGGACGAGGACGACGAGGACGAGGACGAGGACGACGAGGACGAGGACGAGGACGACGAGGACGACGAGGAGGAGGACATCGAGGATGACGAGGACGAGGACGACGAGGACGAGGACGACGAGGACGAGGACGAGGACGACGAGGACGACGAGGACGACGAGGACGAGGACGACGAGGACGAGGACGACGAGGACGAGGACGACGACGACGACGAGGACGAGGACGACGAGGACGACGAGGACGAGGACGACGAGGACGAGGACGACGAGGACGAGGACGACGAGGACGAGGACGACGAGGACGAGGACGACGAGGACGAGGACGACGAGGACGAGGACGACGAGGACGAGGACGACGACGACGGGGACGGGAACGACGGGGACGTGGACGACGGGGACGGGGACGACGGGGACGACGAGGACGAGGACGACGAGGACGACGAGGACGACGAGGACGAGGACGACGAGGACGACGAGGACGACGAGGACGACGAGGACGAGGACGACGAGGACGAGGACGACGAGGACGAGGAAGACGAGGACGAGGACGACGAGGACGATGACGACGAGGACGAGGACGACGAGGACGAGGACGACGAGGACGAGGACGACGAGGACGAGGACGACGAGGACGAGGACGACGAGGACGAGGACGACGAGGACGAGGACGACGAGGACGAGGATGACGAGGACGAGGACGACGAGGACGAGGACGACGAGGACGAGGACGACGAGGACGAGGACGTCGAGGACGAGGACGACGAGGACGAGGGCGACGAGGACGAGGACGACGAGGACGAGGACGACGGGGACGAGGACGACGAGGACGAGGACGACGAGGACGACGAGGACGAGGACGACGAGGACGAGGACGATGAGGACGAGGACGGCGAGGACGAGGACGACGAGGACGACGAGGACGAGGACGAGGACGACGAGGACGACGAGGACGAGGACGGCGAGGACGAGGACGACGAGGACGAGGAGGACGAGGACGGGGACGACGAGGACGACGAGGTCGAGGACGACGACGACGACGACGAGGACGTGGACGACGAGGACGAGGACGACGAGGACGAGGACGAGGACGACGAGGACGAGGACGACGAGGACGAGGACGACGAGGACGACGAGGACGAGGACGAGGACGACGAGGACGACGAGGACGAGGACGGCGAGGACGAGGACGACGAGGACGAGGAGGACGAGGACGGGGACGACGAGGACGAGGACGACGAGGTCGAGGACGACGACGACGACGACGAGGACGTGGACGATGAGGACGAGGACGACGAGGACGAGGACGACGAGGACGACGAGGACGAGGACGACGAGGACGACGAGGACGACGAGGACGAGGACGACGAGGACGACGAGGACGACGAGGACGAGGACGACGAGGACGAGGACGACGAGGACGAGGACGACGACGACGGGGACGGGGACGACGGGGACGTGGACGACGGGGACGAGGACGACGAGGACGACGAAGACGAGGACGACGAGGACGACGAGGACGAGGACGAGGACGACGAGGACGAGGACGAGGACGACGAGGACGACGAGGACGAGGACGACGAGGATGACGAGGGCGAGGACGACGAGGACGACGAGGACGACGAGGACGAGGACGACGAGGACGACGAGGACGACGAGGACGAGGACGACGAGGACGACGAGGACGAGGACGACGAGGACGACGAGGACGACGAGGACGAGGACGACGAGGACGACGAGGACGACGAGGACGACGAGGACGACGAGGACGACGAGGACGACGAGGACGAGGACGACGAGGACGACGAGGACGAGGACGACGAGGACGACGAGGACGAGGACGACGAGGACGACGAGGACGAGGACGACGAGGACGACGAGGACGAGGACGAGGACGACGAGGACGACGAGGACGAGGACGACGAGGACGACGAGGACGAGGACGACGAGGACGAGGACGACGAGGACGAGGACGACGAGGACGAGGACGACGAGGACGAGGACGACGAGGACGAGGACGACGAGGACGAGGACGACGAGGACGAGGACGACGACGACGACGAGGACGAGGACGACGAGGACGAGGACGACGAGGACGAGGACGACGAGGACGAGGACGACGAGGACGAGGACGAGGACGACGAGGACGAGGACGACGAGGACGAGGACGACGAGGACGAGGACGACGAGGACGAGGACGACGAGGACGAGGACGACGAGGACGAGGACGACGAGGACGAGGACGACGAGGACGACGAGGACGAGGACGACGAGGACGAGGACGAGGACGAGGACCACGAGGACGAGGACGACGAGGACGAGGACGACGAGGACGAGGACGACGAGGACGGGGACGACGAGGACGGGGACGACGATGACGGGGACGGGGACGACGGGGACGGGGACGACGCGGACGGGGACGACGGGGACGGGCACGACGGGGACGAGGACGATGAGGACGGTGAGGACGAGGACGACGAGTACGAGGACGACGAGGACGACGAGGACGACGAGGACGACGAGGACGACGAGGACGAGGACGAGGACGACGAGGACGACGAGGACGAGGACGAGGACGACGAGGACGACGAGGACGAGGACGAGGACGACGAGGACGACGAGGACGAGGACGAGGACGACGAGGACGACGAGGACGACGAGGACGACGAGGACGAGGACGAGGACGACGAGGACGACGAGGACGACGAGGACGACGAGGACGAGGACGAGGACCACGAGGACGACGAGGACGAGGACGACGAGGACGAGCACGACGAGTACGAGGACGACGAGGACGAGGACGACGAGGTCGACGAGGACGAGGACGACGAGGACGAGGACGAGGACGACGAGGACGAGGACGACGAGGACGAGGACGACGAGGACGAGGACGTCGAGGACGAGGACGAGGACGACGAGGACGACGAGGACGAGGACGAGGACGACGAGGACGACGAGGACGAGGACGAGGACCACGAGGACGACGAGGACGAGGAGGACGAGGACGAGGACGACGAGGACGAGGACGAGGACGACGAGGACGACGAGGACGAGGACGACGAGGACGACGAGGACGAGGACGACGAGGACGACGAGGACGAGGACGAGGACGAGGACGACGAGGACGACGACGAGGACGAGGACGACGAGGACGAGGCCGACGAGGACGAGGACGAGGACGACGAGGACGACGACGACGACGACGAGGACGTGGACGACGTAGGACGAGGACGACGAGGACGAGGACGAGGACGAGGACGACGAGGACGACGAGGACGAGGACGAGGACGAGGACGAGGACGACGAGGACGAGGACGAGGACGACGAGGACGACGAGGACGAGGACGAGGACGAGGACGACGAGGACGACGAGGACGAGGACGACGAGGACGAGGACGACGAGGACGACGAGGACGACGAGGACGAGGACGACGAGGACGACGAGGACGACGAGGACGACGAGGACGAGGACGACGAGGACGAGGACGACGAGGACGAGGAAGACGAGGACGAGGACGACGAGGACGAGGACGACGAGGACGAGGACGACGAGGACGAGGACGACGAGGACGAGGACGACGAGGACGAGGACGACGAGGACGAGGACGACGAGGACGAGGACGACGAGGACGAGGACGACGAGGACGAGGATGACGAGGACGAGGACGACGAGGACGAGGACGACGAGGACGAGGACGACGAGGACGAGGACGTCGAGGACGAGGACGACGAGGACGAGGGCGACGAGGACGAGGACGACGAGGACGAGGACGACGGGGACGAGGACGACGAGGACGAGGACGACGAGGACGACGAGGACGAGGACGACGAGGACGAGGACGATGAGGACGAGGACGGCGAGGACGAGGACGACGAGGACGACGAGGACGAGGACGAGGACGACGAGGACGACGAGGACGAGGACGGCGAGGACGAGGACGACGAGGACGAGGAGGACGAGGACGGGGACGACGAGGACGACGAGGTCGAGGACGACGACGACGACGACGAGGACGTGGACGACGAGGACGAGGACGACGAGGACGAGGACGAGGACGACGAGGACGAGGACGACGAGGACGAGGACGACGAGGACGACGAGGACGAGGACGAGGACGACGAGGACGACGAGGACGAGGACGGCGAGGACGAGGACGACGAGGACGAGGAGGACGAGGACGGGGACGACGAGGACGAGGACGACGAGGTCGAGGACGACGACGACGACGACGAGGACGTGGACGATGAGGACGAGGACGACGAGGACGAGGACGACGAGGACGACGAGGACGAGGACGACGAGGACGACGAGGACGACGAGGACGAGGACGACGAGGACGACGAGGACGAGGACGACGAGGACGAGGACGACGAGGACGAGGACGACGACGACGGGGACGGGGACGACGGGGACGTGGACGACGGGGACGAGGACGACGAGGACGACGAAGACGAGGACGACGAGGACGACGAGGACGAGGACGAGGACGACGAGGACGAGGACGAGGACGACGAGGACGAAGAGGACGAGGACGACGAGGATGACGAGGGCGAGGACGACGAGGACGACGAGGACGACGAGGACGAGGACGACGAGGACGACGAGGACGACGAGGACGAGGACGACGAGGACGACGAGGACGAGGACGACGAGGACGACGAGGACGAGGACGACGAGGACGACGAGGACGACGAGGACGACGAGGACGACGAGGACGACGAGGACGACGAGGACGAGGACGACGAGGACGACGAGGACGAGGACGACGAGGACGACGAGGACGAGGACGACGAGGACGACGAGGACGAGGACGACGAGGACGACGAGGACGAGGACGAGGACGACGAGGACGACGAGGACGAGGACGACGAGGACGACGAGGACGAGGACGACGAGGACGAGGACGACGAGGACGAGGACGACGAGGACGAGGACGACGAGGACGAGGACGACGAGGACGAGGACGACGAGGACGAGGACGACGAGGACGAGGACGACGAGGACGAGGACGACGACGACGACGAGGACGAGGACGACGAGGACGAGGACGACGAGGACGAGGACGACGAGGACGAGGACGACGAGGACGAGGACGAGGACGACGAGGACGAGGACGACGAGGACGACGAGGACGAGGACGACGAGGACGAGGACGACGAGGACGAGGACGACGAGGACGAGGACGACGAGGACGAGGACGACGAGGACGAGGACGACGAGGACGACGAGGACGAGGACGACGAGGACGAGGACGAGGACGAGGACGACGAGGACGAGGACGACGAGGACGAGGACGAGGACGAGGACGACGAGGACGAGGACGACGAGGACGAGGACGACGATGACGGGGACGGGGACGACGGGGACGGGGACGACGCGGACGAGGACGATGAGGACGGTGAGGACGAGGACGACGAGTACGAGGACGACGAGGACGACGAGGACGACGAGGACGACGAGGACGACGAGGACGAGGACGAGGACGACGAGGACGACGAGGACGAGGACGAGGACGACGAGGACGACGAGGACGACGAGGACGACGAGGACGAGGACGAGGACCACGAGGACGACGAGGACGAGGACGACGAGGTCGAGCACGACGAGGACGAGGACGACGAGGACGAGGACGACGAGGTCGACGAGGACGAGGACGACGAGGACGAGGACGAGGACGACGAGGACGAGGACGACGAGGACGAGGACGACGAGGACGAGGACGTCGAGGACGAGGACGAGGACGACGAGGACGACGAGGACGAGGACGAGGACGACGAGGACGACGAGGACGAGGACGAGGACCACGAGGACGACGAGGACGAGGAGGACGAGGACGAGGACGACGAGGACGACGAGGACGAGGACGAGGACGACGAGGACGACGAGGACGAGGACGACGAGGACGACGAGGACGAGGACGACGAGGACGACGAGGACGAGGACGAGGACGAGGACGACGAGGACGACGACGAGGACGAGGACGACGAGGACGAGGCCGACGAGGACGAGGACGAGGACGACGAGGACGACGACGACGACGACGAGGACGTGGACGACGAGGACGAGGACGACGAGGACGAGGACGAGGACGAGGACGACGAGGACGACGAGGACGAGGACGAGGACGAGGACGAGGACGACGAGGACGAGGACAAGGACGACGAGGACGACGAGGACGAGGACGAGGACGAGGACGACGAGGACGACGAGGACGAGGACGACGAGGACGAGGACGACGAGGACGACGAGGACGAGGACGACGACGACGACGGGGACGAGGACGACGACGACGACGAGGACGAGGACGAGGACGAGGACGACGAGGACGAGGACGAGGACGACGAGGACGAGGACGAGGACGACGAGGACGACGAGGACGAGGACGACGAGGACGGGGACGACGAGGACGGGGACGACGAGGACGGGGACGACGAGGACGGGGACGACGAGGACGGGGACGACGAGGACGAGGACGACGAGGACGAGGACGACGAGTACGAGGACGACGAGGACGAGGACGACGAGGACGAGGACGACGAGGACGAGGACGACGAGGACGAGGACGAGGACGACGAGGACGAGGACGAGGACGACGAGGACGAGGACGAGGACGACGAGGACGAGGACGAGGTCGACGAGGGCGACGAGGACGAGGACGACGAGGAGGAGGACGAGGACGACGAGGACGAGGACGACGAGGACGAGGACGAGGACGAGGACGAGGAGGACGAGGCCGACGAGGACGAGGACGAGGACGACGAGGACGACGACGACGACGACGAGGACGTGGACGACGAGGACGAGGATGACGAGGACGAGGACGAGGACGAGGACGACGAGGACGACGAGGACGAGGACGACGAGGACGACGAGGACGACGAGGACGAGGACGACGAGGACGAGGACGACTAGGACGAGGACGACGAGGACGAGGACGACGAGGACGAGGACGACGAGGACGAGGACGAGGACGACGAGGATGACGAGGATGAGGACGACGAGGACGACGAGTACGAGGACGAGGACGACGAGGACGAGGACGACGAGGACGAGGACGAGGACGACGAGGATGACGAGGACGAGGACGACGAGGACGAGGACGACGAGGACGAGGACGACGAGGACGACGAGGACGAGGAAGACGAGGACGAGGACGACGAGGACGACGAGGACGACGAGGACGACGAGGACGAGGACGAGGACGACGAGAACGACGAGGACGAGGACGACGAGGACGACGAGGACGAGGACGACGAGGACGACGAGGACGACGAGGACGAGGACGAGGACGACGAGGACGAGGACGACGAGGACGAGGACGACGAGGACGAGGACGACGAGGACGAGGACGACGAGGACGAGGACGACGAGGACGAGGACGACGAGGACGAGGACGACGAGGACGAGGACGACGAGGACGAGGACGACGAGGACGAGGACGACGAGGACGAGGACGACGAGGACGAGGACGAGGACGACGAGGACGACGAGGACGACGAGTACGAGGACGAGGACGACGAGGACGAGGACGACGAGGACGACGAGGACGAGGACGACGAGGACGAGGACGACGAGGACGACGAGGACGAGGACGACGAGGACGAGGACGACGAGGACGACGAGGACGAGGACGACGAGGACGACGAGGACGAGGACGACGAGGACGACGAGGACGACGAGGACGAGGACGACGAGGACGAGGACGACGAGGACGAGGAAGACGAGGACGAGGACGACGAGGACGATGACGACGAGGACGAGGACGACGAGGACGAGGACGACGAGGACGAGGACGACGAGGACGAGGACGACGAGGACGAGGACGACGAGGACGAGGACGACGAGGACGAGGACGACGAGGACGAGGATGACGAGGACGAGGACGACGAGGACGAGGACGACGAGGACGAGGACGACGAGGACGAGGACGTCGAGGACGAGGACGACGAGGACGAGGGCGACGAGGACGAGGACGACGAGGACGAGGACGACGGGGACGAGGACGACGAGGACGAGGACGACGAGGACGACGAGGACGAGGACGACGAGGACGAGGACGATGAGGACGAGGACGGCGAGGACGAGGACGACGAGGACGACGAGGACGAGGACGAGGACGACGAGGACGACGAGGACGAGGACGGCGAGGACGAGGACGACGAGGACGAGGAGGACGAGGACGGGGACGACGAGGACGACGAGGTCGAGGACGACGACGACGACGACGAGGACGTGGACGACGAGGACGAGGACGACGAGGACGAGGACGAGGACGACGAGGACGAGGACGACGAGGACGAGGACGACGAGGACGACGAGGACGAGGACGAGGACGACGAGGACGACGAGGACGAGGACGGCGAGGACGAGGACGACGAGGACGAGGAGGACGAGGACGGGGACGACGAGGACGAGGACGACGAGGTCGAGGACGACGACGACGACGACGAGGACGTGGACGATGAGGACGAGGACGACGAGGACGAGGACGACGAGGACGACGAGGACGAGGACGACGAGGACGACGAGGACGACGAGGACGAGGACGACGAGGACGACGAGGACGAGGACGACGAGGACGAGGACGACGAGGACGAGGACGACGACGACGGGGACGGGGACGACGGGGACGTGGACGACGGGGACGAGGACGACGAGGACGACGAAGACGAGGACGACGAGGACGACGAGGACGAGGACGAGGACGACGAGGACGAGGACGAGGACGACGAGGACGAAGAGGACGAGGACGACGAGGATGACGAGGGCGAGGACGACGAGGACGACGAGGACGACGAGGACGAGGACGACGAGGACGACGAGGACGACGAGGACGAGGACGACGAGGACGACGAGGACGAGGACGACGAGGACGACGAGGACGAGGACGACGAGGACGACGAGGACGACGAGGACGACGAGGACGACGAGGACGACGAGGACGACGAGGACGAGGACGACGAGGACGACGAGGACGAGGACGACGAGGACGACGAGGACGAGGACGACGAGGACGACGAGGACGAGGACGACGAGGACGACGAGGACGAGGACGAGGACGACGAGGACGACGAGGACGAGGACGACGAGGACGACGAGGACGAGGACGACGAGGACGAGGACGACGAGGACGAGGACGACGAGGACGAGGACGACGAGGACGAGGACGACGAGGACGAGGACGACGAGGACGAGGACGACGAGGACGAGGACGACGAGGACGAGGACGACGACGACGACGAGGACGAGGACGACGAGGACGAGGACGACGAGGACGAGGACGACGAGGACGAGGACGACGAGGACGAGGACGAGGACGACGAGGACGAGGACGACGAGGACGACGAGGACGAGGACGACGAGGACGAGGACGACGAGGACGAGGACGACGAGGACGAGGACGACGAGGACGAGGACGACGAGGACGAGGACGACGAGGACGACGAGGACGAGGACGACGAGGACGAGGACGAGGACGAGGACGACGAGGACGAGGACGACGAGGACGAGGACGAGGACGAGGACGACGAGGACGAGGACGACGAGGACGAGGACGACGATGACGGGGACGGGGACGACGGGGACGGGGACGACGCGGACGAGGACGATGAGGACGGTGAGGACGAGGACGACGAGTACGAGGACGACGAGGACGACGAGGACGACGAGGACGACGAGGACGACGAGGACGAGGACGAGGACGACGAGGACGACGAGGACGAGGACGAGGACGACGAGGACGACGAGGACGACGAGGACGACGAGGACGAGGACGAGGACCACGAGGACGACGAGGACGAGGACGACGAGGTCGAGCACGACGAGGACGAGGACGACGAGGACGAGGACGACGAGGTCGACGAGGACGAGGACGACGAGGACGAGGACGAGGACGACGAGGACGAGGACGACGAGGACGAGGACGACGAGGACGAGGACGTCGAGGACGAGGACGAGGACGACGAGGACGACGAGGACGAGGACGAGGACGACGAGGACGACGAGGACGAGGACGAGGACCACGAGGACGACGAGGACGAGGAGGACGAGGACGAGGACGACGAGGACGACGAGGACGAGGACGAGGACGACGAGGACGACGAGGACGAGGACGACGAGGACGACGAGGACGAGGACGACGAGGACGACGAGGACGAGGACGAGGACGAGGACGACGAGGACGACGACGAGGACGAGGACGACGAGGACGAGGCCGACGAGGACGAGGACGAGGACGACGAGGACGACGACGACGACGACGAGGACGTGGACGACGAGGACGAGGACGACGAGGACGAGGACGAGGACGAGGACGACGAGGACGACGAGGACGAGGACGAGGACGAGGACGAGGACGACGAGGACGAGGACAAGGACGACGAGGACGACGAGGACGAGGACGAGGACGAGGACGACGAGGACGACGAGGACGAGGACGACGAGGACGAGGACGACGAGGACGACGAGGACGAGGACGACGACGACGACGGGGACGAGGACGACGACGACGACGAGGACGAGGACGAGGACGAGGACGACGAGGACGAGGACGAGGACGACGAGGACGAGGACGAGGACGACGAGGACGACGAGGACGAGGACGACGAGGACGGGGACGACGAGGACGGGGACGACGAGGACGGGGACGACGAGGACGGGGACGACGAGGACGGGGACGACGAGGACGAGGACGACGAGGACGAGGACGACGAGTACGAGGACGACGAGGACGAGGACGACGAGGACGAGGACGACGAGGACGAGGACGACGAGGACGAGGACGAGGACGACGAGGACGAGGACGAGGACGACGAGGACGAGGACGAGGACGACGAGGACGAGGACGAGGTCGACGAGGGCGACGAGGACGAGGACGACGAGGAGGAGGACGAGGACGACGAGGACGAGGACGACGAGGACGAGGACGAGGACGAGGACGAGGAGGACGAGGCCGACGAGGACGAGGACGAGGACGACGAGGACGACGACGACGACGACGAGGACGTGGACGACGAGGACGAGGATGACGAGGACGAGGACGAGGACGAGGACGACGAGGACGACGAGGACGAGGACGACGAGGACGACGAGGACGACGAGGACGAGGACGACGAGGACGAGGACGACTAGGACGAGGACGACGAGGACGAGGACGACGAGGACGAGGACGACGAGGACGAGGACGAGGACGACGAGGATGACGAGGATGAGGACGACGAGGACGACGAGTACGAGGACGAGGACGACGAGGACGAGGACGACGAGGACGAGGACGAGGACGACGAGGATGACGAGGACGAGGACGACGAGGACGAGGACGACGAGGACGAGGACGACGAGGACGACGAGGACGAGGAAGACGAGGACGAGGACGACGAGGACGACGAGGACGACGAGGACGACGAGGACGAGGACGAGGACGACGAGAACGACGAGGACGAGGACGACGAGGACGACGAGGACGAGGACGACGAGGACGACGAGGACGACGAGGACGAGGACGAGGACGACGAGGACGAGGACGACGAGGACGAGGACGACGAGGACGAGGACGACGAGGACGAGGACGACGAGGACGAGGACGACGAGGACGAGGACGACGAGGACGAGGACGACGAGGACGAGGACGACGAGGACGAGGACGACGAGGACGAGGACGACGAGGACGAGGACGACGAGGACGAGGACGAGGACGACGAGGACGACGAGGACGACGAGTACGAGGACGAGGACGACGAGGACGAGGACGACGAGGACGACGAGGACGACGAGGACGACGAGGACGAGGACGACGAGGACGAGGACGACGAGGACGACGAGGACGAGGACGACGAGGACGAGGACGACGAGGACGACGAGGACGAGGACGACGAGGACGACGAGGACGAGGACGACGAGGACGACGAGGACGACGAGGACGAGGACGACGAGGACGAGGACGACGAGGACGAGGAAGACGAGGACGAGGACGACGAGGACGATGACGACGAGGACGAGGACGACGAGGACGAGGACGACGAGGACGAGGACGACGAGGACGAGGACGACGAGGACGAGGACGACGAGGACGAGGACGACGAGGACGAGGACGACGAGGACGAGGATGACGAGGACGAGGACGACGAGGACGAGGACGACGAGGACGAGGACGACGAGGACGAGGACGTCGAGGACGAGGACGACGAGGACGAGGGCGACGAGGACGAGGACGACGAGGACGAGGACGACGGGGACGAGGACGACGAGGACGAGGACGACGAGGACGACGAGGACGAGGACGACGAGGACGAGGACGATGAGGACGAGGACGGCGAGGACGAGGACGACGAGGACGACGAGGACGAGGACGAGGACGACGAGGACGACGAGGACGAGGACGGCGAGGACGAGGACGACGAGGACGAGGAGGACGAGGACGGGGACGACGAGGACGACGAGGTCGAGGACGACGACGACGACGACGAGGACGTGGACGACGAGGACGAGGACGACGAGGACGAGGACGAGGACGACGAGGACGAGGACGACGAGGACGAGGACGACGAGGACGACGAGGACGAGGACGAGGACGACGAGGACGACGAGGACGAGGACGGCGAGGACGAGGACGACGAGGACGAGGAGGACGAGGACGGGGACGACGAGGACGAGGACGACGAGGTCGAGGACGACGACGACGACGACGAGGACGTGGACGATGAGGACGAGGACGACGAGGACGAGGACGACGAGGACGACGAGGACGAGGACGACGAGGACGACGAGGACGACGAGGACGAGGACGACGAGGACGACGAGGACGACGAGGACGAGGACGACGAGGACGAGGACGACGAGGACGAGGGCGACGAGGACGAGGACGACGAGGACGAGGACGACGGGGACGAGGACGACGAGGACGAGGACGACGAGGACGACGAGGACGAGGACGACGAGGACGAGGACGATGAGGACGAGGATGACGAGGACGAGGACGAGGACGACGAGGACGACGAGGACGAGGACGACGAGGATGACGAGGGCGAGGACGACGAGGACGACGAGGACGACGAGGACGAGGACGACGAGGACGACGAGGACGACGAGGACGAGGACGACGAGGACGACGAGGACGAGGACGAGGACGACGAGGACGAGGACGACGAGGACGAGGACGACGAGGACGACGAGGACGAGGACGAGGACGAGGACGAGGACGACGAGGACGAGGACGAGGACGACGAGGACGACGAGGACGAGGACGAGGACGAGGACGACGAGGACGACGAGGACGAGGACGACGAGGACGAGGACGACGAGGACGACGAGGACGACGAGGACGAGGACGACGAGGACGACGAGGACGACGAGGACGACGAGGACGAGGACGACGAGGACGAGGACGACGAGGACGAGGAAGACGAGGACGAGGACGACGAGGACGAGGACGACGAGGACGAGGACGACGAGGACGAGGACGACGAGGACGAGGACGACGAGGACGAGGACGACGAGGACGAGGACGACGAGGACGAGGACGACGAGGACGAGGACGACGAGGACGAGGACGACGAGGACGAGGACGACGAGGACGAGGACGACGAGGACGAGGACGACGAGGACGAGGACGTCGAGGACGAGGACGACGAGGACGAGGGCGACGAGGACGAGGACGACGAGGACGAGGACGACGGGGACGAGGACGACGAGGACGAGGACGACGAGGACGACGAGGACGAGGACGACGAGGACGACGAGGACGAGGACGACGAGGACGAGGACGATGAGGACGAGGACGGCGAGGACGAGGACGACGAGGACGACGAGGACGAGGACGAGGACGACGAGGACGACGAGGACGAGGACGGCGAGGACGAGGACGACGAGGACGAGGAGGACGAGGACGGGGACGACGAGGACGACGAGGTCGAGGACGACGACGACGACGACGAGGACGTGGACGACGAGGACGAGGACGACGAGGACGAGGACGACGAGGACGAGGACGACGAGGACGACGAGGACGAGGAAGACGAGGACGAGGACGACGAGGACGACGAGGACGACGAGGACGACGAGGACGAGGACGAGGACGACGAGAACGACGAGGACGAGGACGACGAGGACGACGAGGACGAGGACGACGAGGACGACGAGGACGACGAGGACGAGGACGAGGACGACGAGGACGAGGACGACGAGGACGAGGACGACGAGGACGAGGACGACGAGGACGAGGACGACGAGGACGAGGACGACGAGGACGAGGACGACGAGGACGAGGACGACGAGGACGAGGACGACGAGGACGAGGACGACGAGGACGAGGACGACGAGGACGAGGACGAGGACGACGAGGACGACGAGGACGACGAGTACGAGGACGAGGACGACGAGGACGAGGACGACGAGGACGACGAGGACGAGGACGACGAGGACGAGGACGACGAGGACGACGAGGACGAGGACGACGAGGACGAGGACGACGAGGACGACGAGGACGAGGACGACGAGGACGACGAGGACGAGGACGACGAGGACGACGAGGACGACGAGGACGAGGACGACGAGGACGAGGACGACGAGGACGAGGAAGACGAGGACGAGGACGACGAGGACGATGACGACGAGGACGAGGACGACGAGGACGAGGACGACGAGGACGAGGACGACGAGGACGAGGACGACGAGGACGAGGACGACGAGGACGAGGACGACGAGGACGAGGACGACGAGGACGAGGATGACGAGGACGAGGACGACGAGGACGAGGACGACGAGGACGAGGACGACGAGGACGAGGACGTCGAGGACGAGGACGACGAGGACGAGGGCGACGAGGACGAGGACGACGAGGACGAGGACGACGGGGACGAGGACGACGAGGACGAGGACGACGAGGACGACGAGGACGAGGACGACGAGGACGAGGACGATGAGGACGAGGACGGCGAGGACGAGGACGACGAGGACGACGAGGACGAGGACGAGGACGACGAGGACGACGAGGACGAGGACGGCGAGGACGAGGACGACGAGGACGAGGAGGACGAGGACGGGGACGACGAGGACGACGAGGTCGAGGACGACGACGACGACGACGAGGACGTGGACGACGAGGACGAGGACGACGAGGACGAGGACGAGGACGACGAGGACGAGGACGACGAGGACGAGGACGACGAGGACGACGAGGACGAGGACGAGGACGACGAGGACGACGAGGACGAGGACGGCGAGGACGAGGACGACGAGGACGAGGAGGACGAGGACGGGGACGACGAGGACGAGGACGACGAGGTCGAGGACGACGACGACGACGACGAGGACGTGGACGATGAGGACGAGGACGACGAGGACGAGGACGACGAGGACGACGAGGACGAGGACGACGAGGACGACGAGGACGACGAGGACGAGGACGACGAGGACGACGAGGACGACGAGGACGAGGACGACGAGGACGAGGACGACGAGGACGAGGGCGACGAGGACGAGGACGACGAGGACGAGGACGACGGGGACGAGGACGACGAGGACGAGGACGACGAGGACGACGAGGACGAGGACGACGAGGACGAGGACGATGAGGACGAGGATGACGAGGACGAGGACGAGGACGACGAGGACGACGAGGACGAGGACGACGAGGATGACGAGGGCGAGGACGACGAGGACGACGAGGACGACGAGGACGAGGACGACGAGGACGACGAGGACGACGAGGACGAGGACGACGAGGACGACGAGGACGAGGACGAGGACGACGAGGACGAGGACGACGAGGACGAGGACGACGAGGACGACGAGGACGAGGACGAGGACGAGGACGAGGACGACGAGGACGAGGACGAGGACGACGAGGACGACGAGGACGAGGACGAGGACGAGGACGACGAGGACGACGAGGACGAGGACGACGAGGACGAGGACGACGAGGACGACGAGGACGACGAGGACGAGGACGACGAGGACGACGAGGACGACGAGGACGACGAGGACGAGGACGACGAGGACGAGGACGACGAGGACGAGGAAGACGAGGACGAGGACGACGAGGACGAGGACGACGAGGACGAGGACGACGAGGACGAGGACGACGAGGACGAGGACGACGAGGACGAGGACGACGAGGACGAGGACGACGAGGACGAGGACGACGAGGACGAGGACGACGAGGACGAGGATGACGAGGACGAGGACGACGAGGACGAGGACGACGAGGACGAGGACGACGAGGACGAGGACGTCGAGGACGAGGACGACGAGGACGAGGGCGACGAGGACGAGGACGACGAGGACGAGGACGACGGGGACGAGGACGACGAGGACGAGGACGACGAGGACGACGAGGACGAGGACGACGAGGACGACGAGGACGAGGACGACGAGGACGAGGACGATGAGGACGAGGACGGCGAGGACGAGGACGACGAGGACGACGAGGACGAGGACGAGGACGACGAGGACGACGAGGACGAGGACGGCGAGGACGAGGACGACGAGGACGAGGAGGACGAGGACGGGGACGACGAGGACGACGAGGTCGAGGACGACGACGACGACGACGAGGACGTGGACGACGAGGACGAGGACGACGAGGACGAGGACGAGGACGACGAGGACGAGGACGACGAGGACGAGGACGACGAGGACGACGAGGACGAGGACGAGGACGACGAGGACGACGAGGACGAGGACGGCGAGGACGAGGACGACGAGGACGAGGAGGACGAGGACGGGGACGACGAGGACGAGGACGACGAGGTCGAGGACGACGACGACGACGACGAGGACGTGGACGATGAGGACGAGGACGACGAGGACGAGGACGACGAGGACGACGAGGACGAGGACGACGAGGACGACGAGGACGACGAGGACGAGGACGACGAGGACGACGAGGACGACGAGGACGAGGACGACGAGGACGAGGACGACGAGGACGAGGACGACGACGACGGGGACGGGGACGACGGGGACGTGGACGACGGGGACGAGGACGACGAGGACGACGAAGACGAGGACGACGAGGACGACGAGGACGAGGACGAGGACGACGAGGACGAGGACGAGGACGACGAGGACGACGAGGACGAGGACGACGAGGATGACGAGGGCGAGGACGACGAGGACGACGAGGACGACGAGGACGAGGACGACGAGGACGACGAGGACGACGAGGACGAGGACGACGAGGACGACGAGGACGAGGACGACGAGGACGACGAGGACGAGGACGACGTGGACGACGAGGACGACGAGGACGACGAGGACGACGAGGACGACGAGGACGACGAGGACGAGGACGACGAGGACGACGAGGACGAGGACGACGAGGACGACGAGGACGAGGACGACGAGGACGACGAGGACGAGGACGACGAGGACGACGAGGACGAGGACGAGGACGACGAGGACGACGAGGACGAGGACGACGAGGACGACGAGGAAGAGGACGACGAGGACGAGGACGACGAGGACGAGGACGACGAGGACGAGGACAACGAGGACGACGAGGACGAGGACGACGAGGACGAGGACGACGAGGACGAGGGCGACGAGGACGAGGACGACGAGGACGAGGACGACGAGGACGAGGACGACGAGGACGAGGACGACGAGGACGAGGACGACGAGGACGAGGACGACGAGGACGAGGACGACGAGGACGAGGACGACGAGGACGAGGAGGACGAGGACGAGGACGACGAGGACGAGGACGACGACGACGACGAGGACGAGGACGACGAGGACGAGGACGACGAGGACGAGGACTACGAGGACGAGGACGACGAGGACGAGGACGACGAGGACGAGGACGAGGACGACGAGGACGAGGACGACGAGGACGACGAGGACGAGGACGACGGGGACGAGGACGACGAGGACGAGGACGACGAGGACGAGGACGACGAGGACGAGGACGACGAGGACGAGGACGACGAGGACGACGAGGACGAGGACGACGAGGACGAGGACGAGGACGAGGACGACGAGGACGAGGACGACGAGGACGAGGACGAGGACGAGGACGACGAGGACGAGGACGACGAGGACGAGGACGACGATGACGGGGACGGGGACGACGGGGACGGGGACGACGCGGACGAGGACGATGAGGACGGTGAGGACGAGGACGACGAGTACGAGGCCGACGAGGACGACGAGGACGACGAGGACGACGAGGACGACGAGGACGAGGACGAGGACGACGAGGACGACGAGGACGAGGACGAGGACGACGAGGACGACGAGGACGACGAGGACGACGAGGACGAGGACGAGGACCACGAGGACGACGAGGACGAGGACGACGAGGACGAGCACGACGAGGACGAGGACGACGAGGACGAGGACGACGAGGTCGACGAGGACGAGGACGACGAGGACGAGGACGAGGACGACGAGGACGAGGACGACGAGGACGAGGACGACGAGGACGAGGACGTCGAGGACGAGGACGAGGACGACGAGGACGAGGACGTCGAGGACGAGGACGAGGACGACGAGGACGACGAGGACGAGGACGAGGACGACGAGGACGACGAGGACGAGGACGAGGACCACGAGGACGACGAGGACGAGGAGGACGAGGACGACGAGGACGAGGACGAGGACGACGAGGACGACGAGGACGAGGACGACGAGGACGACGAGGACGAGGACGACGAGGACGACGAGGACGAGGACGGGGACGACGATGACGGGGACGGGGACGACGAGGACGAGGACGACGAGGACGAGGACGACGAGGACGAGGACGACGAGGACGAGGACGACGAGGACGAGGACGACGACGACGAGGACGACGAGGACGAGGACGACGAGGACGAGGACGACGAGGACGAGGACGACGAGGACGAGGACGACGAGGACGAGGACGACGCGGACGAGGACGACGAGGACGAGGACGACGAGGACGAGGACGACGAGGACGAGGACGACGAGGACGAGGACGACGAGGACGAGGACGACGAGGACGACGAGGACGAGGACGACGAGGACGACGAGGACGAGGACGACGAGGACGAGGACGACGAGGACGAGGACGACGAGGACGGGGACGACGAGGACGGGGACGACGAGGACGGGGACGACGAGGACGGGGACGACGACGACGGGGACGACGACGACGGGGACGACGATGACGGGGACGGGGACGACGGGGACGGGGACGACGCGGACGGGGACGACGGGGACGGGCACGACGGGGACGAGGACGATGAGGACGGTGAGGACGAGGACGACGAGTACGAGGACGACGAGGACGACGAGGACGACGAGGACGACGAGGACGACGAGGACGACGAGGACGACGAGGACGAGGACGAGGACGACGAGGACGACGAGGACGAGGACGAGGACGACGAGGACGACGAGGACGAGGACGAGGACGACGAGGACGACGAGGACGAGGACGAGGACGACGAGGACGACGAGGACGAGGACGAGGACGACGAGGACGAGGACGACGAGGACGAGGACGAGGACGACGAGGATGACGAGGACGAGGACGACGAGGACGACGAGTACGAGGACGAGGACGACGAGGACGAGGACGACGAGGACGACGAGGACGAGGACGACGCGGACGAGGACGACGAGGACGAGGACGACGCGGACGAGGACGACGAGGACGACGAGGACAAGGACGACGAGGACGAGGACGACGAGGACGAGGACGACGAGGACGACGAGGACGAGGACGACGAGGACGACGAGGACGACGACGACGAGGACGAGGACGACGGGGACGACGACGACGGGGACGACGATGACGGGGACGGGGGCGACGGGGACGGGGACGACGCGGACGGGGACGACGGGGACGGGCACGACGGGGACGAGGACGATGAGGACGGTGAGGACGAGGACGACGAGTACGAGGACGACGAGGACGACGAGGACGACGAGGACGACGAGGACGACGAGGACGAGGACAACGAGGACGAGGACGACGAGGACGAGGAGGACGAGGACGAGGACGACGAGGACGACGAGGACGAGGACGAGGACGACGAGGACGACGAGGACGAGGACGAGGACGACGAGGACGACGAGGACGAGGACGACGAGGACGAGGACGACGAGGACGAGGACGACGAGGACGAGGACGACGAGGACGAGGACGACGAGGACGAGGACGACGAGGACGAGGACGACGAGGACGAGGACGACGAGGATGAGGACGACGAGGACGAGGACGACGCGGACGAGGACGACGGGGACGAGGACGACGGGGACGAGGACGACGGGGACGAGGACGACGGGGACGAGGACGACGGGGACGAGGACGACGGGGAAGAGGACGACGGGGACGAGGACGACGGGGACGAGGACGACGGGGACGAGGACGACGGGGACGAGGACGACGGGGACGAGGACGACGAGGACGAGGACGACGAGGACGAGGACGACGAGGACGAGGACGACGAGGACGACGAGGACGACGAGGACGACGAGGACGAGGACGACGAGGACGACGAGGACGAGGACGACGAGGACGGGGACGACGAGGACGAGGACGACGAGGACGAGGACGACGAGGACGGGGACGACGAGGACGAGGACGACGAGGACGAGGACGACGAGGACGAGGACGACGAGGACGAGGACGAGGACGACGAGGACGAGGACGACGAGGACGAGGACGACGAGGACGAGGACGAGGACGACGAGGACGACGAGGACGAGGACGAGGACGACGAGGACGAGGACGACGAGGACGAGGACGAGGACGAGGACGAGGACGACGAGGACGAGGACGAGGACGAGGACGAGGACGACGAGGACGAGGACGAGGACGACGAGGACGAGGACGAGGACGAGGACGACGACGACGAGGACGAGGACGACGAGGACGACGAGGACGAGGACGACGAGGACGAGGACGACGAGGACGAGGACGACGAGGACGACGAGGACGACGAGGACGAGGACGACTAGGACGAGGACGACGAGGACGAGGACGACGAGGACGACGAGGACGAGGACGACGAGGACGAGGACGTCGTGGACGAGGACGACGACGACGAGGACGAGGACGAGGACGACGAGGACGAGGCCGACGAGGACGAGGACGAGGACGACGAGGACGACGACGACGACGACGAGGACGTGGACGACGAGGACGAGGATGACGAGGACGAGGACGAGGACGACGAGGACGAGGACGAGGACGACGAGGACGACGAGGACGAGGACGACGAGGACGAGGACGACGAGGACGAGGACGACGAGGACGAGGACGACGAGGACGACGAGGACGAGGACGACGAGGACGACGGGGACGAGGACGACGACGACGACGAGGACGAGGACGAGGACGACGAGGACGACGAGGTCGAGGACGACGAGGACTACGAGGACGAGGACGAGGACGACGAGGACGACGAGGACGAGGACGACGAGGACGAGGACGACGAGGACGAGGACGACGAGGACGAGGACGACGAGGACGAGGACGACGTGGACGACGAGGACGAGGACGACGATGACGGGGACGTCGTGGACGACGAGGACGAGGACGAGGACGACGAGGACGACGAGGACGACGAGGACGAGGACGAGGACGTCGAGGACGACGAGGACGAGGACGAGGACGACGAGGACGAGGACGACGAGGACGAGGACGAGGACGACGAGGATGACGAGGACGAGGACGGCGAGGACGACGAGGACGAGGACGACGAGGACGAGGACGAGGACGACGAGGACGAGGACGACGAGGACGAGGACGACGAGGACGACGAGGACGACGAGGACGACGAGGACGAGGACGACGAGGACGACGAGGACGAGGACGACGAGGACGGGGAAGACGAGGACGAGGACGACGAGGACGAGGACGACGAGGACGAGGACGACGAGGACGAGGACGAGGACGACGAGGACGAGGACGAGGACGACGAGGACGAGGACGACGAGGACGAGGACGACGAGGACGAGGACGACGAGGACGAGGACGACGAGGACGACGAGGACGAGGACGACGAGGACGACGAGGACGACGAGGACGAGGACGAGGACGAGGACGACGAGGACGACGACGAGGACGAGGACGACGAGGACGAGGCCGACGAGGACGAGGACGAGGACGACGAGGACGACGACGAGGACGACGAGGACGAGGACGACGATGACGACGAGGACGAGGACGACAAGGACGAGGACGACGACGACGAGGACGACGAAGACGACGGGGACGACGGGGACGAGGACGACGAGGACGACGAGGACGAGGACGACGAGGACGACGAGGACGACGAGGACGACGAGGACGACGAGGACGAGGACGACGAGGACGAGGACGACGAGGACGAGGACGACGAGGACGACGAGGACGAGGACGACGAGGACGAGGACGACGAGGACGAGGACGACGAGGACGAGGACGACGAGGACGAGGACGACGAGGACGAGGACGACGAGGATGAGGACGACGAGGACGAGGACGACGCGGACGAGGACGACGGGGACGAGGACGACGGGGACGAGGACGACGGGGACGAGGACGACGGGGACGAGGACGACGGGGACGAGGACGACGGGGAAGAGGACGACGGGGACGAGGACGACGGGGACGAGGACGACGGGGACGAGGACGACGGGGACGAGGACGACGGGGACGAGGACGACGAGGACGAGGACGACGAGGACGAGGACGACGAGGACGAGGACGACGAGGACGACGAGGACGACGAGGACGACGAGGACGAGGACGACGAGGACGACGAGGACGAGGACGACGAGGACGGGGACGACGAGGACGAGGACGACGAGGACGAGGACGACGAGGACGGGGACGACGAGGACGAGGACGACGAGGACGAGGACGACGAGGACGAGGACGACGAGGACGAGGACGAGGACGACGAGGACGAGGACGACGAGGACGAGGACGAGGACGACGAGGACGACGAGGACGAGGACGAGGACGACGAGGACGAGGACGACGAGGACGAGGACGAGGACGAGGACGAGGACGACGAGGACGAGGACGAGGACGAGGACGAGGACGACGAGGACGAGGACGAGGACGACGAGGACGAGGACGAGGACGAGGACGACGACGACGAGGACGAGGACGACGAGGACGACGAGGACGAGGACGACGAGGACGACGAGGACGAGGACGACGAGGACGAGGACGACGAGGACGAGGACGACGAGGACGACGAGGACGACGAGGACGACGAGGACGACGAGGACGAGGACGACTAGGACGAGGACGACGAGGACGAGGACGACGAGGACGACGAGGACGAGGACGACGAGGACGAGGACGTCGTGGACGAGGACGACGACGACGAGGACGAGGACGAGGACGACGAGGACGAGGCCGACGAGGACGAGGACGAGGACGACGAGGACGACGACGACGACGACGAGGACGTGGACGACGAGGACGAGGATGACGAGGACGAGGACGAGGACGACGAGGACGAGGACGAGGACGACGAGGACGACGAGGACGAGGACGACGAGGACGAGGACGACGAGGACGAGGACGACGAGGACGACGAGGACGAGGACGACGAGGACGACGGGGACGAGGACGACGACGACGACGAGGACGAGGACGAGGACGACGAGGACGACGAGGTCGAGGACGACGAGGACTACGAGGACGAGGACGAGGACGACGAGGACGACGAGGACGAGGACGACGAGGACGAGGACGACGAGGACGAGGACGACGAGGACGAGGACGACGAGGACGAGGACGACGTGGACGACGAGGACGAGGACGACGATGACGGGGACGTCGTGGACGACGAGGACGAGGACGAGGACGACGAGGACGAGGACGAGGACGTCGAGGACGACGAGGACGAGGACGAGGACGACGAGGACGAGGACGACGAGGACGAGGACGAGGACGACGAGGATGACGAGGACGAGGACGACGAGGACGACGAGGACGACGAGTACGAGGACGAGGACGACGAGGACGAGGACGACGAGGACGACGAGGACGACGAGGACGAGGACGACGCGGACGAGGACGACGAGGACAAGGACGACGAGGACGAGGACGACGAGGACGAGGACGACGAGGACGACGAGGACGACGAGGACGAGGACGACGAGGACGAGGACGACGAGGACGAGGACGACGAGGACGAGGACGACGAGGACGAGGACGGCGAGGACGAGGACGACGAGGACGACGAGGACGAGGACGACGAGGACGAGGACGAGGAGGATGAGGACGACGAGGACGAGGACGACGAGGACGACGACGACGAGGACGAGGACGACGAGGACGAGGACGACGAGGACGAGGACGACGAGGACGAAGACGACGAGGACGAGGACGACGAGGACAAGGACGACGAGGACGAGGACGACGAGGACGAGGACGACGAGGACGACGAGGACGACGAGGACGAGGACGACGAGGACGAGGACGACGAGGACGAGGACGACGAGGACGAGGACGACGAGGACGACGAGGACGAGGACGACGAGGACGAGGACGACGACGACGAGGACGACGACGACGAGGACGGCGACGACGGGGACGACGATGACGGGGACGGGGACGACGATGACGGGGACGGGGACGACGGGGACGTGGACGACGGGGACGGGGACAACGGGGACGAGGACGACGAGGACGACGAGGACGAGGACGACGAGGACGACGAGGACGACGAGGACGAGGACGACGAGGACGAGGACGACGAGGACAAGGACGACGACGACGAGGACGAGGACGACGAGGACGAGGACGACGAGGACGAGGACGACGAGGACGAGGACGACGAGGACGAGGACGACGAGGACGAGGACGACGAGGACGAGGACGACGAGGACGAGGACGACGAGGACGAGGACGACGAGGACGAGGACGACGAGGACGAGGACGACGAGGACGAGGACGGCGAGGACGAGGACGACGAGGACGAGGACGACGAGGACGGGGACGACGAGGACGGGGACGACGACGACGGGGACGACGACGACGGGGACGACGACGACGGGGACGACGATGACGGGGACGGGGACGACGGGGACGGGGACGACGGGGACGGGCACGACGGGGACGAGGACGATGAGGACGGTGAGGACGAGGACGACGAGTACGAGGACGACGAGGACGACGAGGACGACGAGGACGACGAGGACGACGAGGACGACGAGGACGAGGACGACGAGGACGAGGACGACGAGGACGAGGACGACGAGGACGAGGAGGACGAGGACGAGGACGACGAGAACGACGAGGACGAGGACGAGGACGACGAGGACGACGAGGACGAGGACGAGGACGACGAGGACGACGAGGACGACGAGGACGAGGACGACGAGGACGAGGACGACGAGGACGAGGACGACGAGGACGAGGACGACGAGGACGAGGACGACGAGGACGAGGACGACGCGGACGAGGACGACGAGGACGAGGACGACGAGGACGAGGACGACGAGGACGAGGACGACGAGGACGAGGACGACGAGGACGAGGACGACGAGGACGAGGACGACGAGGACGACGAGGACGAGGACGACGAGGACGACGAGGACGAGGACGACGAGGACGAGGACGACGAGGACGAGGACGACGAGGACGGGGACGACGAGGACGGGGACGACGAGGACGGGGACGACGAGGACGGGGACGACGACGACGGGGACGACGACGACGGGGACGGCGATGACGGGGACGGGGACGACGGGGACGGGGACGACGCGGACGGGGACGACGGGGACGGGCACGACGGGGACGAGGACGATGAGGACGGTGAGGACGAGGACGACGAGTACGAGTACGACGAGGACGACGAGGACGACGAGGACGAGGACGAGGACGACGAGGACGACGAGGACGAGGACGAGGACGACGAGGACGACGAGGACGAGGACGAGGACGACGAGGACGAGGACGAGGACGACGAGGACGACGAGGACGACGAGGACGACGAGGACGACGAGGACGAGGACGAGGACCACGAGGACGACGAGGACGAGGACGACGAGGACGAGCACGACGAGGACGAGGACGACGAGGACGAGGACGACGAGGTCGACGAGGACGAGGACGACGAGGACGAGGACGAGGACGACGAGGACGAGGACGACGAGGACGAGGACGACGAGGACGAGGACGTCGAGGACGAGGACGAGGACGACGAGGACGACGAGGACGAGGACGAGGACGACGAGGACGAGGACGAGGACGACGAGGACGACGAGGACGAGGACGAGGACCACGAGGACGACGAGGACGAGGAGGACGAGGACGAGGACGACGAGGACGACGAGGACGAGGACGAGGACGACGAGGACGACGAGGACGCGGACGACGAGGACGACGAGGACGAGGACGACGAGGACGACGAGGACGAGGACGAGGACGAGGACGACGAGGACGACGACGAGGACGAGGACGACGAGGACGAGGCCGACGAGGACGAGGACGAGGACGACGAGGACGACGACGACGACGACGAGGACGTGGACGACGAGGACGAGGATGACGAGGACGAGGACGAGGACGAGGACGACGAGGACGACGAGGACGAGGACGAGGACGACGAGGACGACGAGGACGAGGACGAGGACGACGAGGACGAGGACGAGGACGACGAGGACGACGAGGACGAGGACGAGGACGAGGACGACGAGGACGACGAGGACGAGGACGACGAGGACGAGGACGACGAGGACGACGAGGACGAGGACGACGACGACGACGGGGACGAGGACGACGACGACGACGAGGACGAGGACGAGGACGAGGACGACGAGGACGAGGACGAGGACGACGAGGACGAGGACGAGGACGACGAGGACGACGAGGACGAGGACGACGAGGACGGGGACGACGAGGACGGGGACGACGAGGACGGGGACGACGAGGACGGGGACGACGAGGACGGGGACGACGAGGACGAGGACGACGAGGACGAGGACGACGAGGACGAGGACGACGAGGACGAGGACGACGAGGACGAGGACGACGAGGACGAGGACGACGAGGACGACGAGGACGACGAGGACGACGAGGACGACGAGGACGACGAGGACGACGAGGACGAGGACGACGAGGACGAGGACGACGAGGACGAGGACGACGAGGACGAGGAGGACGAGGACGAGGACGACGAGAACGACGAGGACGAGGACGAGGACGACGAGGACGACGAGGACGAGGACGAGGACGACGAGGACGACGAGGACGAGGACGACGAGGACGAGGACGAGGACGAGGACGACGAGGACGAGGACGACGAGGACGAGGACGACGAGGACGAGGACGACGAGAACGAGGACGACGAGGACGAGGACGACGAGGACGAGGACGACGAGGACGAGGACGACGAGGACGAGGACGACGAGGACGAGGACGACGAGGACGAGGACGACGAGGACGAGGACGACGAGGACGAGGACGACGAGGACGAGGACGACGAGGACGAGGACGACGAGGACGACGAGGACGAGGACGACGAGGACGAGGACGAGGACGAGGACGACGAGGACGAGGACGACGAGGACGAGGACGACGAGGACGAGGACGACGAGGACGAGGACGACGAGGACGGGGACGACGAGGACGGGGACGACGAGGACGGGGACGACGAGGACGGGGACGACGACGACGGGGACGACGACGACGGGGACGACGATGACGGGGACGGGGACGACGGGGACGGGGACGACGCGGACGGGGACGACGGGGACGGGCACGACGGGGACGAGGACGATGAGGACGGTGAGGACGAGGACGACGAGTACGAGGACGATGAGGACGGTGAGGACGAGGACGACGAGTACGAGGACGACGAGGACGACGAGGACGACGAGGACGACGAGGACGACGAGGACGAGGACGAGGACGACGAGGACGACGAGGACGAGGACGAGGACGACGAGGACGACGAGGACGAGGACGAGGACGACGAGGACGACGAGGACGACGAGGACGACGAGGACGACGAGGACGAGGACGAGGACCACGAGGACGACGAGGACGAGGACGACGAGGACGAGCACGACGAGGACGAGGACGACGAGGACGAGGACGACGAGGTCGACGAGGACGAGGACGACGAGGACGAGGACGAGGACGACGAGGACGAGGACGACGAGGACGAGGACGACGAGGACGAGGACGTCGAGGACGAGGACGAGGACGACGAGGACGACGAGGACGAGGACGAGGACGACGAGGACGACGAGGACGAGGACGAGGACGACGAGGACGAGGACGAGGACGACGAGGACGACGAGGACGAGGACGAGGACCACGAGGACGACGAGGACGAGGAGGACGAGGACGAGGACGACGAGGACGACGAGGACGAGGACGAGGACGACGAGGACGACGAGGACGAGGACGACGAGGACGACGAGGACGAGGACGACGAGGACGACGAGGACGAGGACGAGGACGAGGACGACGAGGACGACGACGAGGACGAGGACGAAGAGGACGAGGCCGACGAGGACGAGGACGAGGACGACGAGGACGACGACGACGACGACGAGGACGTGGACGACGAGGACGAGGATGACGAGGACGAGGACGAGGACGAGGACGACGAGGACGACGAGGACGAGGACGAGGACGACGAGGACGACGAGGACGAGGACGAGGACGACGAGGACGAGGACGAGGACGACGAGGACGACGAGGACGAGGACGAGGACGAGGACGACGAGGACGACGAGGACGAGGACGACGAGGACGAGGACGACGAGGACGACGAGGACGAGGACGACGACGACGACGGGGACGAGGACGACGACGACGACGAGGACGAGGACGAGGACGAGGACGACGAGGACGAGGACGAGGACGACGAGGACGAGGACGAGGACGACGAGGACGACGAGGACGAGGACGACGAGGACGGGGACGACGAGGACGGGGACGACGAGGACGGGGACGACGAGGACGGGGACGACGAGGACGGGGACGACGAGGACGAGGACGACGAGGACGAGGACGACGAGGACGAGGACGACGAGGACGAGGACGACGAGGACGAGGACGACGAGGACGAGGACGAGGACGACGAGGACGAGGACGAGGACGACGAGGACGAGGACGAGGACGACGAGGACGAGGACGAGGACGACGAGGACGAGGACGAGGACGACGAGGACGACGAGGACGAGGACGAGGACGACGAGGACGAGGACGACGAGGACGCGGACGAGGACGAGGACGAGGAGGACGAGGCCGACGAGGACGAGGACGAGGACGACGAGGACGACGACGACGACGACGAGGACGTGGACGACGAGGACGAGGATGACGAGGACGAGGACGAGGACGAGGACGACGAGGACGACGAGGACGAGGACGACGAGGACGACGACGACGACGAGGACGAGGACGACGAGGACGAGGACGACGAGGACGAGGACGACGAGGACGAGGACGACGAGGACGAGGACGACGAGGACGAGGACGACGAGGATGACGAGGACGAGGACGACGAGGACGACGAGTACGAGGACGAGGACGACGAGGACGAGGACGACGAGGACGACGAGGACGAGGACGACGCGGACGAGGACGACGAGGACGACGAGGACAAGGACGACGAGGACGAGGACGACGAGGACGAGGACGACGAGGACGACGAGGACGAGGACGACGAGGACGAGGACGACGAGGACGACGAGGACGACGAGGACGAGGACGAGGACGACGAGAACGACGAGGACGAGGACGACGAGGACGACGAGGACGACGAGGACGACGAGGACGAGGACGAGGACGACGAGGACGAGGACGACGAGGACGAGGACGACGAGGACGAGGACGACGAGGACGAGGACGACGAGGACGAGGACGACGAGGACGAGGACGACGAGGACGAGGACGACGAGGACGAGGACGACGAGGACGAGGACGAGGACGACGAGGATGACGAGGACGAGGACGACGAGGACGACGAGTACGAGGACGAGGACGACGAGGACGAGGACGACGAGGACGACGAGGACGAGGACGACGAGGACGAGGACGACGAGGACGACGAGGACGAGGACGACGAGGACGACGAGGACGAGGACGACGAGGACGACGAGGACGACGAGGACGAGGACGACGAGGACGACGAGGACGACGAGGACGACGAGGACGACGAGGACGACGAGGACGACGAGGACGAGGACGAGGACGACGAGAACGACGAGGACGAGGACGACGAGGACGACGAGGACGAGGACGACGAGGACGACGAGGACGACGAGGACGAGGACGAGGACGACGAGGACGAGGACGACGAGGACGAGGACGACGAGGACGAGGACGACGAGGACGAGGACGACGAGGACGAGGACGACGAGGACGAGGACGACGAGGACGAGGACGACGAGGACGAGGACGACGAGGACGAGGACGACGAGGAAGAGGACGACGAGGACGAGGACGACGAGGACGAGGACGACGAGGACGAGGACGACGACGACGAGGACGACGAGGACGAGGACGGCGAGGACGAGGACGACGAGGACGAGGAGGACGAGGACGGGGACGACGAGGAGGACGAGGACGGGGACGACGAGGACGAGGACGACGAGGACGAGGAGAACGAGGACGGGGACGACGAGGACGAGGACGACGAGGTCGAGGACGACGAGGACGAGGACGACGAGGACGAGGACGACGAGGACGACGAGGACGACGAGGACGACGAGGACGACGAGGACGACGAGGACGACGAGGACGACGAGGACGACGAGGACGAGGACGAGGACGACGAGGACGACGAGGACGAGGACGACGAGGACGACGAGGACGAGGACGAGGACGACGAGGACGAGGACGAGGACGACGAGGACGACGAGGAGGAGGACGACGAGGATGACGAGGACGAGGACGACGAGGACGACGAGGACGAGGACGACGAGGACGAGGACGACGAGGACGAGGACGAGGACGACGAGGACGAGGACGAGGACGACGAGTACGAGGACGAGGACGACGAGGACGAGGACGACGAGGACGACGAGGACGAGGACGACGAGGACGAGGACGACGAGGACGACGAGGACGAGGACGACGAGGACGAGGACGACGAGGACGAGGACGACGAGGACCAGGACGACGAGGACGAGGACGACGAGGACGAGGACGATGAGGACGAGGACGACGAGGACGAGGACGATGAGGACGAGGACGACGAGGACGAGGACGACGAGGACGACGAGGACGAGGACGAGGACGACGAGGACGACGAGGACGAGGACGGCGAGGACGAGGACGACGAGGACGAGGAGGACGAGGACGGGGACGACGAGGACGAGGACGACGAGGTCGAGGACGACGACGACGACGACGAGGACGTGGACGACGAGGACGAGGACGACGAGGACGAGGACGACGAGGACGACGAGGACGAGGACGACGAGGACGACGAGGACGACGAGGACGAGGACGACGAGGACGACGAGGACGACGAGGACGACGAGGACGACGAGGACGAGGACGAGGACGACGAGGACGACGAAGACGAGGACGACGAGGACGACGAGGACGAGGACGACGAGGACGACGAGGACGAGGACGACGAGGACGACGAGGACGAGGACGAGGACGACGAGGACGAGGACGAGGACGACGAGGACGACGAGGAGGAGGACGACGAGGATGACGAGGACGAGGACGACGAGGACGAGGACGACGAGGACGAGGACGAGGACGACGAGGACGACGAGGACGACGAGGACGAGGACGACGAGGACGAGGACGACGAGGACGAGGACGACGACGACGACGAGGACGAGGACGACGAGGACGACGAGGACGAGGACGACGAGGACGAGGACGACGAGGACGAGGACGACGAGGACGAGGACGACGAGGACGAGGACGACGAGGACGAGGACGACGACGACGGGGACGGGAACGACGGGGACGTGGACGACGGGGACGGGGACGACGGGGACGACGGGGACGAGGACGACGAGGACGACGAGGACGACGAGGACGAGGACGACGAGGACGACGAGGACGACGAGGACGACGAGGACGAGGACGACGAGGACGAGGACGACGAGGACGAGGAAGACGAGGACGAGGACGACGAGGACGATGACGACGAGGACGAGGACGACGAGGACGAGGACGACGAGGACGAGGACGACGAGGACGAGGACGACGAGGACGAGGACGACGAGGACGAGGACGACGAGGACGAGGACGACGAGGACGAGGACGACGAGGACGAGGACGACGAGGACGAGGACGACGAGGACGAGGACGAGGACGACGAGGACGAGGACGACGAGGACGAGGACGAGGACGACGAGGACGAGGACGTCGAGGACGAGGACGACGAGGACGAGGGCGACGAGGACGAGGACGACGAGGACGAGGACGACGGGGACGAGGACGACGAGGACGAGGACGACGAGGACGACGAGGACGAGGACGACGAGGACGAGGACGATGAGGACGAGGACGGCGAGGACGAGGACGACGAGGACGACGAGGACGAGGACGAGGACGACGAGGACGACGAGGACGACGAGGACGAGGACGAGGACGACGAGGACGACGAGGACGAGGACGGCGAGGACGAGGACGACGAGGACGAGGAGGACGAGGACGGGGACGACGAGGACGACGAGGTCGAGGACGACGACGACGACGACGAGGACGTGGACGACGAGGACGAGGACGACGAGGACGAGGACGAGGACGACGAGGACGAGGACGACGAGGACGAGGACGACGAGGACGACGAGGACGAGGACGAGGACGACGAGGACGACGAGGACGAGGACGGCGAGGACGAGGACGACGAGGACGAGGAGGACGAGGACGGGGACGACGAGGACGAGGACGACGAGGTCGAGGACGACGACGACGACGACGAGGACGTGGACGATGAGGACGAGGACGACGAGGACGAGGACGACGAGGACGACGAGGACGAGGACGACGAGGACGACGAGGACGACGAGGACGAGGACGACGAGGACGACGAGGACGACGAGGACGAGGACGACGAGGACGAGGACGACGAGGACGAGGACGACGACGACGGGGACGGGGACGACGGGGACGTGGACGACGGGGACGAGGACGACGAGGACGACGAAGACGAGGACGACGAGGACGACGAGGACGAGGACGAGGACGACGAGGACGAGGACGAGGACGACGAGGACGACGAGGACGAGGACGACGAGGATGACGAGGGCGAGGACGACGAGGACGACGAGGACGACGAGGACGAGGACGACGAGGACGACGAGGACGACGAGGACGAGGACGACGAGGACGACGAGGACGAGGACGACGAGGACGACGAGGACGACGAGGACGAGGACGACGAGGACGACGAGGACGACGAGGACGACGAGGACGACGAGGACGACGAGGACGACGAGGACGACGAGGACGACGAGGACGAGGACGACGAGGACGACGAGGACGAGGACGACGAGGACGACGAGGACGAGGACGACGAGGACGACGAGGACGAGGACGACGAGGACGACGAGGACGAGGACGAGGACGAGGACGACGAGGACGACGAGGACGAGGACGACGAGGACGACGAGGACGAGGACGACGAGGACGAGGACGACGAGGACGAGGACGACGAGGACGAGGACGACGAGGACGAGGACGACGAGGACGAGGACGACGAGGACGAGGACGACGAGGACGAGGACGACGAGGACGAGGACGACGAGGACGAGGACGACGAGGACGAGGACGACGACGACGACGAGGACGAGGACGACGAGGACGAGGACGACGAGGACGAGGACGACGAGGACGAGGACGACGAGGACGAGGACGAGGACGACGAGGACGAGGACGACGAGGACGAGGACGACGAGGACGAGGACGACGAGGACGAGGACGACGAGGACGAGGACGACGAGGACGAGGACGACGAGGACGAGGACGACGAGGACGAGGACGACGAGGACGACGAGGACGAGGACGACGAGGACGAGGACGAGGACGAGGACCACGAGGACGAGGACGACGAGGACGAGGACGACGAGGACGAGGACGACGAGGACGGGGACGACGAGGACGGGGACGACGATGACGGGGACGGGGACGACGGGGACGGGGACGACGCGGACGGGGACGACGGGGACGGGCACGACGGGGACGAGGACGATGAGGACGGTGAGGACGAGGACGACGAGTACGAGGACGACGAGGACGACGAGGACGACGAGGACGACGAGGACGACGAGGACGAGGACGAGGACGACGAGGACGACGAGGACGAGGACGAGGACGACGAGGACGACGAGGACGAGGACGAGGACGACGAGGACGACGAGGACGAGGACGAGGACGACGAGGACGACGAGGACGACGAGGACGACGAGGACGACGAGGACGAGGACGAGGACGACGAGGACGACGAGGACGACGAGGACGACGAGGACGAGGACGAGGACCACGAGGACGACGAGGACGAGGACGACGAGGACGAGCACGACGAGTACGAGGACGACGAGGACGAGGACGACGAGGTCGACGAGGACGAGGACGACGAGGACGAGGACGAGGACGACGAGGACGAGGACGACGAGGACGAGGACGACGAGGACGAGGACGTCGAGGACGAGGACGAGGACGACGAGGACGACGAGGACGAGGACGAGGACGACGAGGACGACGAGGACGAGGACGAGGACCACGAGGACGACGAGGACGAGGAGGACGAGGACGAGGACGACGAGGACGAGGACGAGGACGACGAGGACGACGAGGACGAGGACGACGAGGACGACGAGGACGAGGACGACGAGGACGACGAGGACGAGGACGAGGACGAGGACGACGAGGACGACGACGAGGACGAGGACGACGAGGACGAGGCCGACGAGGACGAGGACGAGGACGACGAGGACGACGACGACGACGACGAGGACGTGGACGACGTAGGACGAGGACGACGAGGACGAGGACGAGGACGAGGACGACGAGGACGAGGACGAGGACGAGGACGAGGACGACGAGGACGAGGACGAGGACGACGAGGACGACGAGGACGAGGACGAGGACGAGGACGACGAGGACGACGAGGACGAGGACGACGAGGACGAGGACGACGAGGACGACGAGGACGACGAGGACGAGGACGACGAGGACGACGAGGACGACGAGGACGACGAGGACGAGGACGACGAGGACGAGGACGACGAGGACGAGGAAGACGAGGACGAGGACGACGAGGACGAGGACGACGAGGACGAGGACGACGAGGACGAGGACGACGAGGACGAGGACGACGAGGACGAGGACGACGAGGACGAGGACGACGAGGACGAGGACGACGAGGACGAGGACGACGAGGACGAGGATGACGAGGACGAGGACGACGAGGACGAGGACGACGAGGACGAGGACGACGAGGACGAGGACGTCGAGGACGAGGACGACGAGGACGAGGGCGACGAGGACGAGGACGACGAGGACGAGGACGACGGGGACGAGGACGACGAGGACGAGGACGACGAGGACGACGAGGACGAGGACGACGAGGACGAGGACGATGAGGACGAGGACGGCGAGGACGAGGACGACGAGGACGACGAGGACGAGGACGAGGACGACGAGGACGACGAGGACGAGGACGGCGAGGACGAGGACGACGAGGACGAGGAGGACGAGGACGGGGACGACGAGGACGACGAGGTCGAGGACGACGACGACGACGACGAGGACGTGGACGACGAGGACGAGGACGACGAGGACGAGGACGAGGACGACGAGGACGAGGACGACGAGGACGAGGACGACGAGGACGACGAGGACGAGGACGAGGACGACGAGGACGACGAGGACGAGGACGGCGAGGACGAGGACGACGAGGACGAGGAGGACGAGGACGGGGACGACGAGGACGAGGACGACGAGGTCGAGGACGACGACGACGACGACGAGGACGTGGACGATGAGGACGAGGACGACGAGGACGAGGACGACGAGGACGACGAGGACGAGGACGACGAGGACGACGAGGACGACGAGGACGAGGACGACGAGGACGACGAGGACGACGAGGACGAGGACGACGAGGACGAGGACGACGAGGACGAGGACGACGACGACGGGGACGGGGACGACGGGGACGTGGACGACGGGGACGAGGACGACGAGGACGACGAAGACGAGGACGACGAGGACGACGAGGACGAGGACGAGGACGACGAGGACGAGGACGAGGACGACGAGGACGACGAGGACGAGGACGACGAGGATGACGAGGGCGAGGACGACGAGGACGACGAGGACGACGAGGACGAGGACGACGAGGACGACGAGGACGACGAGGACGAGGACGACGAGGACGACGAGGACGAGGACGACGAGGACGACGAGGACGAGGACGACGAGGACGACGAGGACGACGAGGACGACGAGGACGACGAGGACGACGAGGACGACGAGGACGAGGACGACGAGGACGACGAGGACGAGGACGACGAGGACGACGAGGACGAGGACGACGAGGACGACGAGGACGAGGACGACGAGGACGACGAGGACGAGGACGAGGACGACGAGGACGACGAGGACGAGGACGACGAGGACGACGAGGACGAGGACGACGAGGACGAGGACGACGAGGACGAGGACGACGAGGACGAGGACGACGAGGACGAGGACGACGAGGACGAGGACGACGAGGACGAGGACGACGAGGACGAGGACGACGAGGACGAGGACGACGAGGACGAGGACGACGAGGACGAGGACGACGAGGACGAGGACGACGACGACGGGGACGGGGACGACGGGGACGTGGACGACGGGGACGAGGACGATGAGGACGGTGAGGACGAGGACGACGAGTACGAGGACGACGAGGACGACGAGGACGACGAGGACGACGAGGACGACGAGGACGAGGACGAGGACGACGAGGACGACGAGGACGAGGACGAGGACGACGAGGACGACGAGGACGAGGACGAGGACGACGAGGACGACGAGGACGAGGACGAGGACGACGAGGACGACGAGGACGACGAGGACGACGAGGACGACGAGGACGAGGACGAGGACGACGAGGACGAGGACGACGAGGACGAGGACGAGGACGACGAGGACGAGGACGTCGAGGACGAGGACGACGAGGACGAGGGCGACGAGGACGAGGACGACGAGGACGAGGACGACGGGGACGAGGACGACGAGGACGAGGACGACGAGGACGACGAGGACGAGGACGACGAGGACGAGGACGATGAGGACGAGGACGGCGAGGACGAGGACGACGAGGACGACGAGGACGAGGACGAGGACGACGAGGACGACGAGGACGACGAGGACGAGGACGAGGACGACGAGGACGACGAGGACGAGGACGGCGAGGACGAGGACGACGAGGACGAGGAGGACGAGGACGGGGACGACGAGGACGACGAGGTCGAGGACGACGACGACGACGACGAGGACGTGGACGACGAGGACGAGGACGACGAGGACGAGGACGAGGACGACGAGGACGAGGACGACGAGGACGAGGACGACGAGGACGACGAGGACGAGGACGAGGACGACGAGGACGACGAGGACGAGGACGGCGAGGACGAGGACGACGAGGACGAGGAGGACGAGGACGGGGACGACGAGGACGAGGACGACGAGGTCGAGGACGACGACGACGACGACGAGGACGTGGACGATGAGGACGAGGACGACGAGGACGAGGACGACGAGGACGACGAGGACGAGGACGACGAGGACGACGAGGACGACGAGGACGAGGACGACGAGGACGACGAGGACGACGAGGACGAGGACGACGAGGACGAGGACGACGAGGACGAGGACGACGACGACGGGGACGGGGACGACGGGGACGTGGACGACGGGGACGAGGACGACGAGGACGACGAAGACGAGGACGACGAGGACGACGAGGACGAGGACGAGGACGACGAGGACGAGGACGAGGACGACGAGGACGACGAGGACGAGGACGACGAGGATGACGAGGGCGAGGACGACGAGGACGACGAGGACGACGAGGACGAGGACGACGAGGACGACGAGGACGACGAGGACGAGGACGACGAGGACGACGAGGACGAGGACGACGAGGACGACGAGGACGACGAGGACGAGGACGACGAGGACGACGAGGACGACGAGGACGACGAGGACGACGAGGACGACGAGGACGACGAGGACGACGAGGACGACGAGGACGAGGACGACGAGGACGACGAGGACGAGGACGACGAGGACGACGAGGACGAGGACGACGAGGACGACGAGGACGAGGACGACGAGGACGACGAGGACGAGGACGAGGACGAGGACGACGAGGACGACGAGGACGAGGACGACGAGGACGACGAGGACGAGGACGACGAGGACGAGGACGACGAGGACGAGGACGACGAGGACGAGGACGACGAGGACGAGGACGACGAGGACGAGGACGACGAGGACGAGGACGACGAGGACGAGGACGACGAGGACGAGGACGACGAGGACGAGGACGACGAGGACGAGGACGACGACGACGACGAGGACGAGGACGACGAGGACGAGGACGACGAGGACGAGGACGACGAGGACGAGGACGACGAGGACGAGGACGAGGACGACGAGGACGAGGACGACGAGGACGAGGACGACGAGGACGAGGACGACGAGGACGAGGACGACGAGGACGAGGACGACGAGGACGAGGACGACGAGGACGAGGACGACGAGGACGAGGACGACGAGGACGACGAGGACGAGGACGACGAGGACGAGGACGAGGACGAGGACCACGAGGACGAGGACGACGAGGACGAGGACGACGAGGACGAGGACGACGAGGACGGGGACGACGAGGACGGGGACGACGATGACGGGGACGGGGACGACGGGGACGGGGACGACGCGGACGGGGACGACGGGGACGGGCACGACGGGGACGAGGACGATGAGGACGGTGAGGACGAGGACGACGAGTACGAGGACGACGAGGACGACGAGGACGACGAGGACGACGAGGACGACGAGGACGAGGACGAGGACGACGAGGACGACGAGGACGAGGACGAGGACGACGAGGACGACGAGGACGAGGACGAGGACGACGAGGACGACGAGGACGAGGACGAGGACGACGAGGACGACGAGGACGACGAGGACGACGAGGACGACGAGGACGAGGACGAGGACGACGAGGACGACGAGGACGACGAGGACGACGAGGACGAGGACGAGGACCACGAGGACGACGAGGACGAGGACGACGAGGACGAGCACGACGAGTACGAGGACGACGAGGACGAGGACGACGAGGTCGACGAGGACGAGGACGACGAGGACGAGGACGAGGACGACGAGGACGAGGACGACGAGGACGAGGACGACGAGGACGAGGACGTCGAGGACGAGGACGAGGACGACGAGGACGACGAGGACGAGGACGAGGACGACGAGGACGACGAGGACGAGGACGAGGACCACGAGGACGACGAGGACGAGGAGGACGAGGACGAGGACGACGAGGACGAGGACGAGGACGACGAGGACGACGAGGACGAGGACGACGAGGACGACGAGGACGAGGACGACGAGGACGACGAGGACGAGGACGAGGACGAGGACGACGAGGACGACGACGAGGACGAGGACGACGAGGACGAGGCCGACGAGGACGAGGACGAGGACGACGAGGACGACGACGACGACGACGAGGACGTGGACGACGTAGGACGAGGACGACGAGGACGAGGACGAGGACGAGGACGACGAGGACGAGGACGAGGACGAGGACGAGGACGACGAGGACGAGGACGAGGACGACGAGGACGACGAGGACGAGGACGAGGACGAGGACGACGAGGACGACGAGGACGAGGACGACGAGGACGAGGACGACGAGGACGACGAGGACGACGAGGACGAGGACGACGAGGACGACGAGGACGACGAGGACGACGAGGACGAGGACGACGAGGACGAGGACGACGAGGACGAGGAAGACGAGGACGAGGACGACGAGGACGAGGACGACGAGGACGAGGACGACGAGGACGAGGACGACGAGGACGAGGACGACGAGGACGAGGACGACGAGGACGAGGACGACGAGGACGAGGACGACGAGGACGAGGACGACGAGGACGAGGATGACGAGGACGAGGACGACGAGGACGAGGACGACGAGGACGAGGACGACGAGGACGAGGACGTCGAGGACGAGGACGACGAGGACGAGGGCGACGAGGACGAGGACGACGAGGACGAGGACGACGGGGACGAGGACGACGAGGACGAGGACGACGAGGACGACGAGGACGAGGACGACGAGGACGAGGACGATGAGGACGAGGACGGCGAGGACGAGGACGACGAGGACGACGAGGACGAGGACGAGGACGACGAGGACGACGAGGACGAGGACGGCGAGGACGAGGACGACGAGGACGAGGAGGACGAGGACGGGGACGACGAGGACGACGAGGTCGAGGACGACGACGACGACGACGAGGACGTGGACGACGAGGACGAGGACGACGAGGACGAGGACGAGGACGACGAGGACGAGGACGACGAGGACGAGGACGACGAGGACGACGAGGACGAGGACGAGGACGACGAGGACGACGAGGACGAGGACGGCGAGGACGAGGACGACGAGGACGAGGAGGACGAGGACGGGGACGACGAGGACGAGGACGACGAGGTCGAGGACGACGACGACGACGACGAGGACGTGGACGATGAGGACGAGGACGACGAGGACGAGGACGACGAGGACGACGAGGACGAGGACGACGAGGACGACGAGGACGACGAGGACGAGGACGACGAGGACGACGAGGACGACGAGGACGAGGACGACGAGGACGAGGACGACGAGGACGAGGACGACGACGACGGGGACGGGGACGACGGGGACGTGGACGACGGGGACGAGGACGACGAGGACGACGAAGACGAGGACGACGAGGACGACGAGGACGAGGACGAGGACGACGAGGACGAGGACGAGGACGACGAGGACGACGAGGACGAGGACGACGAGGATGACGAGGGCGAGGACGACGAGGACGACGAGGACGACGAGGACGAGGACGACGAGGACGACGAGGACGACGAGGACGAGGACGACGAGGACGACGAGGACGAGGACGACGAGGACGACGAGGACGAGGACGACGAGGACGACGAGGACGACGAGGACGACGAGGACGACGAGGACGACGAGGACGACGAGGACGAGGACGACGAGGACGACGAGGACGAGGACGACGAGGACGACGAGGACGAGGACGACGAGGACGACGAGGACGAGGACGACGAGGACGACGAGGACGAGGACGAGGACGACGAGGACGACGAGGACGAGGACGACGAGGACGACGAGGACGAGGACGACGAGGACGAGGACGACGAGGACGAGGACGACGAGGACGAGGACGACGAGGACGAGGACGACGAGGACGAGGACGACGAGGACGAGGACGACGAGGACGAGGACGACGAGGACGAGGACGACGAGGACGAGGACGACGAGGACGAGGACGACGACGACGACGAGGACGAGGACGACGAGGACGAGGACGAGGACGACGAGGACGAGGACGAGGACGACGAGGACGAGGACGACGAGGACGACGAGGACGAGGACGACGAGGACGAGGACGACGAGGACGAGGACGACGAGGACGAGGACGACGAGGACGAGGACGACGAGGACGAGGACGACGAGGACGACGAGGACGAGGACGACGAGGACGAGGACGAGGACGAGGACGACGAGGACGAGGACGACGAGGACGAGGACGACGATGACGGGGACGGGGACGACGGGGACGGGGACGACGCGGACGGGGACGACGGGGACGGGCACGACGGGGACGAGGACGATGAGGACGGTGAGGACGAGGACGACGAGTACGAGGACGACGAGGACGACGAGGACGACGAGGACGACGAGGACGACGAGGACGAGGACGAGGACGACGAGGACGACGAGGACGAGGACGAGGACGACGAGGACGACGAGGACGAGGACGAGGACGACGAGGACGACGAGGACGACGAGGACGAGGACGAGGACCACGAGGACGACGAGGACGAGGACGACGAGGACGAGCACGACGAGGACGAGGACGACGAGGACGAGGACGACGAGGTCGACGAGGACGAGGACGACGAGGACGAGGACGAGGACGACGAGGACGAGGACGACGAGGACGAGGACGACGAGGACGAGGACGTCGAGGACGAGGACGAGGACGACGAGGACGACGAGGACGAGGACGAGGACGACGAGGACGACGAGGACGAGGACGAGGACCACGAGGACGACGAGGACGAGGAGGACGAGGACGAGGACGACGAGGACGACGAGGACGAGGACGAGGACGACGAGGACGACGAGGACGAGGACGACGAGGACGACGAGGACGAGGACGACGAGGACGACGAGGACGAGGACGAGGACGAGGACGACGAGGACGACGACGAGGACGAGGACGACGAGGACGAGGCCGACGAGGACGAGGACGAGGACGACGAGGACGACGACGACGACGACGAGGACGTGGACGACGAGGACGAGGACGACGAGGACGAGGACGAGGACGAGGACGACGAGGACGACGAGGACGAGGACGAGGACGAGGACGAGGACGACGAGGACGAGGACGAGGACGACGAGGACGACGAGGACGAGGACGAGGACGAGGACGACGAGGACGAGGACGACGAGGACGACGAGGACGAGGACGACGACGACGACGGGGACGAGGACGACGACGACGACGACGACGAGGACGAGGACGAGGACGAGGACGACGAGGACGAGGACGAGGACGACGAGGACGAGGACGAGGACGACGAGGACGACGAGGACGAGGACGACGAGGACGGGGACGACGAGGACGGGGACGACGAGGACGGGGACGACGAGGACGGGGACGACGAGGACGGGGACGACGAGGACGAGGACGACGAGGACGAGGACGACGAGTACGAGGACGACGAGGACGAGGACGACGAGGACGAGGACGACGAGGACGAGGACGACGAGGACGAGGACGAGGACGACGAGGACGAGGACGAGGACGACGAGGACGAGGACGAGGACGAGGACGACGAGGACGAGGACGAGGACGACGAGGGCGACGAGGACGAGGACGACGAGGAGGAGGACGAGGACGACGAGGACGAGGACGACGAGGACGAGGACGAGGACGAGGACGAGGAGGACGAGGCCGACGAGGACGAGGACGAGGACGACGAGGACGACGACGACGACGACGAGGACGTGGACGACGAGGACGAGGATGACGAGGACGAGGACGAGGACGAGGACGACGAGGACGACGAGGACGAGGACGACGAGGACGACGAGGACGACGAGGACGAGGACGACGAGGACGAGGACGACTAGGACGAGGACGACGAGGACGAGGACGACGAGGACGAGGACGACGAGGACGAGGACGAGGACGACGAGGATGACGAGGATGAGGACGACGAGGACGACGAGTACGAGGACGAGGACGACGAGGACGAGGACGACGAGGACGACGAGGACGAGGACGACGCGGACGAGGACGACGAGGACGACGAGGACAAGGACGACGAGGACGAGGACGACGAGGACGAGGACGACGAGGACGAGGACGACGAGGACGACGAGGACGAGGAAGACGAGGACGAGGACGACGAGGACGACGAGGACGACGAGGACGACGAGGACGAGGACGAGGACGACGAGAACGACGAGGACGAGGACGACGAGGACGACGAGGACGAGGACGACGAGGACGACGAGGACGACGAGGACGAGGACGAGGACGACGAGGACGAGGACGACGAGGACGAGGACGACGAGGACGAGTACGACGAGGACGAGGACGACGAGGACGAGGACGACGAGGACGAGGACGACGAGGACGAGGACGACGAGGACGAGGACGACGAGGACGAGGACGACGAGGACGAGGACGAGGACGACGAGGATGACGAGGACGAGGACGACGAGGACGACGAGTACGAGGACGAGGACGACGAGGACGAGGACGACGAGGACGACGAGGACGAGGACGACGAGGACGAGGACGACGAGGACGACGAGGACGAGGACGACGAGGACGACGAGGACGAGGACGACGAGGACGACGAGGACGACGAGGACGAGGACGACGAGGACGACGAGGACGACGAGGACGACGAGGACGACGAGGACGACGAGGACGACGAGGACGAGGACGAGGACGACGAGAACGACGAGGACGAGGACGACGAGGACGACGAGGACGAGGACGACGAGGACGACGAGGACGACGAGGACGACGAGGACGAGGACGAGGACGACGAGGACGAGGACGACGAGGACGAGGACGACGAGGACGAGGACGACGAGGACGAGGACGACGAGGACGAGGACGACGAGGACGAGGACGACGAGGACGAGGACGACGAGGACGAGGACGACGAGGAAGAGGACGACGAGGACGAGGACGACGAGGACGAGGACGACGAGGACGAGGACGACGACGACGAGGACGACGAGGACGAGGACGGCGAGGACGAGGACGACGAGGACGAGGAGGACGAGGACGGGGACGACGAGGACGAGGACGACGAGGACGAGGAGAACGAGGACGGGGACGACGAGGACGAGGACGACGAGGTCGAGGACGACGAGGACGAGGACGACGAGGACGAGGACGACGAGGACGACGAGGACGACGAGGACGACGAGGACGACGAGGACGACGAGGACGATGAGGACGACGAGGACGACGAGGACGACGAGGACGACGAGGACGAGGACGAGGACGACGAGGACGACGAGGACGAGGACGACGAGGACGACGAGGACGAGGAAGAGGACGACGAGGACGAGGACGAGGACGACGAGGACGAGGACGAGGACGACGAGGACGAGGACGAGGACGACGAGGACGACGAGGAGGAGGACGACGAGGATGACGAGGACGAGGACGACGAGGACGACGAGGACGAGGACGACGAGGACGAGGACGAGGACGACGAGGACGAGGACGACGAGGACGACGAGGACGAGGACGACGAGGACGACGAGGACGACGAGGACGACGAGGACGAGGACGACGAGGACGAGGACGACGAGGACGAGGACGACGAGGACCAGGACGACGAGGACGAGGACGACGAGGACGAGGACGATGAGGACGAGGACGACGAGGACGAGGACGACGAGGACGACGAGGACGAGGACGAGGACGACGAGGACGACGAGGAGGAGGACGACGAGGATGACGAGGACGAGGACGACGAGGACGAGGACGACGAGGACGAGGACGAGGACGAGGACGACGAGGACGACGAGGACGACGAGGACGAGGACGACGAGGACGAGGACGACGAGGACGAGGACGACGACGACGACGAGGACGAGGACGACGAGGACGACGAGGACGAGGACGACGAGGACGAGGACGACGAGAACGAGGACGACGAGGACGAGGACGACGAGGACGAGGACGACGAGGACGAGGACGACGAGGACGAGGACGACGAGGACGAGGACGACGAGGACGAGGACGACGAGGACGAGGACGACGAGGACGAGGACGACGAGGACGAGGACGACGAGGACGAGGACGACGACGACGGGGACGGGAACGACGGGGACGTGGACGACGGGGACGGGGACGACGGGGACGACGGGGACGAGGACGACGAGGACGACGAGGACGACGAGGACGAGGACGACGAGGACGACGAGGACGACGAGGACGACGAGGACGACGAGGACGAGGACGACGAGGACGAGGACGACGAGGACGAGGAAGACGAGGACGAGGACGACGAGGACGAGGACGACGAGGACGAGGACGACGAGGACGAGGACGACGAGGACGAGGACGACGAGGACGAGGACGACGAGGACGAGGACGACGAGGACGAGGACGACGAGGACGAGGACGACGAGGACGAGGACGACGAGGACGAGGACGACGAGGACGAGGACGACGAGGACGAGGACGACGAGGACGAGGACGACGAGGACGAGGACGACGAGGACGAGGACGTCGAGGACGAGGACGTCGAGGACGAGGACGACGAGGACGAGGGCGACGAGGACGAGGACGACGAGGACGAGGACGACGGGGACGAGGACGACGAGGACGAGGACGACGAGGACGACGAGGACGAGGACGACGAGGACGAGGACGATGAGGACGAGGACGGCGAGGACGAGGACGACGAGGACGACGAGGACGAGGACGAGGACGACGAGGACGACGAGGACGAGGACGGCGAGGACGAGGACGACGAGGACGAGGAGGACGAGGACGGGGACGACGAGGACGACGAGGTCGAGGACGACGACGACGACGACGAGGACGTGGACGACGAGGACGAGGACGACGAGGACGAGGACGAGGACGACGAGGACGAGGACGACGAGGACGAGGACGACGAGGACGACGAGGACGAGGACGAGGACGACGAGGACGACGAGGACGAGGACGACGAGTACGAGGACGACGAGGACGACGAGGACGACGAGGACGACGAGGACGACGAGGACGAGGACGAGGACGACGAGGACGACGAGGACGAGGACGAGGACGACGAGGACGACGAGGACGAGGACGAGGACGACGAGGACGACGAGGACGAGGACGAGGACGACGAGGACGACGAGGACGACGAGGACGACGAGGACGAGGACGAGGACCACGAGGACGACGAGGACGAGGACGACGAGGACGAGCACGACGAGGACGAGGACGACGAGGACGAGGACGACGAGGTCGACGAGGACGAGGACGACGAGGACGAGGACGAGGACGACGAGGACGAGGACGACGAGGACGAGGACGACGAGGACGAGGACGTCGAGGACGAGGACGAGGACGACGAGGACGACGAGGACGAGGACGAGGACGACGAGGACGACGAGGACGAGGACGAGGACGACGAGGACGACGAGGACGAGGACGAGGACCACGAGGACGACGAGGACGAGGAGGACGAGGACGAGGACGACGAGGACGACGAGGACGAGGACGAGGACGACGAGGACGACGAGGACGAGGACGACGAGGACGACGAGGACGAGGACGACGAGGACGACGAGGACGAGGACGAGGACGAGGACGACGAGGACGACGACGAGGACGAGGACGACGAGGACGAGGCCGACGAGGACGAGGACGAGGACGACGAGGACGACGACGACGACGACGAGGACGTGGACGACGAGGACGAGGACGACGAGGACGAGGACGAGGACGAGGACGACGAGGACGACGAGGACGAGGACGAGGACGAGGACGAGGACGACGAGGACGAGGACGAGGACGACGAGGACGACGAGGACGAGGACGAGGACGAGGACGACGAGGACGACGAGGACGAGGACGACGAGGACGAGGACGACGAGGACGACGAGGACGAGGACGACGACGACGACGGGGACGAGGACGACGACGACGACGAGGACGAGGACGAGGACGAGGACGACGAGGACGAGGACGAGGACGACGAGGACGAGGACGAGGACGACGAGGACGACGAGGACGAGGACGACGAGGACGGGGACGACGAGGACGGGGACGACGAGGACGGGGACGACGAGGACGGGGACGACGAGGACGGGGACGACGAGGACGAGGACGACGAGGACGAGGACGACGAGTACGAGGACGACGAGGACGAGGACGACGAGGACGAGGACGACGAGGACGAGGACGACGAGGACGAGGACGAGGACGACGAGGACGAGGACGAGGACGAGGACGACGAGGACGAGGACGAGGACGACGAGGGCGACGAGGACGAGGACGACGAGGAGGAGGACGAGGACGACGAGGACGAGGACGACGAGGACGAGGACGAGGACGAGGACGAGGAGGACGAGGCCGACGAGGACGAGGACGAGGACGACGAGGACGACGACGACGACGACGAGGACGTGGACGACGAGGACGAGGATGACGAGGACGAGGACGAGGACGAGGACGACGAGGACGACGAGGACGAGGACGACGAGGACGACGAGGACGACGAGGACGAGGACGACGAGGACGAGGACGACTAGGACGAGGACGACGAGGACGAGGACGACGAGGACGAGGACGACGAGGACGAGGACGAGGACGACGAGGATGACGAGGATGAGGACGACGAGGACGACGAGTACGAGGACGAGGACGACGAGGACGAGGACGACGAGGACGACGAGGACGAGGACGACGCGGACGAGGACGACGAGGACGACGAGGACAAGGACGACGAGGACGAGGACGACGAGGACGAGGACGACGAGGACGAGGACGACGAGGACGACGAGGACGAGGAAGACGAGGACGAGGACGACGAGGACGACGAGGACGACGAGGACGACGAGGACGAGGACGAGGACGACGAGAACGACGAGGACGAGGACGACGAGGACGACGAGGACGAGGACGACGAGGACGACGAGGACGACGAGGACGAGGACGAGGACGACGAGGACGAGGACGACGAGGACGAGGACGACGAGGACGAGGACGACGAGGACGAGGACGACGAGGACGAGGACGACGAGGACGAGGACGACGAGGACGAGGACGACGAGGACGAGGACGACGAGGACGAGGACGACGAGGACGAGGACGACGAGGACGAGGACGACGAGGACGAGGACGACGAGGACGAGGACGACGAGGACGAGGACGAGGACGACGAGGATGACGAGGACGAGGACGACGAGGACGACGAGTACGAGGACGAGGACGACGAGGACGAGGACGACGAGGACGACGAGGACGAGGACGACGAGGACGAGGACGACGAGGACGACGAGGACGAGGACGACGAGGACGACGAGGACGAGGACGACGAGGACGACGAGGACGACGAGGACGAGGACGACGAGGACGACGAGGACGACGAGGACGACGAGGACGACGAGGACGACGAGGACGACGAGGACGAGGACGAGGACGACGAGAACGACGAGGACGAGGACGACGAGGACGACGAGGACGAGGACGACGAGGACGACGAGGACGACGAGGACGAGGACGAGGACGACGAGGACGAGGACGACGAGGACGAGGACGACGAGGACGAGGACGACGAGGACGAGGACGACGAGGACGAGGACGACGAGGACGAGGACGACGAGGACGAGGACGACGAGGACGAGGACGACGAGGAAGAGGACGACGAGGACGAGGACGACGAGGACGAGGACGACGAGGACGAGGACGACGACGACGAGGACGACGAGGACGAGGACGGCGAGGACGAGGACGACGAGGACGAGGAGGACGAGGACGGGGACGACGAGGACGAGGACGACGAGGACGAGGAGAACGAGGACGGGGACGACGAGGACGAGGACGACGAGGTCGAGGACGACGAGGACGAGGACGACGAGGACGAGGACGACGAGGACGACGAGGACGACGAGGACGACGAGGACGACGAGGACGACGAGGACGACGAGGACGACGAGGACGACGAGGACGACGAGGACGACGAGGACGAGGACGAGGACGACGAGGACGACGAGGACGAGGACGAGGACGACGAGGACGAGGACGAGGACGACGAGGACGACGAGGAGGAGGACGACGAGGATGACGAGGACGAGGACGACGAGGACGACGAGGACGAGGACGACGAGGACGAGGACGAGGACGACGAGGACGAGGACGACGAGGACGACGAGGACGAGGACGACGAGGACGACGAGGACGAGGACGACGAGGACGAGGACGACGAGGACGAGGACGACGAGGACCAGGACGACGAGGACGAGGACGACGAGGACGAGGACGATGAGGACGAGGACGACGAGGACGAGGACGACGAGGACGACGAGGACGAGGACGAGGACGACGAGGACGACGAGGACGAGGACGGCGAGGACGAGGACGACGATGACGAGGAGGACGAGGACGGGGACGACGAGGACGAGGACGACGAGGTCAAGGAAGACGACGACGACGACGAGGACGTGGACGACGAGGACGAGGACGACGAGGACGAGGACGACGAGGACGACGAGGACGAGGACGACGAGGACGACGAGGACGACGAGGACGAGGACGACGAGGACGACGAGGACGACGAGGACGACGAGGACGACGAGGACGAGGACGAGGACGACGAGGACGACGAAGACGAGGACGACGAGGACGACGAGGACGAGGACGACGAGGACGACGAGGACGAGGACGACGAGGACGACGAGGACGAGGACGAGGACGACGAGGACGAGGACGAGGACGACGAGGACGACGAGGAGGAGGACGACGAGGATGACGAGGACGAGGACGACGAGGACGAGGACGACGAGGACGAGGACGAGGACGAGGACGACGAGGACGACGAGGACGACGAGGACGAGGACGACGAGGACGAGGACGACGAGGACGAGGACGACGACGACGACGAGGACGAGGACGACGAGGACGACGAGGACGAGGACGACGAGGACGAGGACGACGAGAACGAGGACGACGAGGACGAGGACGACGAGGACGAGGACGACGAGGACGAGGACGACGAGGACGAGGACGACGAGGACGAGGACGACGAGGACGAGGACGACGAGGACGAGGACGACGAGGACGAGGACGACGAGGACGAGGACGACGAGGACGAGGACGACGACGACGGGGACGGGAACGACGGGGACGTGGACGACGGGGACGGGGACGACGGGGACGACGGGGACGAGGACGACGAGGACGACGAGGACGACGAGGACGAGGACGACGAGGACGACGAGGACGACGAGGACGAGGACGACGAGGACGACGAGGACGACGAGGACGAGGACGACGAGGACGAGGACGACGAGGACGAGGAAGACGAGGACGAGGACGACGAGGACGAGGACGACGAGGACGACGAGGATGACGAGGACGAGGACGACGAGGACGACGAGTACGAGGACGAGGACGACGAGGACGAGGACGACGAGGACGACGAGGACGAGGACGACGAGGACGAGGACGACGAGGACGACGAGGACGAGGACGACGACGACGGGGACGGGAACGACGGGGACGTGGACGACGGGGACGGGGACGACGGGGACGACGGGGACGAGGACGACGAGGACGACGAGGACGACGAGGACGAGGACGACGAGGACGACGAGGACGACGAGGACGAGGACGACGAGGACGACGAGGACGACGAGGACGAGGACGACGAGGACGAGGACGACGAGGACGAGGAAGACGAGGACGAGGACGACGAGGACGAGGACGACGAGGACGAGGACGACGAGGACGAGGACGACGAGGACGAGGACGACGAGGACGAGGACGACGAGGACGAGGACGACGAGGACGAGGACGACGAGGACGAGGACGACGAGGACGAGGACGACGAGGACGAGGACGACGAGGACGAGGACGACGAGGACGAGGACGACGAGGACGAGGACGTCGAGGACGAGGACGTCGAGGACGAGGACGACGAGGACGAGGGCGACGAGGACGAGGACGACGAGGACGAGGACGACGGGGACGAGGACGACGAGGACGAGGACGACGAGGACGACGAGGACGAGGACGACGAGGACGAGGACGATGAGGACGAGGACGGCGAGGACGAGGACGACGAGGACGACGAGGACGAGGACGAGGACGACGAGGACGACGAGGACGAGGACGGCGAGGACGAGGACGACGAGGACGAGGAGGACGAGGACGGGGACGACGAGGACGACGAGGTCGAGGACGACGACGACGACGACGAGGACGTGGACGACGAGGACGAGGACGACGAGGACGAGGACGAGGACGACGAGGACGAGGACGACGAGGACGAGGACGACGAGGACGACGAGGACGAGGACGAGGACGACGAGGACGACGAGGACGAGGACGGCGAGGACGAGGACGACGAGTACGAGGACGACGAGGACGACGAGGACGACGAGGACGACGAGGACGACGAGGACGAGGACGAGGACGACGAGGACGACGAGGACGAGGACGAGGACGACGAGGACGACGAGGACGACGAGGACGAGGACGAGGACCACGAGGACGACGAGGACGAGGACGACGAGTACGAGGACGACGAGGACGACGAGGACGACGAGGACGACGAGGACGACGAGGACGAGGACGAGGACGACGAGGACGACGAGGACGAGGACGAGGACGACGAGGACGACGAGGACGACGAGGACGAGGACGAGGACCACGAGGACGACGAGGACGAGGACGACGAGGACGAGCACGACGAGGACGAGGACGACGAGGACGAGGACGACGAGGTCGACGAGGACGAGGACGACGAGGACGAGGACGAGGACGACGAGGACGAGGACGACGAGGACGAGGACGACGAGGACGAGGACGACGAGGACGAGGACGTCGAGGACGAGGACGAGGACGACGAGGACGACGAGGACGAGGACGAGGACGACGAGGACGACGAGGACGAGGACGAGGACCACGAGGACGACGAGGACGAGGAGGACGAGGACGAGGACGACGAGGACGACGAGGACGAGGACGAGGACGACGAGGACGACGAGGACGAGGACGACGAGGACGACGAGGACGAGGACGACGAGGACGACGAGGACGAGGACGAGGACGAGGACGACGAGGACGACGACGAGGACGAGGACGACGAGGACGAGGCCGACGAGGACGAGGACGAGGACGACGAGGACGACGACGACGACGACGAGGACGTGGACGACGAGGACGAGGACGACGAGGACGAGGACGAGGACGAGGACGACGAGGACGACGAGGACGAGGACGAGGACGAGGACGAGGACGACGAGGACGAGGACGAGGACGACGAGGACGACGAGGACGAGGACGAGGACGAGGACGACGAGGACGACGAGGACGAGGACGACGAGGACGAGGACGACGAGGACGAGGACGACGAGGACGACGAGGACGAGGACGACGACGACGACGGGGACGAGGACGACGACGACGACGAGGACGAGGACGAGGACGAGGACGACGAGGACGAGGACGAGGACGACGAGGACGAGGACGAGGACGACGAGGACGACGAGGACGAGGACGACGAGGACGGGGACGACGAGGACGGGGACGACGAGGACGGGGACGACGAGGACGGGGACGACGAGGACGGGGACGACGAGGACGAGGACGACGAGGACGAGGACGACGAGTACGAGGACGACGAGGACGAGGACGACGAGGACGAGGACGACGAGGACGAGGACGACGAGGACGAGGACGAGGACGACGAGGACGAGGACGAGGACGAGGACGACGAGGACGAGGACGAGGACGACGAGGGCGACGAGGACGAGGACGACGAGGAGGAGGACGAGGACGACGAGGACGAGGACGACGAGGACGAGGACGAGGACGAGGACGAGGAGGACGAGGCCGACGAGGACGAGGACGAGGACGACGAGGACGACGACGACGACGACGAGGACGTGGACGACGAGGACGAGGATGACGAGGACGAGGACGAGGACGAGGACGACGAGGACGACGAGGACGAGGACGACGAGGACGACGAGGACGACGAGGACGAGGACGACGAGGACGAGGACGACTAGGACGAGGACGACGAGGACGAGGACGACGAGGACGAGGACGACGAGGACGAGGACGAGGACGACGAGGATGACGAGGATGAGGACGACGAGGACGACGAGTACGAGGACGAGGACGACGAGGACGAGGACGACGAGGACGACGAGGACGAGGACGACGCGGACGAGGACGACGAGGACGACGAGGACAAGGACGACGAGGACAAGGACGACGAGGACGAGGACGACGAGGACGAGGACGACGAGGACGACGAGGACGAGGAAGACGAGGACGAGGACGACGAGGACGACGAGGACGACGAGGACGACGAGGACGAGGACGAGGACGACGAGAACGACGAGGACGAGGACGACGAGGACGACGAGGACGAGGACGACGAGGACGACGAGGACGACGAGGACGAGGACGAGGACGACGAGGACGAGGACGACGAGGACGAGGACGACGAGGACGAGGACGACGAGGACGAGGACGACGAGGACGAGGACGACGAGGACGAGGACGACGAGGACGAGGACGACGAGGACGAGGACGACGAGGACGAGGACGACGAGGACGAGGACGACGAGGACGAGGACGACGAGGACGAGGACGAGGACGACGAGGATGACGAGGACGAGGACGACGAGGACGACGAGTACGAGGACGAGGACGACGAGGACGAGGACGACGAGGACGACGAGGACGAGGACGACGAGGACGAGGACGACGAGGACGACGAGGACGAGGACGACGAGGACGACGAGGACGAGGACGACGAGGACGACGAGGACGACGAGGACGAGGACGACGAGGACGACGAGGACGACGAGGACGACGAGGACGACGAGGACGACGAGGACGACGAGGACGAGGACGAGGACGACGAGAACGACGAGGACGAGGACGACGAGGACGACGAGGACGAGGACGACGAGGACGACGAGGACGACGAGGACGAGGACGAGGACGACGAGGACGAGGACGACGAGGACGAGGACGACGAGGACGAGGACGACGAGGACGAGGACGACGAGGACGAGGACGACGAGGACGAGGACGACGAGGACGAGGACGACGAGGACGAGGACGACGAGGAAGAGGACGACGAGGACGAGGACGACGAGGACGAGGACGACGAGGACGAGGACGACGACGACGAGGACGACGAGGACGAGGACGGCGAGGACGAGGACGACGAGGACGAGGAGGACGAGGACGGGGACGACGAGGACGAGGACGACGAGGACGAGGAGAACGAGGACGGGGACGACGAGGACGAGGACGACGAGGTCGAGGACGACGAGGACGAGGACGACGAGGACGAGGACGACGAGGACGACGAGGACGACGAGGACGACGAGGACGACGAGGACGACGAGGACGACGAGGACGACGAGGACGACGAGGACGACGAGGACGACGAGGACGAGGACGAGGACGACGAGGACGACGAGGACGAGGACGACGAGGACGAGGACGAGGACGACGAGGACGAGGACGAGGACGACGAGGACGAGGACGAGGACGACGAGGACGACGAGGAGGAGGACGACGAGGATGACAAGGACGAGGACGACGAGGACGACGAGGACGAGGACGACGAGGACGAGGACGAGGACGACGAGGACGAGGACGACGAGGACGACGAGGACGAGGACGACGAGGACGACGAGGACGAGGACGACGAGGACGAGGACGACGAGGACGAGGACGACGAGGACCAGGACGACGAGGACGAGGACGACGAGGACGAGGACGATGAGGACGAGGACGACGAGGACGAGGACGACGAGGACGACGAGGACGAGGACGAGGACGACGAGGACGACGAGGACGAGGACGGCGAGGACGAGGACGACGATGACGAGGAGGACGAGGACGGGGACGACGAGGACGAGGACGACGAGGTCAAGGAAGACGACGACGACGACGAGGACGTGGACGACGAGGACGAGGACGACGAGGACGAGGACGACGAGGACGACGAGGACGAGGACGACGAGGACGACGAGGACGACGAGGACGAGGACGACGAGGACGACGAGGACGACGAGGACGACGAGGACGACGAGGACGAGGACGAGGACGACGAGGACGACGAAGACGAGGACGACGAGGACGACGAGGACGAGGACGACGAGGACGACGAGGACGAGGACGACGAGGACGAGGACGAGGACGACGAGGACGACGAGGAGGAGGACGACGAGGATGACGAGGACGAGGACGACGAGGACGAGGACGACGAGGACGAGGACGAGGACGAGGACGACGAGGACGACGAGGACGACGAGGACGAGGACGACGAGGACGAGGACGACGAGGACGAGGACGACGACGACGACGAGGACGAGGACGACGAGGACGACGAGGACGAGGACGACGAGGACGAGGACGACGAGAACGAGGACGACGAGGACGAGGACGACGAGGAAGAGGACGACGAGGACGAGGACGACGAGGACGAGGACGACGAGGACGAGGACGACGAGGACGAGGACGACGAGGACGAGGACGACGAGGACGAGGACGACGAGGACGAGGACGACGAGGACGAGGACGACGACGACGGGGACGGGAACGACGGGGACGTGGACGACGGGGACGGGGACGACGGGGACGACGGGGACGAGGACGACGAGGACGACGAGGACGACGAGGACGAGGACGACGAGGACGACGAGGACGACGAGGACGAGGACGACGAGGACGACGAGGACGACGAGGACGAGGACGACGAGGACGAGGACGACGAGGACGAGGAAGACGAGGACGAGGACGACGAGGACGAGGACGACGAGGACGAGGACGTCGAGGACGAGGACGTCGAGGACGAGGACGACGAGGACGAGGGCGACGAGGACGAGGACGACGAGGACGAGGACGACGGGGACGAGGACGACGAGGACGAGGACGACGAGGACGACGAGGACGAGGACGACGAGGACGAGGACGATGAGGACGAGGACGGCGAGGACGAGGACGACGAGGACGACGAGGACGAGGACGAGGACGACGAGGACGACGAGGACGAGGACGGCGAGGACGAGGACGACGAGGACGAGGAGGACGAGGACGGGGACGACGAGGACGACGAGGTCGAGGACGACGACGACGACGACGAGGACGTGGACGACGAGGACGAGGACGACGAGGACGAGGACGAGGACGACGAGGACGAGGACGACGAGGACGAGGACGACGAGGACGACGAGCACGAGGACGAGGACGACGAGGACGACGAGGACGAGGACGGCGAGGACGAGGACGACGAGGACGAGGAGGACGAGGACGGGGACGACGAGGACGAGGACGACGAGGTCGAGGACGACGACGACCACGACGAGGACGTGGACGACGAGGACGAGGACGACGAGGACGAGGACGACGAGGACGACGAGGAGGAGGACGACGAGGACGACGAGGACGACGAGGACGAGGACGACGAGGACGACGAGGACGACGAGGACGAGGACGACGAGGACGAGGACGACGAGGACGAGGACGACGAGGACGAGGACGACGACGACGGGGACGGGGACGACGGGGACGTGGACGACGGGGACGGGGACGACGGGGACGACGGGGACGAGGACGACGAGGACGACGAGGACGACGAGGACGAGGACGACGAGGACGACGAGGACGACGAGGACGACGAGGACGAGGACGACGAGGACGAGGACGACGAGGACGAGGACGACGAGGACGAGGACGACGAGGACGAGGACGACGAGGACGAGGACGACGAGGACGAGGACGACGAGGACGAGGACGACGAGGACGAGGACGACGAGGACGAGGACGACGAGGACGAGGACGTCGAGGACGAGGACGACGAGGACGAGGGCGACGAGGACGAGGACGACGAGGACGAGGACGACGAGGACGAGGACGACGAGGACGAGGACGATGAGGACGAGGACGACGAGGACGAGGACGACGAGGACGACGAGGACGAGGACGAGGACGACGAGGACGACGAGGACGAGGACGGCGAGGACGAGGACGACGAGGACGAGGAGGACGAGGACGGGGACGACGAGGACGAGGACGACGAGGTCGAGGACGACGACGCCGACGACGAGGACGTGGACGACGAGGACGAGGACGACGAGGACGAGGACGACGAGGACGACGAGGACGACGAGGACGAGGACGACGAGGACGACGAGGACGACGAGGACGACGAGGACGACGAGGACGACGAGGACGACGAGGACGACGAGGACGAGGACGAGGACGACGAGGACGACGAAGACGAGGACGACGAGGACGACGAGGACGAGGACGAGGACGACGAGGACGAGGACGAGGACGACGAGGACGACGAGGACGAGGACGACGAGGATGACGAGGGCGAGGACGACGAGGACGACGAGGACGACGAGGACGAGGACGACGAGGACGACGAGGACGACGAGGACGAGGACGACGAGGACGACGAGGACGAGGACGACGAGGACGACGAGGACGACGAGGAAGAGGACGACGAGGACGACGAGGACGACGAGGACGACGAGGACGACGAGGACGAGGACGACGAGGACGACGAGGACGAGGACGACGAGGACGACGAGGACGAGGACGAGGACGACGAGGACGAGGACGAGGACGACGAGGACGAGGACGAGGACGACGAGGACGACGAGGACGAGGACGACGAGGACGACGAGGACGAGGACGACGAGGACGAGGACGACGAGGACGAGGACGACGAGGACGAGGACGACGAGGACGAGGACGACGAGGACGAGGACGACGAGGACGAGGACGACGAGGACGAGGACGACGAGGACGAGGACGACGAGGACGAGGACGACGACGACGACGAGGACGAGGACGACGAGGACGAGGACGACGAGGACGAGGACGACGAGGACGAGGACGACGAGGACGAGGACGACGAGGACGAGGACGACGAGGACGAGGACGACGAGGACGAGGACGACGAGGACGAGGACGACGAGGACGGGGACGGGGACGACGGGGACGACGGGGACGAGGACGGGGACGACGGGGACGACGGGGACGAGGACGACGAGGACGACGAGGACGAGGACGACGAGGACGACGAGGACGACGAGGACGAGGACGACGAGGACGACGAGGACGACGAGGACGAGGACGACGAGGACGACGAGGACGACGAGGACGAGGACGACGAGGACGAGGACGACGAGGACGAGGACGACGAGGACGAGGACGACGAGGACGAGGACGACGAGGACGAGGACGACGAGGACGAGGACGACGAGGACGAGGACGACGAGGACGAGGACGACGAGGACGAGGACGACGAGGACGAGGACGACGAGGACGAGGACGACGAGGACGAGGACGACGAGGACGAGGACGACGAGGACGAGGACGACGAGGACGAGGACGACGAGGACGAGGACGACGAGGACGAGGACGACGAGGACGAGGACGACGAGGACGAGGACGACGAGGACGAGGACGACGAGGACGAGGACGACGAGGACGACGAGGACGAGGACGACGAGGACGACGAGGACGAGGACGACGAGGACGACGAGGACGAGGACGAGGACGACGGGGACGAGGACGACGGGGACGAGGACGACGGGGACGAGGACGACGGGGACGAGGACGACGGGGACGAGGACGACGGGGACGAGGACGACGGGGACGAGGACGACGGGGACGAGGACGACGAGGACGAGGACGACGAGGACGAGGACGACGAAGACGACGAGGACGAGGACGACGAGGACGACGAGGACGACGAGGACGAGGACGACGAGGACGATGACGACGTCGAGGACGAGGACGACGAGGACGACGAGGACGACGAGGACGAGGACGAGGACGACGAGGACGACGAGGACGAGGACGACGAGGACGACGAGGACGAGGACGACGAGGACGACGAGGACGACGAGGACGTGGACGACGAGGACGAGGACGACGAGGACGAGGACGACGAGGACGACGAGGACGAGGACGACGAGGACGACGAGGACGAGGACGACGAGGACGACGAGGACGACGAGGACGAGGACGACGAGGACGACGAGGACGACGAGGACGACGAGGACGAGGACGGCGAGGACGAGGACGACGAGGACGAGGAGGACGAGGACGGGGACGACTAGGACGAGGACGACGAGGACGAGGAGAACGAGGACGGGGACGACGAGGACGAGGACGACGAGGTCGAGGACGACGAGGACGAGGACGACGAGGACGAGGACGACGAGGGCGAGGACGACGAGGACGACGAGGACGACGAGGACGAGGACGAGGACGACGACGACGACGACGAGGACGTGGACGACGAGGACGAGGACGACGAGGACGAGGACGACGAGGACGACGAGGACGAGGACGACGAGGACGACTAGGACGACGAGGACGAGGACGACGAGGACGACGAGGACGACGAGGACGACGAGGACGACGAGGACGACGAGGACGACGAGGACGACGAGGACGACGAGGACGAGGACGAGGACGACGAGGACGACGAGGACGACGAGGACGAGGACGACGAGGACGACGAGGACGAGGACGAGGACGACGAGGACGAGGACGAGGACGACGAGGATGACGAGGACGAGGACGAAGACGACGAGGATGACGAGGACGAGGACGACGAGGACGACGAGGACGAGGACGACGAGGACGAGGCCGAGGACGACGAGGACGAGGACGACGAGGACGAGGACGACGAGGACGAGGACGACGAGGACGACGAGGACGAGGACGACGAGGACGAGGACGACGAGGACGAGGACGACGAGGACCAGGACGACGAGGACGCGGACGACGAGGACGACGAGGACGAGGACGACGAGGACGAGGACGATGAGGACGAGGACGACGAGGACGAGGACGACGAGGACGACGAGGACGAGGACGAGGACGACGAGGACGACGAGGACGAGGACGAAGACGACGAGGATGACGAGGACGAGGACGACGAGGACGACGAGGACGAGGACGACGAGGACGAGGCCGAGGACGACGAGGACGAGGACGACGAGGACGAGGACGACGAGGACGAGGACGACGAGGACGAGGACGACGAGGACGACGAGGACGAGGACGACGAGGACGAGGACGACGAGGACGAGGACGACGAGGACCAGGACGACGAGGACGCGGACGACGAGGACGACGAGGACGAGGACGGCGAGGACGAGGACGACGAGGACGAGGAGGACGAGGACGGGGACGACGAGGACGAGGACGACGAGGTCGAGGACGACGACGACGACGACGAGGACGTGGACGACGAGGACGAGGACGACGAGGACGAGGACGACGAGGACGACGAGGACGAGGACGACGAGGACGACGAGGACGACGAGGACGAGGACGACGAGGACGACGAGGACGACGAGGACGACGAGGACGACGAGGACGAGGACGAGGACGACGAGGACGACGAAGACGAGGACGACGAGGACGACGAGGACGAGGACGAGGACGACGAGGACGAGGACGACGAGGACGACGAGGACGAGGACGACGAGGACGACGAGGACGAGGACGAGGACGACGAGGACGACGAGGAGGAGGACGACGAGGATGACGAGGACGAGGACGACGAGGACGAGGACGACGAGGACGAGGACGAGGACGACGAGGACGAGGACGACGAGGACGACGAGGACGAGGACGACGAGGACGAGGACGACGAGGACGAGGACGACGAGGACCAGGACGACGAGGACGAGGACGACGAGGACGAGGACGACGAGGACGAGGACGACGAGGACGAGGACGACAAGGACGAGGACGACGACGACGACGAGGACGAGGACGACGAGGACGAGGACGACGACGACGACGAGGACGAGGACGACGAGGACGACGAGGACGAGGACGACGAGGACGAGGACGACGAGGACGAGGACGACGAGGACGAGGACGACGAGGACGAGGACGACGAGGACGAGGACGACGAGGACGAGGACGACGACGACGGGGACGGGGACGACGGGGACGTGGACGACGGGGACGGGGACGACGGGGACGACGGGGACGAGGACGACGAGGACGACGAGGACGACGAGGACGAGGACGACGAGGACGACGAGGACGACGAGGACGACGAGGACGACGAGGACGAGGACGACGAGGACGAGGACGACGAGGACGAGGACGAGGACGACGAGGACGACGAGGACGAGGACGACGAGGACGAGGACGACGAGGACGAGGACGACGAGGACCAGGACGACGAGGACGCGGACGACGAGGACGACGAGGACGAGGACGACGAGGACGAGGACGATGAGGACGAGGACGACGAGGACGAGGACGACGAGGACGACGAGGACGAGGACGAGGACGACGAGGACGACGAGGACGAGGACGGCGAGGACGAGGACGACGAGGACGAGGACGGCGAGGACGAGGACGACGAGGACGAGGAGGACGAGGACGGGGACGACGAGGACGAGGACGACGAGGTCGAGGACGACGACGACGACGACGAGGACGTGGACGACGAGGACGAGGACGACGAGGACGAGGACGACGAGGACGACGAGGACGAGGACGACGAGGACGACGAGGACGACGAGGACGAGGACGACGAGGACGACGAGGACGACGAGGACGAGGACGAGGACGACGAGGACGACGAAGACGAGGACGACGAGGACGACGAGGACGAGGACGAGGACGACGAGGACGAGGACGAGGACGACGAGGACGACGAGGACGAGGACGACGAGGACGACGAGGACGAGGACGACGAGGACGACGAGGACGAGGACGAGGACGACGAGGACGACGAGGAGGAGGACGACGAGGACGAGGACGAGGACGACGAGGACGACGAGGAGGAGGACGACGAGGATGACGAGGACGAGGACGAGGACGACGAGGACGACGAGGAGGAGGACGACGAGGATGACGAGGACGAGGACGACGAGGACGAGGACGACGAGGACGACGAGGACGAGGACGACGAGGACGAGGACGACGAGGACGAGGACGACGAGGACCAGGACGACGAGGACGAGGACGACGAGGACGAGGACGACGAGGACGAGGACGACGAGGACGAGGACGACGAGGACGAGGACGACGAGGACGAGGACGACGACGACGACGAGGACGAGGACGACGAGGACGACGAGGACGAGGACGACGAGGACGAGGACGACGAGGACGAGGACGACGAGGACGAGGACGACGAGGACGAGGACGACGAGGACGAGGACGACGAGGACGAGGACGACGACGACGGGGACGGGGACGACGGGGACGTGGACGACGGGGACGGGGACGACGGGGACGACGGGGACGAGGACGACGAGGACGACGAGGACGACGAGGACGAGGACGACGAGGACGACGAGGACGACGAGGACGAGGACGACGAGGACGACGAGGACGACGAGGACGAGGACGACGAGGACGAGGACGACGAGGACGAGGACGACGAGGACGAGGACGACGAGGACGAGGACGACGAGGACGAGGACGACGAGGACGAGGACGACGAGGACGAGGACGACGAGGACGAGGGCGACGAGGACGAGGACGACGAGGACGAGGACGACGAGGACGAGGACGACGAGGACGACGAGGACGAGGCCGACGAGGACGAGGACGAGGAGGACGAGGACGACGAGGACGAGGACGACGAGGACGACGAGGACGAGGACGAGGACGACGAGGACGACGAGGACGAGGACGGCGAGGACGAGGACGACGAGGACGAGGAGGACGAGGACGGGGACGACGAGGACGGGGACGACGAGGACGACGAGGTCGAGGACGACGACGACGACGACGAGGACGTGGACGACGAGGACGAGGACGACGAGGACGAGGACGACGAGGACGAGGACGACGAGGACGACGAGGACGAGGACGACGAGGACGACGAGGACGACGAGGACGAGGACGACGAGGACGACGAGGACGACGAGGACGAGGACGAGGACGACGAGGACGACGAGGAGGAGGACGACGAGGATGACGAGGACGAGGACGACGAGGACGAGGACGACGAGGACGAGGACGAGGACGACGAGGACGAGGACGACGAGGACGACGAGGACGAGGACGACGAGGACGAGGACGACGAGGACGAGGACGACGAGGACCAGGACGACGAGGACGAGGACGACGAGGACGAGGACGACGAGGACGAGGACGACGAGGACGAGGACGACGAGGACGAGGACGGCGAGGACGAGGACGACGAGGACGAGGACGACGAGGACGAGGACGACGAGGACGAGGACGACGAGGACGAGGACGACGAGGACGAGGACGACGACGACGAGGACGACGAGGACGAGGACGGCGAGGACGAGGACGACGAGGACGAGGAGGACGAGGACGGGGACGACGAGGACGAGGACGACGAGGACGAGGAGAACGAGGACGGGGACGACGAGGACGAGGACGACGAGGTCGAGGACGACGAGGACGAGGACGACGAGGACGAGGACGACGAGGGCGAGGACGACGAGGACGACGAGGACGAGGACGAGGACGACGACGACGACGACGAGGACGTGGACGACGAGGACGAGGACGACGAGGACGAGGACGACGAGGACGACGAGGACGAGGACGACGAGGACGACGAGGACGACGAGGACGAGGACGACGAGGACGACGAGGACGACGAGGACGACGAGGACGACGAGGACGACGAGGACGACGAGGACGACGAGGACGAGGACGAGGACGACGAGGACGACGAGGACGACGAGGACGAGGACGACGAGGACGACGAGGACGAGGACGAGGACGACGAGGACGAGGACGAGGACGACGAGGATGACGAGGACGAGGACGAGGACGACGAGGATGACGAGGACGAGGACGACGAGGACGACGAGGACGAGGACGACGAGGACGACGAGGACGACGAGGACGAGGACGACGAGGACGACGAGGACGACGAGGACGACGAGGACGACGAGGACGAGGACGAGGACGACGAGGACGACGAAGACGAGGACGACGAGGACGACGAGGACGAGGACGAGGACGACGAGGACGAGGACGAGGACGACGAGGACGACGAGGACGAGGACGACGAGGACGACGAGGACGAGGACGAGGACGACGAGGACGACGAGGAGGAGGACGACGAGGATGACGAGGACGAGGACGACGAGGACGAGGACGACGAGGACGAGGACGAGGACGACGAGGACGAGGACGACGAGGACGACGAGGACGAGGACGACGAGGACGAGGACGACGAGGACGAGGACGACGAGGACCAGGACGACGAGGACGAGGACGACGAGGACGAGGACGACGAGGACGAGGACGACGAGGACGAGGACGACGAGGACGAGGACGGCGAGGACGAGGACGACGAGGACGAGGACGACGAGGACGAGGACGACGAGGACGAGGACGACGAGGACGAGGACGACGAGGACGAGGACGACGACGACGAGGACGACGAGGACGAGGACGGCGAGGACGAGGACGACGAGGACGAGGAGGACGAGGACGGGGACGACGAGGACGAGGACGACGAGGACGAGGAGAACGAGGACGGGGACGACGAGGACGAGGACGACGAGGTCGAGGACGACGAGGACGAGGACGACGAGGACGAGGACGACGAGGGCGAGGACGACGAGGACGACGAGGACGAGGACGAGGACGACGACGACGACGACGAGGACGTGGACGACGAGGACGAGGACGACGAGGACGAGGACGACGAGGACGACGAGGACGAGGACGACGAGGACGACGAGGACGACGAGGACGAGGACGACGAGGACGACGAGGACGACGAGGACGACGAGGACGACGAGGACGACGAGGACGAGGACGAGGACGACGAGGACGACGAGGACGACGAGGACGAGGACGACGAGGACGACGAGGACGAGGACGAGGACGACGAGGACGAGGACGAGGACGACGAGGATGACGAGGACGAGGACGAGGACGACGAGGATGACGAGGACGAGGACGACGAGGACGACGAGGACGAGGACGACGAGGACGAGGCCGAGGACGACGAGGACGAGGACGACGAGGACGAGGACGACGAGGACGAGGACGACGAGGACGACGAGGACGAGGACGACGAGGACGAGGACGACGAGGACGAGGACGACGAGGACCAGGACGACGAGGACGCGGACGACGAGGACGACGAGGACGAGGACGACGAGGACGAGGACGATGAGGACGAGGACGACGAGGACGAGGACGACGAGGACGACGAGGACGAGGACGAGGACGACGAGGACGACGAGGACGAGGACGGCGAGGACGAGGACGACGAGGACGAGGAGGACGAGGACGGGGACGACGAGGACGAGGACGACGAGGTCGAGGACGACGACGACGACGACGAGGACGTGGACGACGAGGACGAGGACGACGAGGACGAGGACGACGAGGACGACGAGGACGAGGACGACGAGGACGACGAGGACGACGAGGACGAGGACGACGAGGACGACGAGGACGACGAGGACGACGAGGACGACGAGGACGAGGACGACGAGGACGACGAGGACGAGGACGACGAGGACGACGAGGACGAGGACGACGAGGACGACGAGGACGAGGACGAGGACGACGAGGACGACGAGGAGGAGGACGACGAGGAGGAGGACGACGAGGATGACGAGGACGAGGACGACGAGGACGAGGACGACGAGGACGAGGACGTCGAGGACGAGGACGACGACGACGACGAGGACGACGAGGACGAGGACGACGAGGACGACGACGACGACGAGGACGAGGACGACGAGGACGAGGACGACGAGGACGAGGACGACGAGGACGAGGACGACGAGGACGAGGACGACGAGGACGACGAGGACGACGAGGACGAGGACGACGAGGACGACGAGGACGACGAGGACGACGAGGACGACGAGGACGAGGACGAGGACGACGAGGACGACGAAGACGAGGACGACGAGGACGACGAGGACGAGGACGAGGACGACGAGGACGAGGACGAGGACGACGAGGACGACGAGGACGAGGACGACGAGGACGACGAGGACGAGGACGAGGACGACGAGGACGACGAGGACGACGAGGAGGAGGACGACGAGGATGACGAGGACGAGGACGACGAGGACGAGGACGACGAGGACGAGGACGAGGACGACGAGGACGAGGACGACGAGGACGACGAGGACGAGGACGACGAGGACGAGGACGACGAGGACGAGGACGACGAGGACCAGGACGACGAGGACGAGGACGACGAGGACGAGGACGACGAGGACGAGGACGACGAGGACGAGGAGAACGAGGACGGGGACGACGAGGACGAGGACGACGAGGTCGAGGACGACGAGGACGAGGACGACGAGGGCGAGGACGACGAGGACGACGAGGACGAGGACGACGAGGACGAGGACGATGAGGACGAGGACGACGAGGACGAGGACGACGAGGACGACGAGGACGAGGACGAGGACGACGAGGACGACGAGGACGAGGACGAAGACGACGAGGATGACGAGGACGAGGACGACGAGGACGACGAGGACGAGGACGACGAGGACGAGGCCGAGGACGACGAGGACGAGGACGACGAGGACGAGGACGACGAGGACGAGGACGACGAGGACGAGGACGACGAGGACGACGAGGACGAGGACGACGAGGACGAGGACGACGAGGACGAGGACGACGAGGACCAGGACGACGAGGACGCGGACGACGAGGACGACGAGGACGAGGACGGCGAGGACGAGGACGACGAGGACGAGGAGGACGAGGACGGGGACGACGAGGACGAGGACGACGAGGTCGAGGACGACGACGACGACGACGAGGACGTGGACGACGAGGACGAGGACGACGAGGACGAGGACGACGAGGACGACGAGGACGAGGACGACGAGGACGACGAGGACGACGAGGACGAGGACGACGAGGACGACGAGGACGACGAGGACGACGAGGACGACGAGGACGAGGACGAGGACGACGAGGACGACGAAGACGAGGACGACGAGGACGACGAGGACGAGGACGAGGACGACGAGGACGAGGACGACGAGGACGACGAGGACGAGGACGACGAGGACGACGAGGACGAGGACGAGGACGACGAGGACGACGAGGAGGAGGACGACGAGGATGACGAGGACGAGGACGACGAGGACGAGGACGACGAGGACGAGGACGAGGACGACGAGGACGAGGACGACGAGGACGACGAGGACGAGGACGACGAGGACGAGGACGACGAGGACGAGGACGACGAGGACCAGGACGACGAGGACGAGGACGACGAGGACGAGGACGACGAGGACGAGGACGACGAGGACGAGGACGACAAGGACGAGGACGACGACGACGACGAGGACGAGGACGACGAGGACGAGGACGACGACGACGACGAGGACGAGGACGACGAGGACGACGAGGACGAGGACGACGAGGACGAGGACGACGAGGACGAGGACGACGAGGACGAGGACGACGAGGACGAGGACGACGAGGACGAGGACGACGAGGACGAGGACGACGACGACGGGGACGGGGACGACGGGGACGTGGACGACGGGGACGGGGACGACGGGGACGACGGGGACGAGGACGACGAGGACGACGAGGACGACGAGGACGAGGACGACGAGGACGACGAGGACGACGAGGACGACGAGGACGACGAGGACGAGGACGACGAGGACGAGGACGACGAGGACGAGGACGAGGACGACGAGGACGACGAGGACGAGGACGACGAGGACGAGGACGACGAGGACGAGGACGACGAGGACCAGGACGACGAGGACGCGGACGACGAGGACGACGAGGACGAGGACGACGAGGACGAGGACGATGAGGACGAGGACGACGAGGACGAGGACGACGAGGACGACGAGGACGAGGACGAGGACGACGAGGACGACGAGGACGAGGACGGCGAGGACGAGGACGACGAGGACGAGGACGGCGAGGACGAGGACGACGAGGACGAGGAGGACGAGGACGGGGACGACGAGGACGAGGACGACGAGGTCGAGGACGACGACGACGACGACGAGGACGTGGACGACGAGGACGAGGACGACGAGGACGAGGACGACGAGGACGACGAGGACGAGGACGACGAGGACGACGAGGACGACGAGGACGAGGACGACGAGGACGACGAGGACGACGAGGACGAGGACGAGGACGACGAGGACGACGAAGACGAGGACGACGAGGACGACGAGGACGAGGACGAGGACGACGAGGACGAGGACGAGGACGACGAGGACGACGAGGACGAGGACGACGAGGACGACGAGGACGAGGACGACGAGGACGACGAGGACGAGGACGAGGACGACGAGGACGACGAGGAGGAGGACGACGAGGACGAGGACGAGGACGACGAGGACGACGAGGAGGAGGACGACGAGGATGACGAGGACGAGGACGAGGACGACGAGGACGACGAGGAGGAGGACGACGAGGATGACGAGGACGAGGACGACGAGGACGAGGACGACGAGGACGACGAGGACGAGGACGACGAGGACGAGGACGACGAGGACGAGGACGACGAGGACCAGGACGACGAGGACGAGGACGACGAGGACGAGGACGACGAGGACGAGGACGACGAGGACGAGGACGACGAGGACGAGGACGACGAGGACGAGGACGACGACGACGACGAGGACGAGGACGACGAGGACGACGAGGACGAGGACGACGAGGACGAGGACGACGAGGACGAGGACGACGAGGACGAGGACGACGAGGACGAGGACGACGAGGACGAGGACGACGAGGACGAGGACGACGAGGACGAGGACGACGACGACGGGGACGGGGACGACGGGGACGTGGACGACGGGGACGGGGACGACGGGGACGACGGGGACGAGGACGACGAGGACGACGAGGACGACGAGGACGAGGACGACGAGGACGACGAGGACGACGAGGACGAGGACGACGAGGACGACGAGGACGACGAGGACGAGGACGACGAGGACGAGGACGACGAGGACGAGGACGACGAGGACGAGGACGACGAGGACGAGGACGACGAGGACGAGGACGACGAGGACGAGGACGACGAGGACGAGGACGACGAGGACGAGGACGACGAGGACGAGGGCGACGAGGACGAGGACGACGAGGACGAGGACGACGAGGACGAGGACGACGAGGACGACGAGGACGAGGCCGACGAGGACGAGGACGAGGAGGACGAGGACGACGAGGACGAGGACGACGAGGACGACGAGGACGAGGACGAGGACGACGAGGACGACGAGGACGAGGACGGCGAGGACGAGGACGACGAGGACGAGGAGGACGAGGACGGGGACGACGAGGACGGGGACGACGAGGACGACGAGGTCGAGGACGACGACGACGACGACGAGGACGTGGACGACGAGGACGAGGACGACGAGGACGAGGACGACGAGGACGAGGACGACGAGGACGACGAGGACGAGGACGACGAGGACGACGAGGACGACGAGGACGAGGACGACGAGGACGACGAGGACGACGAGGACGAGGACGAGGACGACGAGGACGACGAAGACGAGGACGACGAGGACGACGAGGACGAGGACGAGGACGACGAGGACGACGAGGACGAGGACGACGAGGATGACGAGGACGAGGACGACGAGGATGACGAGGACGAGGACGACGAGGACGACGAGGACGAGGACGACGAGGACGACGAGGACGAGGACGACGAGGACGAGGACGACGAGGACGACGAGGACGACGAGGACGACGAGGACGAGGACGACGAGGACGACGAGGACGACGAGGACGACGAGGACGACGAGGACGACGAGGACGACGAGGACGACGAGGACGAGGACGACGAGGACGACGAGGACGAGGACGACGAGGACGACGAGGACGAGGACGACGAGGACGACGAGGACGAGGACGAGGACGACGAGGACGAGGACGAGGACGACGAGGACGAGGACGAGGACGACGAGGACGACGAGGACGAGGACGACGAGGATGACGAGGACGAGGACGACGAGGACGACGAGGACGAGGACGACGAGGACGAGGACGACGAGGACGAGGACGACGAGGACGAGGACGACGAGGACGAGGACGACGAGGACGAGGACGTCGAGGACGAGGACGACGAGGACGAGCACGACGAGGACGAGGACGACGAGGACGAGGACGACGACGACGACGAGGACGAGGACGACGAGGACGAGGACGACGAGGACGAGGACGACGAGGACGAGGACGACGAGGACGAGGACGACGAGGACGAGGACGACGAGGACGACGAGGACGACGAGGACGACGAGGACGACGAGGACGAGGACGAGGACGACGAGGACGACGAAGACGAGGACGACGAGGACGACGAGGACGAGGACGAGGACGACGAGGACGAGGACGAGGACGACGAGGACGACGAGGACGAGGACGACGAGGACGACGAGGACGAGGACGAGGACGACGAGGACGACGAGGAGGAGGACGACGAGGATGACGAGGACGAGGACGACGAGGACGAGGACGACGAGGACGAGGACGAGGACGACGAGGACGAGGACGACGAGGACGACGAGGACGAGGACGACGAGGACGAGGACGACGAGGACGAGGACGACGAGGACCAGGACGACGAGGACGAGGACGACGAGGACGAGGACGACGAGGACGAGGACGACGAGGACGAGGACGACGAGGACGAGGACGGCGAGGACGAGGACGACGAGGACGAGGACGACGAGGACGAGGACGACGAGGACGAGGACGACGAGGACGAGGACGACGAGGACGAGGACGACGACGACGAGGACGACGAGGACGAGGACGGCGAGGACGAGGACGACGAGGACGAGGAGGACGAGGACGGGGACGACGAGGACGAGGACGACGAGGACGAGGAGAACGAGGACGGGGACGACGAGGACGAGGACGACGAGGTCGAGGACGACGAGGACGAGGACGACGAGGACGAGGACGACGAGGGCGAGGACGACGAGGACGACGAGGACGAGGACGAGGACGACGACGACGACGACGAGGACGTGGACGACGAGGACGAGGACGACGAGGACGAGGACGACGAGGACGACGAGGACGAGGACGACGAGGACGACGAGGACGACGAGGACGAGGACGACGAGGACGACGAGGACGACGAGGACGACGAGGACGACGAGGACGACGAGGACGACGAGGACGACGAGGACGAGGACGAGGACGACGAGGACGACGAGGACGACGAGGACGAGGACGACGAGGACGACGAGGACGAGGACGAGGACGACGAGGACGAGGACGAGGACGACGAGGATGACGAGGACGAGGACGAGGACGACGAGGATGACGAGGACGAGGACGACGAGGACGACGAGGACGAGGACGACGAGGACGACGAGGACGACGAGGACGACGAGGACGACGAGGACGAGGACGACGAGGACGACGAGGACGAGGACGACGAGGACGAAGAGGACGAGGACGACGAGGACGACGAGGACGAGGACGAGGACGACGAGGACGAGGACGAGGACGACGAGGACGAGGACGAGGACGACGAGGACGACGAGGACGAGGACGACGAGGATGACGAGGACGAGGACGACGAGGACGACGAGGACGAGGACGACGAGGACGAGGACGAGGACGACGAGGACGAGGACGACGAGGACGAGGACGACGAGGGCGAGGACGACGAGGACGAGGACGACGAGGACGAGGACGACGAGGACGAGGACGTCGAGGACGAGGACGACGAGGACGAGGACGACGAGGACGAGGACGACGAGGACGAGGACGACGACGACGACGAGGACGAGGACGACGAGGACGAGGACGACGAGGACGACGACGACGAGGACGAGGACGACGAGGACGAGGACGACGAGGACGACGAGGACGACGAGGACGAGGACGACGAGGACGACGAGGACGACGAGGACGACGAGGACGACGAGGACGAGGACGAGGACGACGAGGACGACGAAGACGAGGACGACGAGGACGACGAGGACGAGGACGAGGACGACGAGGACGAGGACGAGGACGACGAGGACGACGAGGACGAGGACGACGAGGACGACGAGGACGAGGACGAGGACGACGAGGACGACGAGGAGGAGGACGACGAGGATGACGAGGACGAGGACGACGAGGACGAGGACGACGAGGACGAGGACGAGGACGACGAGGACGAGGACGACGAGGACGACGAGGACGAGGACGACGAGGACGAGGACGACGAGGACGAGGACGACGAGGACCAGGACGACGAGGACGAGGACGACGAGGACGAGGACGACGAGGACGAGGACGACGAGGACGAGGACGACGAGGACGAGGACGGCGAGGACGAGGACGACGAGGACGAGGACGACGAGGACGAGGACGACGAGGACGAGGACGACGAGGACGAGGACGACGAGGACGAGGACGACGACGACGAGGACGACGAGGACGAGGACGGCGAGGACGAGGACGACGAGGACGAGGAGGACGAGGACGGGGACGACGAGGACGAGGACGACGAGGACGAGGAGAACGAGGACGGGGACGACGAGGACGAGGACGACGAGGTCGAGGACGACGAGGACGAGGACGACGAGGACGAGGACGACGAGGGCGAGGACGACGAGGACGACGAGGACGAGGACGAGGACGACGACGAAGACGACGAGGACGTGGACGACGAGGACGAGGACGACGAGGACGAGGACGACGAGGACGACGAGGACGAGGACGACGAGGACGACGAGGACGACGAGGACGAGGACGACGAGGACGACGAGGACGACGAGGACGACGAGGACGACGAGGACGACGAGGACGACGAGGACGACGAGGACGAGGACGAGGACGACGAGGACGACGAGGACGACGAGGACGAGGACGACGAGGACGACGAGGACGAGGACGAGGACGACGAGGACGAGGACGAGGACGACGAGGATGACGAGGACGAGGACGAGGACGACGAGGATGACGAGGACGAGGACGACGAGGACGACGAGGACGAGGACGACGAGGACGAGGCCGAGGACGACGAGGACGAGGACGACGAGGACGAGGACGACGAGGACGAGGACGACGAGGACGACGAGGACGAGGACGACGAGGACGAGGACGACGAGGACGACGAGGACGAGGACGACGAGGACGACGAGGACGACGAGGACGACGAGGACGACGAGGACGACGAGGACGACGAGGACGACGAGGACGAGGACGAGGACGACGAGGACGACGAGGACGACGAGGACGAGGACGACGAGGACGACGAGGACGAGGACGAGGACGACGAGGACGAGGACGAGGACGACGAGGATGACGAGGACGAGGACGAGGACGACGAGGATGACGAGGACGAGGACGACGAGGACGACGAGGACGAGGACGACGAGGACGACGAGGACGACGAGGACGACGAGGACGACGAGGACGAGGACGACGAGGACGACGAGGACGAGGACGACGAGGACGACGAGGACGAGGACGACGAGGACGACGAGGACGAGGACGAGGACGACGAGGACGAGGACGAGGACGACGAGGACGAGGACGAGGACGACGAGGACGACGAGGACGAGGACGACGAGGATGACGAGGACGAGGACGACGAGGACGACGAGGACGAGGACGACGAGGACGAGGACGAGGACGACGAGGACGAGGACGACGAGGACGAGGACGACGAGGGCGAGGACGACGAGGACGAGGACGACGAGGACGAGGACGACGAGGACGAGGACGTCGAGGACGAGGACGACGAGGACGAGGACGACGAGGACGAGGACGACGAGGACGAGGACGACGACGACGACGAGGACGAGGACGACGAGGACGAGGACGACGAGGACGACGACGACGAGGACGAGGACGACGAGGACGAGGACGACGAGGACGACGAGGACGACGAGGACGAGGACGACGAGGACGACGAGGACGACGAGGACGACGAGGACGACGAGGACGAGGACGAGGACGACGAGGACGACGAAGACGAGGACGACGAGGACGACGAGGACGAGGACGAGGACGACGAGGACGAGGACGAGGACGACGAGGACGACGAGGACGAGGACGACGAGGACGACGAGGACGACGAGGACGAGGACGAGGACGACGAGGACGAGGACGACGAGGACCAGGACGACGAGGACGAGGACGACGAGGACGAGGACGACGAGGACGAGGACGACGAGGACGAGGACGACGAGGACGAGGACGGCGAGGACGAGGACGACGAGGACGAGGACGACGAGGACGAGGACGACGAGGACGAGGACGACGAGGACGAGGACGACGAGGACGAGGACGACGACGACGAGGACGACGAGGACGAGGACGGCGAGGACGAGGACGACGAGGACGAGGAGGACGAGGACGGGGACGACGAGGACGAGGACGACGAGGACGAGGAGAACGAGGACGGGGACGACGAGGACGAGGACGACGAGGTCGAGGACGACGAGGACGAGGACGACGAGGACGAGGACGACGAGGGCGAGGACGACGAGGACGACGAGGACGAGGACGAGGACGACGACGACGACGACGAGGACGTGGACGACGAGGACGAGGACGACGAGGACGAGGACGACGAGGACGACGAGGACGAGGACGACGAGGACGACGAGGACGACGAGGACGAGGACGACGAGGACGACGAGGACGACGAGGACGACGAGGACGACGAGGACGACGAGGACGACGAGGACGACGAGGACGAGGACGAGGACGACGAGGACGACGAGGACGACGAGGACGAGGACGACGAGGACGACGAGGACGAGGACGAGGACGACGAGGACGAGGACGAGGACGACGAGGATGACGAGGACGAGGACGAGGACGACGAGGATGACGAGGACGAGGACGACGAGGACGACGAGGACGAGGACGACGAGGACGACGAGGACGACGAGGACGACGAGGACGACGAGGACGAGGACGACGAGGACGACGAGGACGAGGACGACGAGGACGACGAGGACGAGGACGACGAGGACGACGAGGACGAGGACGAGGACGACGAGGACGAGGACGAGGACGACGAGGACGAGGACGAGGACGACGAGGACGACGAGGACGAGGACGACGAGGATGACGAGGACGAGGACGACGAGGACGACGAGGACGAGGACGACGAGGACGAGGACGAGGACGACGAGGACGAGGACGACGAGGACGAGGACGACGAGGGCGAGGACGACGAGGACGAGGACGACGAGGACGAGGACGACGAGGACGAGGACGTCGAGGACGAGGACGACGAGGACGAGGACGACGAGGACGAGGACGACGAGGACGAGGACGACGACGACGACGAGGACGAGGACGACGAGGACGAGGACGACGAGGACGACGACGACGAGGACGAGGACGACGAGGACGAGGACGACGAGGACGACGAGGACGACGAGGACGAGGACGACGAGGACGACGAGGACGACGAGGACGACGAGGACGACGAGGACGAGGACGAGGACGACGAGGACGACGAAGACGAGGACGACGAGGACGACGAGGACGAGGACGAGGACGACGAGGACGAGGACGAGGACGACGAGGACGACGAGGACGAGGACGACGAGGACGACGAGGACGAGGACGAGGACGACGAGGACGACGAGGAGGAGGACGACGAGGATGACGAGGACGAGGACGACGAGGACGAGGACGACGAGGACGAGGACGAGGACGACGAGGACGAGGACGACGAGGACGACGAGGACGAGGACGACGAGGACGAGGACGACGAGGACGAGGACGACGAGGACCAGGACGACGAGGACGAGGACGACGAGGACGAGGACGACGAGGACGAGGACGACGAGGACGAGGACGACGAGGACGAGGACGGCGAGGACGAGGACGACGAGGACGAGGACGACGAGGACGAGGACGACGAGGACGAGGACGACGAGGACGAGGACGACGAGGACGAGGACGACGACGACGAGGACGACGAGGACGAGGACGGCGAGGACGAGGACGACGAGGACGAGGAGGACGAGGACGGGGACGACGAGGACGAGGACGACGAGGACGAGGAGAACGAGGACGGGGACGACGAGGACGAGGACGACGAGGTCGAGGACGACGAGGACGAGGACGACGAGGACGAGGACGACGAGGGCGAGGACGACGAGGACGACGAGGACGAGGACGAGGACGACGACGAAGACGACGAGGACGTGGACGACGAGGACGAGGACGACGAGGACGAGGACGACGAGGACGACGAGGACGAGGACGACGAGGACGACGAGGACGACGAGGACGAGGACGACGAGGACGACGAGGACGACGAGGACGACGAGGACGACGAGGACGACGAGGACGACGAGGACGACGAGGACGAGGACGAGGACGACGAGGACGACGAGGACGACGAGGACGAGGACGACGAGGACGACGAGGACGAGGACGAGGACGACGAGGACGAGGACGAGGACGACGAGGATGACGAGGACGAGGACGAGGACGACGAGGATGACGAGGACGAGGACGACGAGGACGACGAGGACGAGGACGACGAGGACGAGGCCGAGGACGACGAGGACGAGGACGACGAGGACGAGGACGACGAGGACGAGGACGACGAGGACGACGAGGACGAGGACGACGAGGACGAGGACGACGAGGACGAGGACGACGAGGACCAGGACGACGAGGACGCGGACGACGAGGACGACGAGGACGAGGACGACGAGGACGAGGACGATGAGGACGAGGACGACGAGGACGAGGACGACGAGGACGACGAGGACGAGGACGACGAGGACGACGAGGACGAGGACGAGGACGACGAGGACGACGAGGACGAGGACGGCGAGGACGAGGACGACGAGGACGAGGAGGACGAGGACGGGGACGACGAGGACGAGGACGACGAGGTCGAGGACGACGACGACGACGACGAGGACGTGGACGACGAGGACGAGGACGACGAGGACGAGGACGACGAGGACGACGAGGACGAGGACGACGAGGACGACGAGGACGACGAGGACGAGGACGACGAGGACGACGAGGACGACGAGGACGACGAGGACGACGAGGACGAGGACGACGAGGACGACGAGGACGAGGACGACGAGGACGACGAGGACGAGGACGACGAGGACGACGAGGACGAGGACGAGGACGACGAGGACGACGAGGAGGAGGACGACGAGGATGACGAGGACGAGGACGACGAGGACGAGGACGACGAGGACGAGGACGTCGAGGACGAGGACGACGACGACGACGAGGACGACGAGGACGAGGACGACGAGGACGACGACGACGACGAGGACGAGGACGACGAGGACGAGGACGACGAGGACGAGGACGACGAGGACGAGGACGACGAGGACGAGGACGACGAGGACGACGAGGACGACGAGGACGAGGACGACGAGGACGACGAGGACGACGAGGACGACGAGGACGACGAGGACGAGGACGAGGACGACGAGGACGACGAAGACGAGGACGACGAGGACGACGAGGACGAGGACGAGGACGACGAGGACGAGGACGAGGACGACGAGGACGACGAGGACGAGGACGACGAGGACGACGAGGACGAGGACGAGGACGACGAGGACGACGAGGACGACGAGGAGGAGGACGACGAGGATGACGAGGACGAGGACGACGAGGACGAGGACGACGAGGACGAGGACGAGGACGACGAGGACGAGGACGACGAGGACGACGAGGACGAGGACGACGAGGACGAGGACGACGAGGACGAGGACGACGAGGACCAGGACGACGAGGACGAGGACGACGAGGACGAGGACGACGAGGACGAGGACGACGAGGACGAGGAGAACGAGGACGGGGACGACGAGGACGAGGACGACGAGGTCGAGGACGACGAGGACGAGGACGACGAGGGCGAGGACGACGAGGACGACGAGGACGAGGACGAGGACGACGACGACGACGACGAGGACGTGGACGACGAGGACGAGGACGACGAGGACGAGGACGACGAGGACGACGAGGACGAGGACGACGAGGACGACGAGGACGAGGACGACGAGGACGACGAGGACGACGAGGACGACGAGGACGACGAGGACGACGAGGACGACGAGGACGAGGACGACGAGGACCAGGACGACGAGGACGCGGACGACGAGGACGACGAGGACGAGGACGACGAGGACGAGGACGATGAGGACGAGGACGACGAGGACGAGGACGACGAGGACGACGAGGACGAGGACGAGGACGACGAGGACGACGAGGACGAGGACGGCGAGGACGAGGACGACGAGGACGAGGAGGACGAGGACGGGGACGACGAGGACGAGGACGACGAGGTCGAGGACGACGACGACGACGACGAGGACGTGGACGACGAGGACGAGGACGACGAGGACGAGGACGACGAGGACGACGAGGACGAGGACGACGAGGACGACGAGGACGACGAGGACGAGGACGACGAGGACGACGAGGACGACGAGGACGACGAGGACGACGAGGACGAGGACGACGAGGACGACGAGGACGAGGACGACGAGGACGACGAGGACGAGGACGACGAGGACGACGAGGACGAGGACGAGGACGACGAGGACGACGAGGAGGAGGACGACGAGGATGACGAGGACGAGGACGACGAGGACGAGGACGACGAGGACGAGGACGTCGAGGACGAGGACGACGACGACGACGAGGACGACGAGGACGAGGACGACGAGGACGACGACGACGACGAGGACGAGGACGACGAGGACGAGGACGACGAGGACGAGGACGACGAGGACGAGGACGACGAGGACGAGGACGACGAGGACGACGAGGACGACGAGGACGAGGACGACGAGGACGACGAGGACGACGAGGACGACGAGGACGACGAGGACGAGGACGAGGACGACGAGGACGACGAAGACGAGGACGACGAGGACGACGAGGACGAGGACGAGGACGACGAGGACGAGGACGAGGACGACGAGGACGACGAGGACGAGGACGACGAGGACGACGAGGACGAGGACGAGGACGACGAGGACGACGAGGACGACGAGGAGGAGGACGACGAGGATGACGAGGACGAGGACGACGAGGACGAGGACGACGAGGACGAGGACGAGGACGACGAGGACGAGGACGACGAGGACGACGAGGACGAGGACGACGAGGACGAGGACGACGAGGACGAGGACGACGAGGACCAGGACGACGAGGACGAGGACGACGAGGACGAGGACGACGAGGACGAGGACGACGAGGACGAGGACGACGAGGACGAGGAGAACGAGGACGGGGACGACGAGGACGAGGACGACGAGGTCGAGGACGACGAGGACGAGGACGACGAGGGCGAGGACGACGAGGACGACGAGGACGAGGACGAGGACGACGACGACGACGACGAGGACGTGGACGACGAGGACGAGGACGACGAGGACGAGGACGACGAGGACGACGAGGACGAGGACGACGAGGACGACGAGGACGAGGACGACGAGGACGACGAGGACGACGAGGACGACGAGGACGACGAGGACGACGAGGACGACGAGGACGACGAGGACGAGGACGAGGACGACGAGGACGACGAGGACGACGAGGACGAGGACGACGAGGACGACGAGGACGAGGACGAGGACGACGAGGACGAGGACGAGGACGACGAGGATGACGAGGACGAGGACGAGGACGACGAGGATGACGAGGACGAGGACGACGAGGACGACGAGGACGAGGACGACGAGGACGAGGCCGAGGACGACGAGGACGAGGACGACGAGGACGAGGACGACGAGGACGAGGACGACGAGGACGACGAGGACGAGGACGCCGAGGACGAGGACGACGAGGACGAGGACGACGAGGACCAGGACGACGAGGACGCGGACGACGAGGACGACGAGGACGAGGACGACGAGGACGAGGACGAGGACGATGAGGACGAGGACGACGAGGACGAGGACGACGAGGACGACGAGGACGAGGACGAGGACGACGAGGACGACGAGGACGAGGACGGCGAGGACGAGGACGACGAGGACGAGGAGGACGAGGACGGGGACGACGAGGACGAGGACGACGAGGTCGAGGACAACGACGACGACGACGAGGACGTGGACGACGAGGACGAGGACGACGAGGACGAGGACGACGAGGACGACGAGGACGACGAGGACGACGAGGACGACGAGGACGAGGACGACGAGGACGACGAGGACGACGAGGACGACGAGGACGACGAGGACGAGGACGAGGACGACGAGGACGACGAAGACGAGGACGACGAGGACGACGAGGACGAGGACGAGGACGACGAGGACGACGAGGACGACGAGGACGAGGACGACGAGGACGACGAGGACGAGGACGACGAGGACGACGAGGACGAGGACGAGGACGACGAGGACGACGAGGACGACGAGGAGGAGGACGACGAGGATGACGAGGACGAGGACGACGAGGACGAGGACGACGAGGACGAGGACGAGGACGACGAGGACGAGGACGACGAGGACGACGAGGACGAGGACGACGAGGACGAGGACGACGAGGACGAGGACGACGAGGACGACGAGGACGAGGACGACGAGGACGACGAGGACGACGAGGACGAGGACGACGAGGACGACGAGGACGACGAGGACGACGAGGACGACGAGGACGAGGACGACGAGGACGACGAAGACGAGGACGACGAGGACGACGAGGACGAGGACGAGGACGACGAGGACGAGGACGACGAGGACGACGAGGACGAGGACGACGAGGACGACGAGGACGAGGACGACGAGGACGACGAGGACGAGGACGAGGACGACGAGGACGACGAGGAGGAGGACGACGAGGATGACGAGGACGAGGACGACGAGGACGAGGACGACGAGGACGAGGACGTCGAGGACGAGGACGACGACGACGACGAGGACGACGAGGACGAGGACGACGAGGACGACGACGACGACGAGGACGAGGACGACGAGGACGAGGACGACGAGGACGAGGACGACGAGGACGAGGACGACGAGGACGAGGACGACGAGGACGACGAGGACGACGAGGACGAGGACGACGAGGACGACGAGGACGACGAGGACGACGAGGACGACGAGGACGAGGACGAGGACGACGAGGACGACGAAGACGAGGACGACGAGGACGACGAGGACGAGGACGAGGACGACGAGGACGAGGACGAGGACGACGAGTACGACGAGGACGAGGACGACGAGGACGACGAGGACGAGGACGAGGACGAGGAGGACGACGAGGACGACGAGGAGGAGGACGACGAGGATGACGAGGACGAGGACGACGAGGACGAGGACGACGAGGACGAGGACGAGGACGACGAGGACGAGGACGACGAGGACGACGAGGACGAGGACGACGAGGACGAGGACGACGAGGACGAGGACGACGAGGACCAGGACGACGAGGACGAGGACGACGAGGACGAGGACGACGAGGACGAGGACGACGAGGACGAGGAGAACGAGGACGGGGACGACGAGGACGAGGACGACGAGGTCGAGGACGACGAGGACGAGGACGACGAGGACGAGGACGACGAGGACGAGGACGACGAGGACGAGGACGTCGAGGACGAGGACGACGAGGACGAGGACGACGAGGACGAGGACGACGAGGACGAGGACGACGACGACGACGAGGACGAGGACGACGAGGACGAGGACGACGAGGACGAGGACGACGAGGACGAGGACGACGAGGACGACGAGGACGAGGACGACGAGGACGACGAGGACGACGAGGACGACGAGGACGACGAGGACGAGGACGAGGACGACGAGGACGACGAAGACGAGGACGACGAGGACGACGAGGACGAGGACGAGGACGACGAGGACGAGGACGAGGACGACGAGGACGACGAGGACGAGGACGACGAGGACGACGAGGACGAGGACGAGGACGACGAGGACGACGAGGAGGAGGACGACGAGGATGACGAGGACGAGGACGACGAGGACGAGGACGACGAGGACGAGGACGAGGACGACGAGGACGAGGACGACGAGGACGACGAGGACGAGGACGACGAGGACGAGGACGACGAGGACGAGGACGACGAGGACGAGGACGACGAGGACCAGGACGACGAGGACGAGGACGACGAGGACGAGGACGACGAGGACGAGGACGACGAGGACGAGGACGACGAGGACGAGGACGGCGAGGACGAGGACGACGAGGACGAGGACGACGAGGACGAGGACGACGAGGACGAGGACGACGAGGACGAGGACGACGAGGACGAGGACGACGACGACGAGGACGACGAGGACGAGGACGGCGAGGACGAGGACGACGAGGACGAGGAGGACGAGGACGGGGACGACGAGGACGAGGACGACGAGGACGAGGAGAACGAGGACGGGGACGACGAGGACGAGGACGACGAGGTCGAGGACGACGAGGACGAGGACGACGAGGACGAGGACGACGAGGGCGAGGACGACGAGGACGACGAGGACGACGAGGACGACGAGGACGACGAGGACGAGGACGAGGACGACGAGGACGACGAGGACGACGAGGACGAGGACGACGAGGACGACGAGGACGAGGACGAGGACGACGAGGACGAGGACGAGGACGACGAGGATGACGAGGACGAGGACGAGGACGACGAGGATGACGAGGACGAGGACGACGAGGACGACGAGGACGAGGACGACGAGGACGAGGCCGAGGACGACGAGGACGAGGACGACGAGGACGAGGACGACGAGGACGAGGACGACGAGGACGACGAGGACGAGGACGACGAGGACGAGGACGACGAGGACGAGGACGACGAGGACCAGGACGACGAGGACGCGGACGACGAGGACGACGAGGACGAGGACGACGAGGACGAGGACGATGAGGACGAGGACGACGAGGACGAGGACGACGAGGACGACGAGGACGAGGACGAGGACGACGAGGACGACGAGGACGAGGACGGCGAGGACGAGGACGACGAGGACGAGGAGGACGAGGACGGGGACGACGAGGACGAGGACGACGAGGTCGAGGACGACGACGACGACGACGAGGACGTGGACGACGAGGACGAGGACGACGAGGACGAGGACGACGAGGACGACGAGGACGAGGACGACGAGGACGACGAGGACGACGAGGACGAGGACGACGAGGACGACGAGGACGACGAGGACGACGAGGACGACGAGGACGAGGACGACGAGGACGACGAGGACGAGGACGACGAGGACGACGAGGACGAGGACGACGAGGACGACGAGGACGAGGACGAGGACGACGAGGACGACGAGGAGGAGGACGACGAGGATGACGAGGACGAGGACGACGAGGACGAGGACGACGAGGACGAGGACGTCGAGGACGAGGACGACGACGACGACGAGGACGACGAGGACGAGGACGACGAGGACGACGACGACGACGAGGACGAGGACGACGAGGACGAGGACGACGAGGACGAGGACGACGAGGACGAGGACGACGAGGACGAGGACGACGAGGACGACGAGGACGACGAGGACGAGGACGACGAGGACGACGAGGACGACGAGGACGACGAGGACGACGAGGACGAGGACGAGGACGACGAGGACGACGAAGACGAGGACGACGAGGACGACGAGGACGAGGACGAGGACGACGAGGACGAGGACGAGGACGACGAGGACGACGAGGACGAGGACGACGAGGACGACGAGGACGAGGACGAGGACGACGAGGACGACGAGGACGACGAGGAGGAGGACGACGAGGATGACGAGGACGAGGACGACGAGGACGAGGACGACGAGGACGAGGACGAGGACGACGAGGACGAGGACGACGAGGACGACGAGGACGAGGACGACGAGGACGAGGACGACGAGGACGAGGACGACGAGGACCAGGACGACGAGGACGAGGACGACGAGGACGAGGACGACGAGGACGAGGACGACGAGGACGAGGAGAACGAGGACGGGGACGACGAGGACGAGGACGACGAGGTCGAGGACGACGAGGACGAGGACGACGAGGGCGAGGACGACGAGGACGACGAGGACGAGGACGAGGACGACGACGACGACGACGAGGACGTGGACGACGAGGACGAGGACGACGAGGACGAGGACGACGAGGACGACGAGGACGAGGACGACGAGGACGACGAGGACGAGGACGACGAGGACGACGAGGACGACGAGGACGACGAGGACGACGAGGACGACGAGGACGACGAGGACGACGAGGACGAGGACGAGGACGACGAGGACGACGAGGACGACGAGGACGAGGACGACGAGGACGACGAGGACGAGGACGAGGACGACGAGGACGAGGACGAGGACGACGAGGATGACGAGGACGAGGACGAGGACGACGAGGATGACGAGGACGAGGACGACGAGGACGACGAGGACGAGGACGACGAGGACGAGGCCGAGGACGACGAGGACGAGGACGACGAGGACGAGGACGACGAGGACGAGGACGACGAGGACGACGAGGACGAGGACGCCGAGGACGAGGACGACGAGGACGAGGACGACGAGGACCAGGACGACGAGGACGCGGACGACGAGGACGACGAGGACGAGGACGACGAGGACGAGGACGAGGACGATGAGGACGAGGACGACGAGGACGAGGACGACGAGGACGACGAGGACGAGGACGAGGACGACGAGGACGACGAGGACGAGGACGGCGAGGACGAGGACGACGAGGACGAGGAGGACGAGGACGGGGACGACGAGGACGAGGACGACGAGGTCGAGGACAACGACGACGACGACGAGGACGTGGACGACGAGGACGAGGACGACGAGGACGAGGACGACGAGGACGACGAGGACGACGAGGACGAGGACGACGAGGACGACGAGGACGACGAGGACGACGAGGACGACGAGGACGAGGACGAGGACGACGAGGACGACGAAGACGAGGACGACGAGGACGACGAGGACGAGGACGAGGACGACGAGGACGACGAGGACGACGAGGACGAGGACGACGAGGACGACGAGGACGAGGACGACGAGGACGACGAGGACGAGGACGAGGACGACGAGGACGACGAGGACGACGAGGAGGAGGACGACGAGGATGACGAGGACGAGGACGACGAGGACGAGGACGACGAGGACGAGGACGAGGACGACGAGGACGAGGACGACGAGGACGACGAGGACGAGGACGACGAGGACGAGGACGACGAGGACGAGGACGACGAGGACGACGAGGACGAGGACGACGAGGACGACGAGGACGACGAGGACGAGGACGACGAGGACGACGAGGACGACGAGGACGACGAGTACGACGAGGACGAGGACGACGAGGACGACGAAGACGAGGACGACGAGGACGACGAGGACGAGGACGAGGACGACGAGGACGAGGACGACGAGGACGACGAGGACGAGGACGACGAGGACGACGAGGACGAGGACGACGAGGACGACGAGGACGAGGACGAGGACGACGAGGACGACGAGGAGGAGGACGACGAGGATGACGAGGACGAGGACGACGAGGACGAGGACGACGAGGACGAGGACGTCGAGGACGAGGACGACGACGACGACGAGGACGACGAGGACGAGGACGACGAGGACGACGACGACGACGAGGACGAGGACGACGAGGACGAGGACGACGAGGACGAGGACGACGAGGACGAGGACGACGAGGACGAGGACGACGAGGACGACGAGGACGACGATGACGAGGACGACGAGGACGACGAGGACGACGAGGACGACGAGGACGACGAGGACGAGGACGAGGACGACGAGGACGACGAAGACGAGGACGACGAGGACGACGAGGACGAGGACGAGGACGACGAGGACGAGGACGAGGACGACGAGGACGACGAGGACGAGGACGACGAGGACGACGAGGACGAGGACGAGGACGACGAGGACGACGAGGACGACGAGGAGGAGGACGACGAGGATGACGAGGACGAGGACGACGAGGACGAGGACGACGAGGACGAGGACGAGGACGACGAGGACGAGGACGACGAGGACGACGAGGACGAGGACGACGAGGACGAGGACGACGAGGACGAGGACGACGAGGACCAGGACGACGAGGACGAGGACGACGAGGACGAGGACGACGAGGACGAGGACGACGAGGACGAGGAGAACGAGGACGGGGACGACGAGGACGAGGACGACGAGGTCGAGGACGACGAGGACGAGGACGACGAGGGCGAGGACGACGAGGACGACGAGGACGAGGACGAGGACGACGACGACGACGACGAGGACGTGGACGACGAGGACGAGGACGACGAGGACGAGGACGACGAGGACGACGAGGACGAGGACGACGAGGACGAGGACGACGAGGACGACGAGGACGACGAGGACGAGGACGACGAGGACGACGAGGACGACGAGGACGACGAGGACGACGAGGACGACGAGGACGACGAGGACGACGAGGACGAGGACGAGGACGACGAGGACGACGAGGACGACGAGGACGAGGACGACGAGGACGACGAGGACGAGGACGAGGACGACGAGGACGAGGACGAGGACGACGAGGATGACGAGGACGAGGACGAGGACGACGAGGATGACGAGGACGAGGACGACGAGGACGACGAGGACGAGGACGACGAGGACGAGGCCGAGGACGACGAGGACGAGGACGACGAGGACGAGGACGACGAGGACGAGGACGACGAGGACGACGAGGACGAGGACGCCGAGGACGAGGACGACGAGGACGAGGACGACGAGGACCAGGACGACGAGGACGCGGACGACGAGGACGACGAGGACGAGGACGACGAGGACGAGGACGAGGACGATGAGGACGAGGACGACGAGGACGAGGACGACGAGGACGACGAGGACGAGGACGAGGACGACGAGGACGACGAGGACGAGGACGGCGAGGACGAGGACGACGAGGACGAGGAGGACGAGGACGGGGACGACGAGGACGAGGACGACGAGGTCGAGGACAACGACGACGACGACGAGGACGTGGACGACGAGGACGAGGACGACGAGGACGAGGACGACGAGGACGACGAGGACGACGAGGACGAGGACGACGAGGACGACGAGGACGACGAGGACGACGAGGACGACGAGGACGAGGACGAGGACGACGAGGACGACGAAGACGAGGACGACGAGGACGACGAGGACGAGGACGAGGACGACGAGGACGACGAGGACGACGAGGACGAGGACGACGAGGACGACGAGGACGAGGACGACGAGGACGACGAGGACGAGGACGAGGACGACGAGGACGACGAGGAGGAGGACGACGAGGATGACGAGGACGAGGACGACGAGGACGAGAACGACGAGGACGAGGACGAGGACGACGAGGACGAGGACGACGAGGACGACGAGGACGAGGACGACGAGGACGAGGACGACGAGGACGAGGACGACGAGGACCAGGACGACGAGGACGAGGACGACGAGGACGAGGACGACGAGGACGAGGACGACGAGGACGAGGACGACGAGGACGAGGACGACGACGACGACGAGGACGAGGACGACGAGGACGACGAGGACGAGGACGACGAGGACGAGGACGACGAGGACGAGGACGACGAGGACGAGGACGACGAGGACGAGGACGACGAGGACGAGGACGACGAGGACGAGGACGACGAGGACGAGGACGACGAGGACGAGGACGACGAGGACGAGGACGACGAGGACCAGGACGACGAGGACGCGGACGACGAGGACGACGAGGACGAGGACGACGAGGACGAGGACGATGAGGACGAGGACGACGAGGACGAGGACGACGAGGACGACGAGGACGAGGACGAGGACGACGAGGACGACGAGGACGAGGACGGCGAGGACGAGGACGACGAGGACGAGGACGGCGAGGACGAGGACGACGAGGACGAGGAGGACGAGGACGGGGACGACGAGGACGAGGACGACGAGGTCGAGGACGACGACGACGACGACGAGGACGTGGACGACGAGGACGAGGACGACGAGGACGAGGACGACGAGGACGACGAGGACGAGGACGACGAGGACGACGAGGACGACGAGGACGAGGACGACGAGGACGACGAGGACGACGAGGACGAGGACGAGGACGACGAGGACGACGAAGACGAGGACGACGAGGACGACGAGGACGAGGACGAGGACGACGAGGACGAGGACGAGGACGACGAGGACGACGAGGACGAGGACGACGAGGACGACGAGGACGAGGACGACGAGGACGACGAGGACGAGGACGAGGACGACGAGGACGACGAGGAGGAGGACGACGAGGATGACGAGGACGAGGACGAGGACGACGAGGACGACGAGGAGGAGGACGACGAGGATGACGAGGACGAGGACGACGAGGACGAGGACGACGAGGACGAGGACGAGGACGACGAGGACGAGGACGACGAGGACGACGAGGACGAGGACGACGAGGACGAGGACGACGAGGACGAGGACGACGAGGACGGGGACGACGAGGACCAGGACGACGAGGACGAGGAGGACGAAGACGAGGACGACGAGGACGAGGACGACGAGGACGAGGACGCCGAGGACGAGGACGACGAGGACGAGGACGACGAGGACGAGGACGACGACGACGACGAGGACGAGGACGACGAGGACGACGAGGACGAGGACGACGAGGACGAGGACGACGAGGACGAGGACGACGAGGACGAGGACGACGAGGACGAGGACGACGAGGACGAGGACGACGAGGACGAGGACGACGAGGACGAGGACGACGAGGACGAGGACGACGACGACGGGGACGGGGACGACGGGGACGTGGACGACGAGGACGAGGACGACGAGGACGAGGACGACGAGGACGACGAGGACGAGGACGACGAGGACGACGAGGACGACGAGGACGAGGACGACGAGGACGAGGACGACGAGGACGAGGACGACGAGGACGAGGACGACGAGGACGAGGACGACGAGGACGAGGACGACGAGGACGAGGACGACGAGGACGAGGACGACGAGGACGAGGACGACGAGGACGAGGACGACGAGGACGACGAGGACGAGGACGACGAGGACGACGAGGACGAGGACGAGGACGACGAGGACGAGGACGACGGGGACGAGGACGACGGGGACGAGGACGACGGGGACGAGGACGACGGGGACGAGGACGACGGGGACGAGGACGACGAGGACGAGGACGACGAGGACGAGGACGACGAAGACGACGAGGACGAGGACGACGAGGACGACGAGGACGACGAGGACGAGGACGACGAGGACGATGACGACGTCGAGGACGAGGACGACGAGGACGACGAGGACGACGAGGGCGAGGACGAGGACGTCGAGGACGAGGACGACGAGTACGACGAGGACGAGGACGACGAGGACGAGGACGATGAGGACGAGGACGACGAGGACGAGGACGACGAGGACGACGAGGACGAGGACGAGGACGACGAGGACGACGAGGACGAGGACGGCGAGGACGAGGACGACGAGGACGAGGAGGACGAGGACGGGGACGACGAGGACGAGGACGACGAGTTCGAGGACGACGAGGACGAGGACGACGAGGACGAGGACGACGAGGGCGAGGACGACGAGGGCGACGAGGACGAGGACGGGGACGACGACGACGACGACGAGGACGTGGACGACGAGGACGAGGACGACGAGGACGAGGACGACGAGGACGACGAGGACGAGGACGACGAGGACGACGAGGACGACGAGGACGAGGACGACGAGGACGACGAGGACGACGAGGACGACGAGGACGACGAGGACGACGAGGACGACGAGGACGAGGACGACGACGACGAGAACGACGAGGACGAGGACGACGAGGACGACGAGGACGAGGACGACGAGGACGACGAGGACGACGAGGACGACGAGGACGAGGACGACGAGGACGAGGACGACGAGGACGAGGACGACGAGGACGAGGACGACGAGGACGAGGACGACGAGGACGAGGACGACGAGGACGAGGACGACGAGGACGAGGACGACGAGGACGAGGACGACGAGGACGAGGACGACGAGGACGAGGACGACGAGGACGAGGACGACGAGGACGAGGACGACGAGGACGAGGACGACGAGGACGAGGACGAGGACAACGACGACGAGGACGACGAGGACGAGGACGGCGAGGACGAGGACGACGAGGACGAGGAGGACGAGGACGGGGACGACGAGGACGAGGACGACGAGGACGAGGAGAACGAGGACGGGGACGACGAGGACGAGGACGACGAGGTCGAGGACGACGAGGACGAGGACGACGAGGACGAGGACGACGAGGGCGAGGACGACGAGGACGACGAGGACGACGAGGACGAGGACGAGGACGACGACGACGACGACGAGGACGTGGACGACGAGGACGAGGACGACGAGGACGAGGACGACGAGGACGACGAGGACGAGGACGACGAGGACGACGAGGACGACGAGGACGACGAGGACGAGGACGACGAGGACGACGAGGACGACGAGGACGACGAGGACGACGAGGACGACGAGGACGACGAGGACGACGAGGACGACGAGGACGAGGACGAGGACGACGAGGACGACGAGGACGACGAGGACGAGGACGACGAGGACGACGAGGACGAGGACGAGGACGACGAGGACGAGGACGAGGACGACGAGGATGACGAGGACGAGGACGAGGACGACGAGGATGACGAGGACGAGGACGACGAGGACGACGAGGACGAGGACGACGAGGACGAGGCCGAGGACGACGAGGACGAGGACGACGAGGACGAGGACGACGAGGACGAGGACGACGAGGACGACGAGGACGAGGACGACGAGGACGAGGACGACGAGGACGAGGACGACGAGGACCAGGACGACGAGGACGCGGACGACGAGGACGACGAGGACGAGGACGACGAGGACGAGGACGATGAGGACGAGGACGACGAGGACGAGGACGACGAGGACGACGAGGACGAGGACGAGGACGACGAGGACGACGAGGACGAGGACGGCGAGGACGAGGACGACGAGGACGAGGAGGACGAGGACGGGGACGACGAGGACGAGGACGACGAGGTCGAGGACGACGACGACGACGACGAGGACGTGGACGACGAGGACGAGGACGACGAGGACGAGGACGACGAGGACGACGAGGACGAGGACGACGAGGACGACGAGGACGACGAGGACGAGGACGACGAGGACGACGAGGACGACGAGGACGACGAGGACGACGAGGACGAGGACGAGGACGACGAGGACGACGAAGACGAGGACGACGAGGACGACGAGGACGAGGACGAGGACGACGAAGACGAGGACGACGAGGACGACGAGGACGAGGACGACGAGGACGACGAGGACGAGGACGAGGACGACGAGGACGACGAGGAGGAGGACGACGAGGATGACGAGGACGAGGACGACGAGGACGAGGACGACGAGGACGAGGACGAGGACGACGAGGACGAGGACGACGAGGACGACGAGGACGAGGACGACGAGGACGAGGACGACGAGGACGAGGACGACGAGGACCAGGACGACGAGGACGAGGACGACGAGGACGAGGACGACGAGGACGAGGACGACGAGGACGAGGACGACGACGACGACGAGGACGAGGACGACGAGGACGACGAGGACGAGGACGACGAGGACGAGGACGACGAGGACGAGGACGACGAGGACGAGGACGACGAGGACGAGGACGACGAGGACGAGGACGACGAGGACGAGGACGACGAGGACGAGGACGACGAGGACGAGGACGACGAGGACGAGGACGACGAGGACGAGGACGACGAGGACGAGGACGACGACGACGGGGACGGGGACGACGGGGACGTGGACGACGGGGACGGGGACGACGGGGACGACGGGGACGAGGACGACGAGGACGACGAGGACGACGAGGACGAGGACGACGAGGACGACGAGGACGACGAGGACGACGAGGACGACGAGGACGAGGACGACGAGGACGAGGACGACGAGGACGAGGACGACGAGGACGAGGACGACGAGGACGAGGACGACGAGGACGAGGACGACGAGGACGAGGACGACGAGGACGAGGACGACGAGGACGAGGACGACGAGGACGAGGACGACGAGGACGAGGACGAGGACGACGAGGACGAGGACGACGAGGACGACGAGGACGAGGACGACGAGGACGAGGACGACGAGGACGAGGACGACGAGGACCAGGACGACGAGGACGCGGACGACGAGGACGACGAGGACGAGGACGACGAGGACGAGGACGATGAGGACGAGGACGACGAGGACGAGGACGATGAGGACGAGGACGACGAGGACGAGGACGAGGACGACGAGGACGACGAGGACGAGGACGGCGAGGACGAGGACGACGAGGACGAGGACGGCGAGGACGAGGACGGCGAGGACGAGGACGACGAGGACGAGGACGGCGAGGACGAGGACGGCGAGGACGAGGACGACGAGGACGAGGAGGACGAGGACGGGGACGACGAGGACGAGGACGACGAGGTCGAGGACGACGACGACGACGACGAGGACGTGGACGACGAGGACGAGGACGACGAGGACGAGGACGACGAGGACGACGAGGACGAGGACGACGAGGACGACGAGGACGACGAGGACGAGGACGACGAGGACGACGAGGACGACGAGGACGAGGACGAGGGCGACGAGGACGACGAAGACGAGGACGACGAGGACGACGAGGACGAGGACGAGGACGACGAGGACGAGGACGAGGACGACGAGGACGAGGACGAGGACGACGAGGACGACGAGGACGAGGACGACGAGGACGACGAGGACGAGGACGACGAGGACGACGAGGACGAGGACGAGGACGACGAGGACGACGAGGAGGAGGACGACGAGGATGACGAGGACGAGGACGAGGACGACGAGGACGACGAGGAGGAGGACGACGAGGATGACGAGGACGAGGACGACGAGGACGAGGACGACGAGGACGAGGACGAGGACGACGAGGACGAGGACGACGAGGACGAGGACGACGAGGACGACGAGGACGAGGACGACGAGGACGAGGACGACGAGGACGAGGACGACGAGGACCAGGACGACGAGGACGAGGACGACGAGGACGAGGACGACGAGGACGAGGACGACGAGGACGAGGACGACGAGGACGAGGACGACGAGGACGAGGACGACGACGACGACGAGGACGAGGACGACGAGGACGACGAGGACGAGGACGACGAGGACGAGGACGACGAGGACGAGGACGACGAGGACGAGGACGACGAGGACGAGGACGACGAGGACGAGGACGACGAGGACGAGGACGACGAGGACGAGGACGACGAGGACGAGGACGACGAGGACGAGGACGACGAGGACGAGGACGACGAGGACGAGGACGACGACGACGGGGACGGGGACGACGGGGACGTGGACGACGGGGACGGGGACGACGGGGACGACGGGGACGAGGACGACGAGGACGACGAGGACGACGAGGACGAGGACGACGAGGACGACGAGGACGACGAGGACGAGGACGACGAGGACGAGGACGAGGACGATGAGGACGAGGACGACGAGGACGAGGACGATGAGGACGAGGACGACGAGGACGAGGACGAGGACGACGAGGACGACGAGGACGAGGACGGCGAGGACGAGGACGACGAGGACGAGGACGGCGAGGACGAGGACGGCGAGGACGAGGACGACGAGGACGAGGAGGACGAGGACGGGGACGACGAGGACGAGGACGACGAGGTCGAGGACGACGACGACGACGACGAGGACGTGGACGACGAGGACGAGGACGACGAGGACGAGGACGACGAGGACGACGAGGACGAGGACGACGAGGACGACGAGGACGACGAGGACGAGGACGACGAGGACGACGAGGACGACGAGGACGAGGACGAGGGCGACGAGGACGACGAAGACGAGGACGACGAGGACGACGAGGACGAGGACGAGGACGACGAGGACGAGGACGAGGACGACGAGGACGACGAGGACGAGGACGACGAGGACGACGAGGACGAGGACGACGAGGACGACGAGGACGAGGACGAGGACGACGAGGACGACGAGGAGGAGGACGACGAGGATGACGAGGACGAGGACGAGGACGACGAGGACGAGGACGAGGACGACGAGGACGACGAGGACGAGGACGACGAGGACGACGAGGACGAGGACGACGAGGACGACGAGGACGAGGACGAGGACGACGAGGACGACGAGGAGGAGGACGACGAGGATGACGAGGACGAGGACGAGGACGACGAGGACGACGAGGAGGAGGACGACGAGGATGACGAGGACGAGGACGACGAGGACGAGGACGACGAGGACGAGGACGAGGACGACGAGGACGAGGACGACGAGGACGACGAGGACGAGGACGACGAGGACGAGGACGACGAGGACGAGGACGACGAGGACGAGGACGACGAGGACCAGGACGACGAGGACGAGGACGACGAGGACGAGGACGACGAGGACGAGGACGACGAGGACGAGGACGCCGAGGACGAGGACGACGAGGACGAGGACGACGAGGACGAGGACGACGACGACGACGAGGACGAGGACGACGAGGACGACGAGGACGAGGACGACGAGGACGAGGACGACGAGGACGAGGACGACGAGGACGAGGACGACGAGGACGAGGACGACGAGGACGAGGACGACGAGGACGAGGACGACGAGGACGAGGACGACGAGGACGAGGACGACGACGACGGGGACGGGGACGACGGGGACGTGGACGACGAGGACGAGGACGACGAGGACGAGGACGACGAGGACGACGAGGACGAGGACGACGAGGACGACGAGGACGACGAGGACGAGGACGACGAGGACGAGGACGACGAGGACGAGGACGACGAGGACGAGGACGACGAGGACGAGGACGACGAGGACGAGGACGACGAGGACGAGGACGACGAGGACGAGGACGACGAGGACGAGGACGACGAGGACGAGGACGACGAGGACGAGGACGACGAGGACGACGAGGACGAGGACGACGAGGACGACGAGGACGAGGACGAGGACGACGAGGACGAGGACGACGGGGACGAGGACGACGGGGACGAGGACGACGGGGACGAGGACGACGGGGACGAGGACGACGGGGACGAGGACGACGGGGACGAGGACGACGAGGACGAGGACGACGAGGACGAGGACGACGAAGACGACGAGGACGAGGACGACGAGGACGACGAGGACGACGAGGACGAGGACGACGAGGACGATGACGACGTCGAGGACGAGGACGACGAGGACGACGAGGACGACGAGGGCGAGGACGAGGACGTCGAGGACGAGGACGACGAGTACGACGAGGACGAGGACGACGAGGACGAGGACGATGAGGACGAGGACGACGAGGACGAGGACGACGAGGACGACGAGGACGAGGACGAGGACGACGAGGACGACGAGGACGAGGACGGCGAGGACGAGGACGACGAGGACGAGGAGGACGAGGACGGGGACGACGAGGACGAGGACGACGAGTTCGAGGACGACGAGGACGAGGACGACGAGGACGAGGACGACGAGGACGAGGACGACGAGGGCGAGGACGACGAGGGCGACGAGGACGAGGACGGGGACGACGACGACGACGACGAGGACGTGGACGACGAGGACGAGGACGACGAGGACGAGGACGACGAGGACGACGAGGACGAGGACGACGAGGACGACGAGGACGACGAGGACGAGGACGACGAGGACGACGAGGACGACGAGGACGACGAGGACGACGAGGACGACGAGGACGACGAGGACGAGGACGAGGACGACGAGAACGACGAGGACGAGGACGACGAGGACGACGAGGACGAGGACGACGAGGACGACGAGGACGACGAGGACGACGAGGACGAGGACGACGAGGACGAGGACGACGAGGACGAGGACGACGAGGACGAGGACGACGAGGACGAGGACGACGAGGACGAGGACGACGAGGACGAGGACGACGAGGACGAGGACGACGAGGACGAGGACGACGAGGACGAGGACGACGAGGACGAGGACGACGAGGACGAGGACGACGAGGACGAGGACGACGAGGACGAGGACGACGAGGACGAGGACGAGGACAACGACGACGAGGACGACGAGGACGAGGACGGCGAGGACGAGGACGACGAGGACGAGGAGGACGAGGACGGGGACGACGAGGACGAGGACGACGAGGACGAGGAGAACGAGGACGGGGACGACGAGGACGAGGACGACGAGGTCGAGGACGACGAGGACGAGGACGACGAGGACGAGGACGACGAGGGCGAGGACGGCGAGGACGACGAGGACGACGAGGACGAGGACGAGGACGACGACGACGACGACGAGGACGTGGACGACGAGGACGAGGACGACGAGGACGAGGACGACGAGGACGACGAGGACGAGGACGACGAGGACGACGAGGACGACGAGGACGAGGACGACGAGGACGACGAGGACGACGAGGACGACGAGGACGACGAGGACGACGAGGACGACGAGGACGACGAGGACGACGAGGACGAGGACGAGGACGACGAGGACGACGAGGACGACGAGGACGAGGACGACGAGGACGACGAGGACGAGGACGAGGACGACGAGGACGAGGACGAGGACGACGAGGATGACGAGGACGAGGACGAGGACGACGAGGATGACGAGGACGAGGACGACGAGGACGACGAGGACGAGGACGACGAGGACGAGGTCGAGGACGACGAGGACGAGGACGACGAGGACGAGGACGACGAGGACGAGGACGACGAGGACGACGAGGACGAGGACGACGAGGACGAGGACGACGAGGACGAGGACGACGAGGACCAGGACGACGAGGACGCGGACGACGAGGACGACGAGGACGAGGACGACGAGGACGAGGACGATGAGGACGAGGACGACGAGGACGAGGACGACGAGGACGACGAGGACGAGGACGAGGACGACGAGGACGACGAGGACGAGGACGGCGAGGACGAGGACGACGAGGACGAGGAGGACGAGGACGGGGACGACGAGGACGAGGACGACGAGGTCGAGGACGACGACGACGACGACGAGGACGTGGACGACGAGGACGAGGACGACGAGGACGAGGACGACGAGGACGACGAGGACGAGGACGACGAGGACGACGAGGACGACGAGGACGAGGACGACGAGGACGACGAGGACGACGAGGACGACGAGGACGACGAGGACGAGGACGAGGACGACGAGGACGACGAAGACGAGGACGACGAGGACGACGAGGACGAGGACGAGGACGACGAAGACGAGGACGACGAGGACGACGAGGACGAGGACGACGAGGACGACGAGGACGAGGACGAGGACGACGAGGACGACGAGGAGGAGGACGACGAGGATGACGAGGACGAGGACGACGAGGACGAGGACGACGAGGACGAGGACGAGGACGACGAGGACGAGGACGACGAGGACGACGAGGACGAGGACGACGAGGACGAGGACGACGAGGACGAGGACGACGAGGACCAGGACGACGAGGACGAGGACGACGAGGACGAGGACGACGAGGACGAGGACGACGAGGACGAGGACGACGACGACGACGAGGACGAGGACGACGAGGACGACGAGGACGAGGACGACGAGGACGAGGACGACGAGGACGAGGACGACGAGGACGAGGACGACGAGGACGAGGACGACGAGGACGAGGACGACGAGGACGAGGACGACGAGGACGAGGACGACGAGGACGAGGACGACGAGGACGAGGACGACGAGGACGAGGACGACGAGGACGAGGACGACGACGACGGGGACGGGGACGACGGGGACGTGGACGACGGGGACGGGGACGACGGGGACGACGGGGACGAGGACGACGAGGACGACGAGGACGACGAGGACGAGGACGACGAGGACGACGAGGACGACGAGGACGACGAGGACGACGAGGACGAGGACGACGAGGACGAGGACGACGAGGACGAGGACGACGAGGACGAGGACGACGAGGACGAGGACGACGAGGACGAGGACGACGAGGACGAGGACGACGAGGACGAGGACGACGAGGACGAGGACGACGAGGACGAGGACGACGAGGACGAGGACGAGGACGACGAGGACGAGGACGACGAGGACGACGAGGACGAGGACGACGAGGACGAGGACGACGAGGACGAGGACGACGAGGACCAGGACGACGAGGACGCGGACGACGAGGACGACGAGGACGAGGACGACGAGGACGAGGACGATGAGGACGAGGACGACGAGGACGAGGACGATGAGGACGAGGACGACGAGGACGAGGACGAGGACGACGAGGACGACGAGGACGAGGACGGCGAGGACGAGGACGACGAGGACGAGGACGGCGAGGACGAGGACGGCGAGGACGAGGACGACGAGGACGAGGACGGCGAGGACGAGGACGGCGAGGACGAGGACGACGAGGACGAGGAGGACGAGGACGGGGACGACGAGGACGAGGACGACGAGGTCGAGGACGACGACGACGACGACGAGGACGTGGACGACGAGGACGAGGACGACGAGGACGAGGACGACGAGGACGACGAGGACGAGGACGACGAGGACGACGAGGACGACGAGGACGAGGACGACGAGGACGACGAGGACGACGAGGACGAGGACGAGGGCGACGAGGACGACGAAGACGAGGACGACGAGGACGACGAGGACGAGGACGAGGACGACGAGGACGAGGACGAGGACGACGAGGACGAGGACGAGGACGACGAGGACGACGAGGACGAGGACGACGAGGACGACGAGGACGAGGACGACGAGGACGACGAGGACGAGGACGAGGACGACGAGGACGACGAGGAGGAGGACGACGAGGATGACGAGGACGAGGACGAGGACGACGAGGACGACGAGGAGGAGGACGACGAGGATGACGAGGACGAGGACGACGAGGACGAGGACGACGAGGACGAGGACGAGGACGACGAGGACGAGGACGACGAGGACGAGGACGACGAGGACGACGAGGACGAGGACGACGAGGACGAGGACGACGAGGACGAGGACGACGAGGACCAGGACGACGAGGACGAGGACGACGAGGACGAGGACGACGAGGACGAGGACGACGAGGACGAGGACGACGAGGACGAGGACGACGAGGACGAGGACGACGACGACGACGAGGACGAGGACGACGAGGACGACGAGGACGAGGACGACGAGGATGAGGACGACGAGGACGAGGACGACGAGGACGAGGACGACGAGGACGAGGACGACGAGGACGAGGACGACGAGGACGAGGACGACGAGGACGAGGACGACGAGGACGAGGACGACGAGGACGAGGACGACGAGGACGAGGACGACGAGGACGAGGACGACGAGGACGAGGACGACGACGACGGGGACGGGGACGACGGGGACGTGGACGACGGGGACGAGGACGACGACGACGACGACGAGGACGTGGACGACGAGGACGAGGACGACGAGGACGAGGACGACGAGGACGACGAGGACGAGGACGACGAGGACGACGAGGACGACGAGGACGAGGACGACGAGGACGACGAGGACGACGAGGACGACGAGGACGACGAGGACGACGAGGACGACGAGGACGACGAGGACGACGAGGACGAGGACGAGGACGACGAGGACGACGAGGACGACGAGGACGAGGACGACGAGGACGACGAGGACGAGGACGAGGACGACGAGGACGAGGACGAGGACGACGAGGATGACGAGGACGAGGACGAGGACGACGAGGATGACGAGGACGAGGACGACGAGGACGACGAGGACGAGGACGACGAGGACGAGGCCGAGGACGACGAGGACGAGGACGACGAGGACGAGGACGACGAGGACGAGGACGACGAGGACGACGAGGACGAGGACGACGAGGACGAGGACGACGAGGACGAGGACGACGAGGACCAGGACGACGAGGACGCGGACGACGAGGACGACGAGGACGACGAGGACGAGGACGAGGACGACGAGGACGAGGACGAGGACGACGAGGACGACGAGGACGAGGACGACGAGGACGACGAGGACGAGGACGACGAGGACGACGAGGACGAGGACGAGGACGACGAGGACGACGAGGAGGAGGACGACGAGGATGACGAGGACGAGGACGAGGACGACGAGGACGACGAGGAGGAGGACGACGAGGATGACGAGGACGAGGACGACGAGGACGAGGACGACGAGGACGAGGACGAGGACGACGAGGACGAGGACGACGAGGACGAGGACGACGAGGACGACGAGGACGAGGACGACGAGGACGAGGACGACGAGGACGAGGACGACGAGGACCAGGACGACGAGGACGAGGACGACGAGGACGAGGACGACGAGGACGAGGACGACGAGGACGAGGACGACGAGGACGAGGACGACGAGGACGAGGACGACGACGACGACGAGGACGAGGACGACGAGGACGACGGGGACGAGGACGACGAGGACGAGGACGACGAGGACGAGGACGACGAGGACGAGGACGACGAGGACGAGGACGACGAGGACGAGGACGACGAGGACGAGGACGACGAGGACGAGGACGACGAGGACGAGGACGACGAGGACGAGGACGACGAGGACGAGGACGACGAGGACGAGGACGACGAGGACGAGGACGACGAGGACGACGAGGACGAGGCCGACGAGGACGAGGACGAGGAGGACGAGGACGACGAGGACGAGGACGACGAGGACGACGAGGACGAGGACGAGGACGACGAGGACGACGAGGACGAGGACGGCGAGGACGAGGACGACGAGGACGAGGAGGACGAGGACGGGGACGACGAGGACGACGAGGTCGAGGACGACGACGACGACGACGAGGACGTGGACGACGAGGACGAGGACGACGAGGACGAGGACGACGAGGACGAGGACGGCGAGGACGAGGACGACGAGGACGAGGAGGACGAGGACGGGGACGACGAGGACGAGGACGACGAGGACGACGAGGACGACGAAGACGACGAGGACGACGAGGACGAGGACGACGAGGACGAGGACGACGAGGACGAGGACGACGAGGACGAGGACGACGAGGACGAGGACGACGAGGACGAGGACGACGAGGACGAGGACGACGAGGACGAGGACGACGAGGACGAGGACGAGGACGACGAGGACGAGGACGACGAGGACGACGAGGACGAGGACGACGAGGACGAGGACGACGAGGACGAGGACGACGAGGACCAGGACGACGAGGACGCGGACGACGAGGACGACGAGGACGAGGACGACGAGGACGACGAGGACGAGGACGAGGACGACGAGGACGAGGACGAGGACGACGAGGACGACGAGGACGAGGACGAGGACGACGAGGACGAGGACGAGGACGACGAGGACGACGAGGACGAGGACGAGGACCACGAGGACGACGAGGACGAGGAGGACGAGGACGAGGACGACGAGGACGACGAGGACGAGGACGAGGACGACGAGGACGAGGACGACGAGGACGACGAGGACGAGGACGACGAGGACGACGAGGACGACGAGGACGAGGACGAGGACGAGGACGACGAGGAACGACGACAAGGACGAAGACGACGAGGACGAGGCCGACGAGGACGAGGACGAGGACGACGAGGACGAGGACGAGGACGACGAGGACGACGACGACGACGACGAGGACGTGGACGACGAGGACGAGGATGACGAGGACGAGGACGAGGACGAGGACGACGAGGACGACGAGGACGAGGACGAGGACGACGAGGACGACGAGGACGAGGACGAGGACGACGAGGACGAGGACGAGGACGACGAGGACGACGAGGACGACAACGAGGACGAGGACGACGAGGACGACGAGGACGAGGACGACGAGGACGAGGACGACGAGGACGAGGACGACGAGGACGACGAGGACGAGGACGACGACGACGACGGGGACGAGGACGACGACGACGACGAGGACGAGGACGAGGGCGAGGACGACGAGGACGAGGACGACGAGGACGAGGACGACGAGGACGAGGACGACGAGGACGAGGACGACGAGGACGAGGACGACGAGGACGAGGACGACGCGGACGAGGACGACGGGGACGAGGACGACGGGGACGAGGACGACGGGGACGAGGACGACGGGGACGAGGACGACGGGGACGAGGAAGACGGGGAAGAGGACGACGGGGACGAGGACGACGGGGACGAGGACGACGGGGACGAGGACGACGGGGACGAGGACGACGAGGACGAGGACGACGAGGACGAGGACGACGAGGACGACGAGGACGACGAGGACGACGAGGACGAGGACGACGAGGACGACGAGGACGAGGACGACGAGGACGGGGACGACGAGGACGAGGACGACGAGGACGAGGACGACGAGGACGAGGACGAGGACGACGAGGACGAGGACGACGAGGACGAGGACGACGAGGACGAGGACGACGAGGACGAGGACGACGAGGACGAGGACGACGAGGACGAGGACGACGAGGGCGAGGACGACGAGGGCGAGGACGACGAGGACGAGGACGACGAGGACGACGAGGACGAGGACGACGAGGACGAGGACGACGAGGACGAGGACGACGAGGACGAGGACGACGAGGACGAGGACGACGAGGACGAGGACGACGAGGACGACGAGGACGAGGACGACGAGGACGACGAGGACGAGGACGAGGACGACGAGGACGACGAGGAGGAGGACGACGAGGATGACGAGGACGAGGACGAGGACGACGAGGACGACGAGGAGGAGGACGACGAGGATGACGAGGACGAGGACGACGAGGACGAGGACGACGAGGACGAGGACGAGGACGACGAGGACGAGGACGACGAGGACGAGGACGACGAGGACGACGAGGACGAGGACGACGAGGACGAGGACGACGAGGACGAGGACGACGAGGACCAGGACGACGAGGACGAGGACGACGAGGACGAGGACGACGAGGACGAGGACGACGAGGACGAGGACGACGAGGACGAGGACGACGAGGACGAGGACGACGACGGGGACGAGGACGACGGGGACGAGGACGACGAGGACGAGGACGACGAGGACGAGGACGACGAGGACGAGGACGACGAGGACGAGGACGACGAGGACGAGGACGACGAGGACGAGGACGACGAGGACGAGGACGACGAGGACGAGGACGACGAGGACGAGGACGACGAGGACGAGGACGACGAGGACGAGGACGACGAGGACGAGGACGACGAGGACGAGGACGACGAGGACGACGAGGACGAGGCCGACGAGGACGAGGACGAGGAGGACGAGGACGACGAGGACGAGGACGACGAGGACGACGAGGACGGGGACGACGAGGACGACGAGGTCGAGGACGACGACGACGACGACGAGGACGTGGACGACGAGGACGAGGACGACGAGGACGAGGACGACGAGGACGAGGACGGCGAGGACGAGGACGACGAGGACGAGGAGGACGAGGACGGGGACGACGAGGACGAGGACGACGAGGACGACGAGGACGACGAAGACGACGAGGACGACGAGGACGAGGACGACGAGGACGAGGACGACGAGGACGAGGACGACGAGGACGAGGACGACGAGGACGAGGACGACGAGGACGAGGACGACGAGGACGAGGACGACGAGGACGAGGACGACGAGGACGAGGACGAGGACGACGAGGACGAGGACGACGAGGACGACGAGGACGAGGACGACGAGGACGAGGACGACGAGGACGAGGACGACGAGGACCAGGACGACGAGGACGCGGACGACGAGGACGACGAGGACGAGGACGACGAGGACGACGAGGACGAGGACGAGGACGACGAGGACGAGGACGAGGACGACGAGGACGACGAGGACGAGGACGAGGACGACGAGGACGAGGACGAGGACGACGAGGACGACGAGGACGAGGACGAGGACCACGAGGACGACGAGGACGAGGAGGACGAGGACGAGGACGACGAGGACGACGAGGACGAGGACGAGGACGACGAGGACGAGGACGACGAGGACGACGAGGACGAGGACGACGAGGACGACGAGGACGACGAGGACGAGGACGAGGACGAGGACGACGAGGAACGACGACAAGGACGAAGACGACGAGGACGAGGCCGACGAGGACGAGGACGAGGACGACGAGGACGAGGACGAGGACGACGAGGACGACGACGACGACGACGAGGACGTGGACGACGAGGACGAGGATGACGAGGACGAGGACGAGGACGAGGACGACGAGGACGACGAGGACGAGGACGAGGACGACGAGGACGACGAGGACGAGGACGAGGACGACGAGGACGAGGACGAGGACGACGAGGACGACGAGGACGACAACGAGGACGAGGACGACGAGGACGACGAGGACGAGGACGACGAGGACGAGGACGACGAGGACGAGGACGACGAGGACGACGAGGACGAGGACGACGACGACGACGGGGACGAGGACGACGACGACGACGAGGACGAGGACGAGGGCGAGGACGACGAGGACGAGGACGACGAGGACGAGGACGACGAGGACGAGGACGACGAGGACGAGGACGACGCGGACGAGGACGACGGGGACGAGGACGACGGGGACGAGGACGACGGGGACGAGGACGACGGGGACGAGGACGACGGGGACGAGGACGACGGGGAAGAGGACGACGGGGACGAGGACGACGGGGACGAGGACGACGGGGACGAGGACGACGGGGACGAGGACGACGAGGACGAGGACGACGAGGACGAGGACGACGAGGACGACGAGGACGACGAGGACGACGAGGACGAGGACGACGAGGACGACGAGGACGAGGACGACGAGGACGGGGACGACGAGGACGAGGACGACGAGGACGAGGACGACGAGGACGAGGACGACGAGGACGAGGACGAGGACGACGAGGACGAGGACGACGAGGACGAGGACGACGAGGACGAGGACGACGAGGACGAGGACGACGAGGACGAGGACGACGAGGGCGAGGACGACGAGGGCGAGGACGACGAGGACGAGGACGACGAGGACGAGGACGACGAGGACGAGGACGACGAGGACGAGGACGACGAGGACGAGGACGACGAGGACGAGGACGACGAGGACGAGGACGACGAGGACGAGGACGACGAGGACGAGGACGACGAGGACGAGGACGACGAGGACGAGGACGACGAGGACGAGGACGACGAGGACGAGGACGAGGACGACGAGGACGAGGACGAGGACGACGAGGACGACGAGGACGAGGACGACGAGGACGAGGACGAGGACGACGAGGACGAGGACGACGAGGACGAGGACGACGAGGACGAGGACGACGAGGACGAGGACGACGAGGACGCGGACGACGAGGACGCGGACGACGAGGACGCGGACGACGAGGACGCGGACGACGAGGACGCGGACGAGGACGACGAGGACGAGGACGAGGACGACGAGGACGACGAGGACGAGGACGACGAGGACGAGGACGACGAGGACGAGGACGAGGACGACGAGGACGAGGACGAGGACGACGAGGACGAGGAGGACGAGAACGACGAGGACGAGGACGACGAGGACGAGGACGACGAGGACGAGGACGACGAGGACGAGGACGACGAGGACGAGGACGACGAGGACGAGGACGACGAGGACGCGGACGACGAGGACGCGGACGACGAGGACGCGGACGACGAGGACGCGGAAGACGAGGACGAGGACGACGAGGACGAGGACGACGAGGACGAGGACGACGAGGACGAGGACGACGAGGACGAGGACGACGAGGACGAGGACGACGAGGACGACGAGGACGAGGACGACGAGGACGAGGACGACGAGGACGAGGACGACGAGGACGAGGACGACGAGGACGAGGACGACGAGGACGAGGACGACGAGGACGAGGACGACGAGGACGAGGACGACGAGGACGAGGACGACGAGGACGAGGACGACGAGGACGAGGACGACGAGGGCGAGGACGACGAGGGCGAGGACGACGAGGGCGAGGACGACGAGGACGAGGACGACGAGGACGAGGACGACGAGGACGAGGACGACGAGGACGAGGACGACGAGGACGAGGACGACGAGGACGAGGACGACGAGGACGAGGACGACGAGGACGAGGACGACGAGGACGAGGACGACGAGGACGAGGACGACGAGGACGAGGACGACGAGGACGAGGACGACGAGGACGAGGACGACGAGGACGAGGACGACGAGGACGAGGACGACGAGGACGAGGACGACGAGGACGAGGACGACGAGGACGAGGACGACGAGGACGAGGACGACGAGGACGAGGACGACGAGGACGAGGACGACGAGGACGAGGACGACGAGGACGAGGACGACGAGGACGAGGACGACGAGGACGAGGACGACGAGGACGAGGACGACGAGGACGAGGACGACGAGGACGAGGACGACGAGGACGAGGACGACGAGGACGAGGACGACGAGGACGAGGACGACGAGGACGAGGACGACGAGGACGAGGACGACGAGGACGAGGACGACGAGGACGAGGACGACGAGGACGAGGACGACGAGGACGAGGACGACGAGGACGAGGACGACGAGGACGAGGACGACGAGGACGAGGACGACGAGGACGAGGACGACGAGGACGAGGACGACGAGGACGAGGACGACGAGGACGAGGACGACGAGGACGAGGACGACGAGGACGAGGACGACGAGGACGAGGACGACGAGGACGAGGACGACGAGGACGAGGACGACGAGGACGAGGACGAGGACGACGAGGACGACGAGGACGAGGACGACGAGGACGACGAGGACGAGGACGACGAGGACGAGGACGACGAGGACGAGGACGACGAGGACGAGGACGACGAGGACGAGGACGACGAGGACGAGGACGACGAGGACGAGGACGACGAGGACGAGGACGACGAGGACGAGGACGACGAGGACGAGGACGACGAGGACGAGGACGACGAGGACGAGGACGACGAGGACGAGGACGACGAGGACGAGGACGACGAGGACGCGGACGACGAGGACGCGGACGACGAGGACGCGGACGACGAGGACGCGGACGACGAGGACGCGGACGACGAGGACGCGGACGACGAGGACGCGGACGACGAGGAAGAGGACGACGAGGAAGAGGACGACGGGGACGAGGACGACGGGGACGAGGACGACGGGGACGAGGACGACGGGGACGACGGGGACGAGGACGACGGGGACGAGGACGACGAGGACGACGAGGCCGAGGACGACGAGGACGAGGACGACGTGGACGAGGACGACGACGACGAGGACGAGGACGAGGACGACGAGGACGAGGCCGACGAGGACGAGGACGAGGACGACGAGGACGACGACGACGACGACGAGGACGTGGGCGACGAGGACGAGGATGACGAGGACGAGGACGAGGACGACGAGGACGAGGACGAGGACGACGAGGACGACGAGGACGAGGACGACGAGGACGAGGACGACGAGGACGACGAGGACGAGGACGACGACGACGACGGGGACGAGGACGACGACGACGACGAGGACAAGGACGAGGACGACGAGGACGACGAGGACGAGGACGACGAGGACTACGAGGACGAGGACGACGAGGACGAGGACGACGAGGACGAGGACGAGGACGACGAGGACGACGAGGACGAGGACGACGAGGACGACGAGGACGAGGACGACGAGGACGAGGACGACGAGGACGAGGACGACGAGGACGAGGACGACGAGGACGAGGACGACGAGGACGAGGACGACGAGGACGAGGACGACGAGGACGAGGACGACGAGGACGAGGACGACGAGGACGAGGACGACGAGGACGAGGACGACGAGGACGAGGACGACGAGGACGAGGACGACGAGGACGAGGACGACGAGGACGCGGACGACGAGGACGCGGACGACGAGGACGCGGACGACGAGGACGCGGACGACGAGGACGCGGACGACGAGGACGCGGACGACGAGGACGCGGACGACGAGGACGCGGACGACGAGGAAGAGGACGACGAGGAAGAGGACGACGGGGACGAGGACGACGGGGACGAGGACGACGGGGACGAGGACGACGGGGACGAGGACGACGGGGACGAGGACGACGGGGACGAGGACGACGGGGACGAGGACGACGGGGACGAGGACGACGGGGACGAGGACGACGGGGACGAGGACGACGGGGACGAGGACGACGGGGACGAGGACGACGGGGACGAGGACGACGGGGACGAGGACGAGGACGACGGGGACGAGGACGACGGGGACGAGGACGACGGGGACGAGGACGACGGGGACGAGGACGACGGGGACGAGGACGACGGGGACGAGGACGACGGGGACGAGGACGACGGGGACGAGGACGACGGGGACGAGGACGACGGGGACGAGGACGACGAGGACGAGGACGACGAGGACGAGGACGACGAGGACGAGGACGACGAGGACGAGGACGACGAGGACGAGGACGACGAGGACGAGGACGACGAGGACGAGGACGACGAGGACGAGGACGACGAGGACGAGGACGACGAGGACGAGGACGACGAGGACGAGGACGACGAGGACGAGGACGACGAGGACGAGGACGACGAGGACGAGGACGACGAGGACGAGGACGACGAGGACGAGGACGAGGACGACGAGGACGAGGACGAGGACGACGAGGACGAGGACGAGGACGACGAGGACGAGGACGAGGACGACGAGGACGAGGACGACGAGGACGAGGACGAGGACGACGAGGACGAGGACGAGGACGAGGACGAGGACGACGAGGACGAGGACGAGGACGACGAGGACGAGGACGAGGACGACGAGGAGGAGGACGAGGACGAGGACGACGACGACGAGGACGAGGACGACGAGGACGACGAGGACGAGGACGACGAGGACGAGGACGACGAGGACGAGGACGACGAGGACGAGGACGACGAGGACGAGGACGACTAGGACGAGGACGACGAGGACGAGGACGACGAGGACGACGAGGCCGAGGACGACGAGGACGAGGACGACGTGGACGAGGACGACGACGACGAGGACGAGGACGAGGACGACGAGGACGAGGCCGACGAGGACGAGGACGAGGACGACGAGGACGACGACGACGACGACGAGGACGTGGGCGACGAGGACGAGGATGACGAGGACGAGGACGAGGACGACGAGGACGAGGACGAGGACGACGAGGACGACGAGGACGAGGACGACGAGGACGAGGACGACGAGGACGACGAGGACGAGGACGACGACGACGACGGGGACGAGGACGACGACGACGACGAGGACAAGGACGAGGACGACGAGGACGACGAGGACGACGACGAGGACTACGAGGACGAGGACGACGAGGACGAGGACGACGAGGACGACGAGGACGAGGACGACGAGGACGAGGACGACGAGGACGACGAGGACGAGGACGACGAGGACGGGGACGACGAGGACGAGGACGACGAGGACGAGGACGACGAGGACGAGAACGACGTGGACGACGAGGACGAGGACGACGATGACGGGGACGTCGTGGACGACGAGGACGAGGACGAGGACGACGAGGACGACGAGGACGAGGACGAGGACGACGAGGACGACGAGGACGAGGACGAGGACGACGAGGACGACGAGGACGAGGACGACGAGGACGACGAGGACGAGGACGACGAGGACGAGGACGAGGACGACGAGGATGACGAGGACGAGGACGACGAGGACTACGAGTACGAGGACGAGGACGACGAGGACGAGGACGACGAGGACGAGGACGACGAGGACGACGAGGACGAGGACGACGCGGACGAGGACGACGAGGACGAGGACGACGAGGACGAGGACGACGAGGATGAGGACGACGAGGACGAGGACGACGAGGACGACGAGGACGAGGACGGCGAGGACGACGAGGACGAGGACGGCGAGGACGACGAGGACGACGAAGACGAGGACGACGAGGACGAGGACGACGAGGACGAGGACGACGAGGACGAGGACGACGAGGACGAGGACGAGGACGACGAGGACGAGGACGACGAGGACGAGGACGACGAGGACGAGGACGACGAGGACGAGGACGACGACGACGAGGACGAGGACGACGAGGACGAGGACGACGAGGACGAGGACGACGAGGACGAGGACGACGAGGACGAGGACGACGAGGACGAGGACGACGAGGACGAGGACGACGAGGACGAGGACGACGAGGACGAGGACGACGAGGACGAGGACGACGAGGACGAGGACGACGAGGACGGGGACGACGAGGACGGGGACGACGAGGACGGGGACGACGAGGACGGGGACGACGAGGACGGGGACGACGACGACGGGGACGACGACGACGGGGACGACGACGACGGGGACGACGACGACGGGGACGACGGGGACGGGGACGACGGGGACGGGGACGACGGGGACGGGCACGACGGGGACGAGGACGATGAGGACGGTGAGGACGAGGACGACGAGTACGAGGACGACGAGGACGACGAAGACGACGAGTACGAGGACGACGAGGACGACGAGGACGACGAGGACGACGAGGACGACGAGGACGAGGACGACGAGGACGAGGACGACGAGGACGAGGACGACGAGGACGAGGACGACGAGGACGAGGACGACGAGGACGAGGACGAGGACGACGAGGACGACGAGGACGAGGACGACGAGGACGAGGACGACGAGGACGAGGACGACGAGGACGAGGACGACGAGGACGAGGACGACGAGGACGAGGACGACGAGGACGAGGACGACGAGGACGAGGACGACGAGGACGAGGACGACGAGGACGAGGACGACGAGGACGAGGACGACGAGGACGAGGACGACGAGGACGAGGACGACGAGGACGAGGACGACGAGGACGAGGACGACGAGGACGCGGACGACGAGGACGCGGACGACGAGGACGCGGACGACGAGGACGCGGACGACGAGGACGCGGACGACGAGGACGCGGACGACGAGGACGCGGACGACGAGGAAGAGGACGACGAGGAAGAGGACGACGGGGACGAGGACGACGGGGACGAGGACGACGGGGACGAGGACGACGGGGACGAGGACGACGGGGACGAGGACGACGGGGACGAGGACGACGGGGACGAGGACGACGGGGACGAGGACGACGGGGACGAGGACGACGGGGACGAGGACGACGGGGACGAGGACGACGGGGACGAGGACGACGGGGACGAGGACGACGGGGACGAGGACGACGGGGACGAGGACGACGGGGACGAGGACGACGGGGACGAGGACGACGGGGACGAGGACGACGGGGACGAGGACGACGGGGACGAGGACGACGGGGACGAGGACGACGGGGACGAGGACGACGGGGACGAGGACGACGGGGACGAGGACGACGGGGACGAGGACGACGGGGACGAGGACGACGGGGACGAGGACGACGGGGACGAGGACGACGAGGACGAGGACGACGAGGACGAGGACGACGAGGACGAGGACGACGAGGACGAGGACGACGAGGACGAGGACGACGAGGACGAGGACGACGAGGACGAGGACGACGAGGACGAGGACGACGAGGACGAGGACGACGAGGACGAGGACGACGAGGACGAGGACGACGAGGACGAGGACGACGAGGACGAGGACGACGGGGACGGGGACGACGGGGACGGGCACGACGGGGACGAGGACGATGAGGACGGTGAGGACGAGGACGACGAGTACGAGGACGACGAGGACGACGAAGACGACGAGTACGAGGACGACGAGGACGACGAGGACGACGAGGACGACGAGGACGACGAGGACGAGGACGACGAGGACGAGGACGACGAGGACGACGAGGACGAGGACGAGGACGACGAGGACGACGAGGACGAGGACGACGAGGACGAGGACGACGAGGACGAGGACGACGAGGACGAGGACGACGAGGACGAGGACGACGAGGACGAGGACGACGAGGACGAGGACGACGAGGACGAGGACGACGAGGACGAGGACGACGAGGACGAGGACGACGAGGACGAGGACGACGAGGACGAGGACGACGAGGACGAGGACGACGAGGACGAGGACGACGAGGACGAGGACGACGAGGACGAGGACGACGAGGACGAGGACGACGAGGACGAGGACGACGAGGACGAGGACGACGAGGACGCGGACGACGAGGACGCGGACGACGAGGACGCGGACGACGAGGACGCGGACGACGAGGACGCGGACGACGAGGACGCGGACGACGAGGACGCGGACGACGAGGACGCGGACGACGAGGACGCGGACGACGAGGACGCGGACGACGAGGAAGAGGACGACGAGGAAGAGGACGACGGGGACGAGGACGACGGGGACGAGGACGACGGGGACGAGGACGACGGGGACGAGGACGACGGGGACGAGGACGACGGGGACGAGGACGACGGGGACGAGGACGACGGGGACGAGGACGACGGGGACGAGGACGACGGGGACGAGGACGACGGGGACGAGGACGACGGGGACGAGGACGACGGGGACGAGGACGACGGGGACGAGGACGACGGGGACGAGGACGACGGGGACGAGGACGACGGGGACGAGGACGACGGGGACGAGGACGACGGGGACGAGGACGACGGGGACGAGGACGACGGGGACGAGGACGACGGGGACGAGGACGACGGGGACGAGGACGACGGGGACGAGGACGACGGGGACGAGGACGACGAGGACGAGGACGACGAGGACGAGGACGACGAGGACGAGGACGACGAGGACGAGGACGACGAGGACGAGGACGACGAGGACGAGGACGACGAGGACGAGGACGACGAGGACGAGGACGACGAGGACGGGGACGACGAGGACGGGGACGACGAGGACGGGGACGACGAGGACGGGGACGACGAGGACGGGGACGACGACGACGGGGACGACGACGACGGGGACGACGACGACGGGGACGACGACGACGGGGACGACGATGACGGGGACGGGGACGACGGGGACGGGGACGACGGGGACGGGGACGACGGGGACGGGCACGACGGGGACGAGGACGATGAGGACGGTGAGGACGAGGACGACGAGTACGAGGACGACGAGGACGACGAAGACGACGAGTACGAGGACGACGAGGACGACGAGGACGACGAGGACGACGAGGACGACGAGGACGAGGACGACGAGGACGAGGACGACGAGGACGAGGAGGACGAGGACGACGAGGACGAGGACGACGAGGACGAGGACGACGAGGACGAGGACGACGAGGACGAGGACGACGAGGACGAGGACGACGAGGACGAGGACGACGAGGACGAGGACGACGAGGACGAGGACGACGAGGACGAGGACGACGAGGACGAGGACGACGAGGACGAGGACGACGAGGACGAGGACGACGAGGACGAGGACGACGGGGACGGGGACGACGGGGACGGGCACGACGGGGACGAGGACGATGAGGACGGTGAGGACGAGGACGACGAGTACGAGGACGACGAGGACGACGAAGACGACGAGTACGAGGACGACGAGGACGACGAGGACGACGAGGACGACGAGGACGACGAGGACGAGGACGACGAGGACGAGGACGACGAGGACGAGGACGACGAGGACGAGGACGACGAGGACGAGGACGAGGACGACGAGGACGACGAGGACGAGGACGACGAGGACGAGGACGACGAGGACGAGGACGACGAGGACGAGGACGACGAGGACGAGGACGACGAGGACGAGGACGACGAGGACGAGGACGACGAGGACGAGGACGACGAGGACGAGGACGACGAGGACGAGGACGACGAGGACGAGGACGACGAGGACGAGGACGACGAGGACGAGGACGACGAGGACGAGGACGACGAGGACGAGGACGACGAGGACGCGGACGACGAGGACGCGGACGACGAGGACGCGGACGACGAGGACGCGGACGACGAGGACGCGGACGACGAGGACGCGGACGACGAGGACGCGGACGACGAGGACGCGGACGACGAGGAAGAGGACGACGGGGACGAGGACGACGGGGACGAGGACGACGGGGACGAGGACGACGGGGACGAGGACGACGGGGACGAGGACGACGGGGACGAGGACGACGGGGACGAGGACGACGGGGACGAGGACGACGGGGACGAGGACGACGGGGACGAGGACGACGGGGACGAGGACGACGGGGACGAGGACGACGGGGACGAGGACGACGGGGACGAGGACGACGGGGACGAGGACGACGGGGACGAGGACGACGGGGACGAGGACGACGGGGACGAGGACGACGGGGACGAGGACGACGGGGACGAGGACGACGGGGACGAGGACGACGGGGACGAGGACGACGGGGACGAGGACGACGGGGACGAGGACGACGGGGACGAGGACGACGGGGACGAGGACGACGAGGACGAGGACGACGAGGACGAGGACGAGGACGAGGACGACGAGGACGAGGACGAGGACGACGAGGACGAGGACGACGAGGACGAGGACGAGGACGACGAGGACGAGGACGAGGACGACGAGGAGGAGGACGAGGACGAGGACGACGACGACGAGGACGAGGACGACGAGGACGACGAGGACGAGGACGACGAGGACGAGGACGACGAGGACGAGGACGACGAGGACGAGGACGACGAGGACGAGGACGACGAGGACGAGGACGACTAGGACGAGGACGACGAGGACGAGGACGACGAGGACGACGAGGCCGAGGACGACGAGGACGAGGACGACGTGGACGAGGACGACGACGACGAGGACGAGGACGAGGACGACGAGGACGAGGCCGACGAGGACGAGGACGAGGACGACGAGGACGACGACGACGACGACGAGGACGTGGGCGACGAGGACGAGGATGACGAGGACGAGGACGAGGACGACGAGGACGAGGACGAGGACGACGAGGACGACGAGGACGAGGACGACGAGGACGAGGACGACGAGGACGACGAGGACGAGGACGACGACGACGACGGGGACGAGGACGACGACGACGACGAGGACGAGGACGAGGACGACGAGGACGACGAGGACGAGGACGACGAGGACTACGAGGACGAGGACGACGAGGACGAGGACGACGAGGACGACGAGGACGAGGACGACGAGGACGAGGACGACGAGGACGACGAGGACGAGGACGACGAGGACGGGGACGACGAGGACGAGGACGACGAGGACGAGGACGACGAGGACGAGAACGACGTGGACGACGAGGACGAGGACGACGATGACGGGGACGTCGTGGACGACGAGGAAGAGGACGAGGACGACGAGGACGACGAGGACGAGGACGAGGACGACGAGGACGACGAGGACGAGGACGAGGACGACGAGGACGACGAGGACGAGGACGACGAGGACGACGAGGACGAGGACGACGAGGACGAGGACGACGAGGACGAGGACGACGAGGACGAGGACGACGAGGACGAGGACGACGAGGACGAGGACGAGGACGACGAGGATGACGAGGACGAGGACGACGAGGACGACGAGTACGAGGACGAGGACGACGAGGACGAGGACGACGAGGACGAGGACGACGAGGACGACGAGGACGAGGACGACGCGGACGAGGACGACGAGGACGAGGACGACGAGGACGAGGACGACGAGGATGAGGACGACGAGGACGAGGACGACGAGGACGACGAGGACGAGGACGGCGAGGACGACGAGGACGACGAAGACGAGGACGACGAGGACGAGGACGACGAGGACGAGGACGACGAGGACGAGGACGACGAGGACGAGGACGAGGACGACGAGGGCGAGGACGACGAGGACGAGGACGACGAGGACGAGGACGACGACGACGAGGACGAGGACGACGAGGACGAGGACGACGACGACGAGGACGAGGACGACGAGGACGAGGACGACGAGGACGAGGACGACGAGGACGAGGACGACGAGGACGAGGACGACGAGGACGAGGACGACGAGGACGAGGACGACGAGGACGAGGACGACGAGGACGAGGACGACGAGGACGAGGACGACGAGGACGAGGACGACGAGGACGAGGACGACGAGGTCGAGGACGACGAGGACGAGGACGACGAGGACGGGGACGACGAGGACGGGGACGACGAGGACGGGGACGACGAGGACGGGGACGACGAGGACGGGGACGACGAGGACGGGGACGACGACGACGGGGACGACGACGACGGGGACGACGACGACGGGGACGACGACGAAGGGGACGACGATGACGGGGACGGGGACGACGGGGACGGGGACGACGGGGACGGGGACGACGGGGACGGGCACGACGGGGACGAGGACGATGAGGACGGTGAGGACGAGGACGACGAGTACGAGGACGACGAGGACGACGAAGACGACGAGTACGAGGACGACGAGGACGACGAGGACGACGAGGACGACGAGGACGACGAGGACGAGGACGACGAGGACGAGGACGACGAGGACGAGGACGACGAGGACGAGGACGACGAGGACGAGGACGACGAGGACGAGGACGACGAGGACGAGGACGACGAGGACGAGGACGACGAGGACGAGGACGACGAGGACGAGGACGACGAGGACGAGGACGACGAGGACGAGGACGACGAGGACGAGGACGACGAGGACGAGGACGACGAGGACGAGGACGACGAGGACGAGGACGACGAGGACGAGGACGACGAGGACGAGGACGACGAGGACGAGGACGACGAGGACGAGGACGACGAGGACGAGGACGACGAGGACGAGGACGAGGACGACGAGGACGAGGACGAGGACGACGAGGACGAGGACGAGGACGACGAGGACGAGGACGACGAGGACGAGGACGAGGACGACGAGGACGAGGACGAGGACGACGAGGAGGAGGACGAGGACGAGGACGACGACGACGAGGACGAGGACGACGAGGACGAGGACGACGAGGACGACGAGGACGAGGACGACGAGGACGAGGACGACGAGGACGAGGACGACGAGGACGAGGACGACGAGGACGAGGACGACGAGGACGAGGACGACTAGGACGAGGACGACGAGGACGAGGACGACGAGGACGACGAGGCCGAGGACGACGAGGACGAGGACGACGTGGACGAGGACGACGACGACGAGGACGAGGACGAGGACGACGAGGACGAGGCCGACGAGGACGAGGACGAGGACGACGAGGACGACGACGACGACGACGAGGACGTGGGCGACGAGGACGAGGATGACGAGGACGAGGACGAGGACGACGAGGACGAGGACGAGGACGACGAGGACGACGAGGACGAGGACGACGAGGACGAGGACGACGAGGACGACGAGGACGAGGACGACGACGACGACGGGGACGAGGACGACGACGACGACGAGGACGAGGACGAGGACGACGAGGACGACGAGGACGAGGACGACGAGGACTACGAGGACGAGGACGACGAGGACGAGGACGACGAGGACGACGAGGACGAGGACGACGAGGACGAGGACGACGAGGACGACGAGGACGAGGACGACGAGGACGGGGACGACGAGGACGAGGACGACGAGGACGAGGACGACGAGGACGAGAACGACGTGGACGACGAGGACGAGGACGACGATGACGGGGACGTCGTGGACGACGAGGAAGAGGACGAGGACGACGAGGACGACGAGGACGAGGACGAGGACGACGAGGACGACGAGGACGAGGACGAGGACGACGAGGACGACGAGGACGAGGACGACGAGGACGACGAGGACGAGGACGACGAGGACGAGGACGACGAGGACGAGGACGACGAGGACGAGGACGAGGACGACGAGGATGACGAGGACGAGGACGACGAGGACGACGAGTACGAGGACGAGGACGACGAGGACGAGGACGACGAGGACGAGGACGACGAGGACGACGAGGACGAGGACGACGCGGACGAGGACGACGAGGACGAGGACGACGAGGACGAGGACGACGAGGATGAGGACGACGAGGACGAGGACGACGAGGACGACGAGGACGAGGACGGCGAGGACGACGAGGACGACGAAGACGAGGACGACGAGGACGAGGACGACGAGGACGAGGACGACGAGGACGAGGACGACGAGGACGAGGACGAGGACGACGAGGGCGAGGACGACGAGGACGAGGACGACGAGCACGAGGACGACGAGGACGAGGACGACGAGGACGAGGACGACGACGACGAGGACGAGGACGACGAGGACGAGGACGACGAGGACGAGGACGACGAGGACGAGGACGACGAGGACGAGGACGACGAGGACGAGGACGACGAGGACGAGGACGACGAGGACGAGGACGACGAGGACGAGGACGACGAGGACGAGGACGACGAGGACGAGGACGACGAGGACGAGGACGACGAGGACGAGGACGACGAGGACGAGGACGACGAGGACGGGGACGACGAGGACGGGGACGACGAGGACGGGGACGACGAGGACGGGGACGACGAGGACGGGGACGACGAGGACGGGGACGACGAGGACGGGGACGACGACGACGGGGACGACGACGACGGGGACGACGACGACGGGGACGACGACGACGGGGACGACGACGACGGGGACGACGATGACGGGGACGGGGACGACGGGGACGGGGACGACGGGGACGGGGACGACGGGGACGGGCACGACGGGGACGAGGACGATGAGGACGGTGAGGACGAGGACGACGAGTACGAGGACGACGAGGACGACGAAGACGACGAGTACGAGGACGACGAGGACGACGAGGACGACGAGGACGACGAGGACGACGAGGACGAGGACGACGAGGACGAGGACGACGAGGACGAGGACGACGAGGACGAGGACGACGAGGACGAGGACGAGGACGACGAGGACGACGAGGACGAGGACGACGAGGACGAGGACGACGAGGACGAGGACGACGAGGACGAGGACGACGAGGACGAGGACGACGAGGACGAGGACGACGAGGACGAGGACGACGAGGACGAGGACGACGAGGACGAGGACGACGAGGACGAGGACGACGAGGACGAGGACGACGAGGACGAGGACGACGAGGACGCGGACGACGAGGACGCGGACGACGAGGACGCGGACGACGAGGACGCGGACGACGAGGACGCGGACGACGAGGACGCGGACGACGAGGACGCGGACGACGAGGAAGAGGACGACGAGGAAGAGGACGACGGGGACGAGGACGACGGGGACGAGGACGACGGGGACGAGGACGACGGGGACGAGGACGACGGGGACGAGGACGACGGGGACGAGGACGACGGGGACGAGGACGACGGGGACGAGGACGACGGGGACGAGGACGACGGGGACGAGGACGACGGGGACGAGGACGACGGGGACGAGGACGACGGGGACGAGGACGACGGGGACGAGGACGACGGGGACGAGGACGACGGGGACGAGGACGACGGGGACGAGGACGACGGGGACGAGGACGACGGGGACGAGGACGACGGGGACGAGGACGACGGGGACGAGGACGACGGGGACGAGGACGACGGGGACGAGGACGACGGGGACGAGGACGACGAGGACGAGGACGACGAGGACGAGGACGACGAGGACGAGGACGACGAGGACGAGGACGACGAGGACGAGGACGACGAGGACGAGGACGACGAGGACGAGGACGACGAGGACGAGGACGACGAGGACGAGGACGACGAGGACGAGGACGACGAGGACGAGGACGACGAGGACGAGGACGACGAGGACGAGGACGACGAGGACGAGGACGACGAGGACGAGGACGACGAGGACGAGGACGACGAGGACGAGGACGACGAGGACGAGGACGACGAGGACGAGGACGACGAGGACGAGGACGAGGACGACGAGGACGAGGACGAGGACGACGAGGACGAGGACGAGGACGACGAGGACGAGGACGACGAGGACGAGGACGAGGACGACGAGGACGAGGACGAGGACGAGGACGAGGACGACGAGGACGAGGACGAGGACGACGAGGACGAGGACGAGGACGACGAGGAGGAGGACGAGGACGAGGACGACGACGACGAGGACGAGGACGACGAGGACGACGAGGACGAGGACGACGAGGACGAGGACGACGAGGACGAGGACGACGAGGACGAGGACGACGAGGACGAGGACGACGAGGACGAGGACGACTAGGACGAGGACGACGAGGACGAGGACGACGAGGACGACGAGGCCGAGGACGACGAGGACGAGGACGACGTGGACGAGGACGACGACGACGAGGACGAGGACGAGGACGACGAGGACGAGGCCGACGAGGACGAGGACGAGGACGACGAGGACGACGACGACGACGACGAGGACGTGGGCGACGAGGACGAGGATGACGAGGACGAGGACGAGGACGACGAGGACGAGGACGAGGACGACGAGGACGACGAGGACGAGGACGACGAGGACGAGGACGACGAGGACGACGAGGACGAGGACGACGACGACGACGGGGACGAGGACGACGACGACGACGAGGACGAGGACGAGGACGACGAGGACGACGAGGACGAGGACGACGAGGACTACGAGGACGAGGACGACGAGGACGAGGACGACGAGGACGACGAGGACGAGGACGACGAGGACGAGGACGACGAGGACGACGAGGACGAGGACGACGAGGACGGGGACGACGAGGACGAGGACGACGAGGACGAGGACGACGAGGACGAGAACGACGTGGACGACGAGGACGAGGACGACGATGACGGGGACGTCGTGGACGACGAGGACGAGGACGAGGACGACGAGGACGACGAGGACGAGGACGAGGACGACGAGGACGAGGACGAGGACGACGAGGACGACGAGGACGAGGACGAGGACGACGAGGACGACGAGGACGAGGACGAGGACGACGAGGACGACGAGGACGAGGACGACGAGGACGACGAGGACGAGGACGACGAGGACGAGGACGACGAGGACGAGGACGACGAGGACGAGGACGAGGACGACGAGGATGACGAGGACGAGGACGACGAGGACGACGAGTACGAGGACGAGGACGACGAGGACGAGGACGACGAGGACGAGGACGACGCGGACGAGGACGACGAGGACGAGGACGACGAGGACGAGGACGACGAGGATGAGGACGACGAGGACGAGGACGACGAGGACGACGAGGACGAGGACGGCGAGGACGACGAGGACGACGAAGACGAGGACGACGAGGACGAGGACGACGAGGACGAGGACGACGAGGACGAGGACGACGAGGACGAGGACGACGAGGACGAGGACGACGAGGACGAGGACGAGGACGACGAGGGCGAGGACGACGAGGACGAGGACGACGAGGACGAGGACGACGAGGACGAGGACGACGAGGACGAGGACGAGGACGACGAGGACGAGGACGACGAGGACGAGGACGACGAGGACGAGGACGACGAGGACGAGGACGACGAGGACGAGGACGACGAGGACGAGGACGACGAGGACGAGGACGACGAGGACGAGGACGACGAGGACGAGGACGACGAGGACGAGGACGACGAGGACGAGGACGACGAGGACGAGGACGACGAGGACGAGGACGACGAGGGCGAGGACGACGAGGACGAGGACGACGAGGACGAGGACGACGAGGACGGGGACGACGAGGACGGGGACGACGAGGACGGGGACGACGAGGACGGGGACGACGAGGACGGGGACGACGACGACGGGGACGACGACGACGGGGACGACGACGACGGGGACGACGACGACGGGGACGACGATGACGGGGACGGGGACGACGGGGACGGGGACGACGGGGACGGGGACGACGGGGACGGGCACGACGGGGACGAGGACGATGAGGACGGTGAGGACGAGGACGACGAGTACGAGGACGACGAGGACGACGAAGACGACGAGTACGAGGACGACGAGGACGACGAGGACGACGAGGACGACGAGGACGACGAGGACGAGGACGACGAGGACGAGGACGACGAGGACGAGGAGGACGAGGACGAGGACGACGAGGACGACGAGGACGAGGACGAGGACGACGAGGACGACGAGGAACGAGGACGAGGACGACGAGGACGACGAGGACGACGAGGACGAGGACGAGGACCACGAGGACGACGAGGACGAGGACGACGAGGACGAGCACGACGAGGACGAGCACGACGAGGACGAGGACGACGAGGACGAGGACGACGAGGACGACGAGGACGAGGACGACGAGGACGAGGACGACGAGGACGAGGACGACGAGGACGAGGACGACGAGGACGAGGACGACGAGGACGAGGACGACGAGGACGAGGACGACGAGGACGAGGACGACGAGGACGAGGACGACGAGGACGCGGACGACGAGGACGCGGACGACGAGGACGCGGACGACGAGGACGCGGACGACGAGGACGCGGACGACGAGGACGCGGACGACGAGGAAGAGGACGACGGGGACGAGGACGACGGGGACGAGGACGACGGGGACGAGGACGACGGGGACGAGGACGACGGGGACGAGGACGACGGGGACGAGGACGACGGGGACGAGGACGACGGGGACGAGGACGACGGGGACGAGGACGACGGGGACGAGGACGACGGGGACGAGGACGACGGGGACGAGGACGACGGGGACGAGGACGACGGGGACGAGGACGACGGGGACGAGGACGACGGGGACGAGGACGACGGGGACGAGGACGACGGGGACGAGGACGACGGGGACGAGGACGACGGGGACGAGGACGTCGGGGACGAGGACGACGGGGACGAGGACGACGGGGACGAGGACGACGGGGACGAGGACGACGAGGACGAGGACGACGAGGACGAGGACGACGAGGACGAGGACGACGAGGACGAGGACGACGAGGACGAGGACGACGAGGACGAGGACGACGAGGACGAGGACGACGAGGACGAGGACGACGAGGACGAGGACGACGAGGACGAGGACGACGAGGACGAGGACGACGAGGACGAGGACGACGAGGACGAGGACGACGAGGACGAGGACGACGAGGACGAGGACGACGAGGACGAGGACGACGAGGACGAGGACGACGAGGACGAGGACGACGAGGACGAGGACGACGAGGACGAGGACGACGAGGACGAGGACGACGAGGACGAGGACGAGGACGACGAGGACGAGGACGAGGACGACGAGGACGAGGACGAGGACGACGAGGACGAGGACGACGAGGACGAGGACGAGGACGACGAGGACGAGGACGAGGACGAGGACGAGGACGACGAGGACGAGGACGAGGACGACGAGGACGAGGACGAGGACGACGACGACGAGGACGAGGACGACGAGGACGACGAGGACGAGGACGACGAGGACGAGGACGACGAGGACGAGGACGACGAGGACGAGGACGACGAGGACGAGGACGACTAGGACGAGGACGACGAGGACGAGGACGACGAGGACGACGAGGCCGAGGACGACGAGGACGAGGACGACGTGGACGAGGACGACGACGACGAGGACGAGGACGAGGACGACGAGGACGAGGCCGACGAGGACGAGGACGAGGACGACGAGGACGACGACGACGACGACGAGGACGTGGGCGACGAGGACGAGGATGACGAGGACGAGGACGAGGACGACGAGGACGAGGACGAGGACGACGAGGACGACGAGGACGAGGACGACGAGGACGAGGACGACGAGGACGACGAGGACGAGGACGACGACGACGACGGGGACGAGGACGACGACGACGACGAGGACGAGGACGAGGACGACGAGGACGACGAGGACGAGGACGACGAGGACTACGAGGACGAGGACGACGAGGACGAGGACGACGAGGACGACGAGGACGAGGACGACGAGGACGACGAGGACGAGGACGACGAGGACGACGAGGACGAGGACGACGAGGACGAGGACGACGAGGACGACGAGGACGAGGACGACGAGGACGGGGACGACGAGGACGAGGACGACGAGGACGAGGACGACGAGGACGAGAACGACGTGGACGACGAGGACGAGGACGACGATGACGGGGACGTCGTGGACGACGAGGACGAGGACGAGGACGACGAGGACGACGAGGACGAGGACGAGGACGACGAGGACGACGAGGACGAGGACGAGGACGACGAGGACGACGAGGACGAGGACGACGAGGACGACGAGGACGAGGACGACGAGGATGACGAGGACGAGGACGACGAGGACGACGAGTACGAGGACGAGGACGACGAGGACGAGGACGACGAGGACGACGAGGACGAGGACGACGCGGGCGAGGGCGACGAGGACGACGAGGACAAGGACGACGAGGACGAGGACGACGAGGACGAGGACGACGAGGACGACGAGGACGACGAGGACGAGGACGACGAGGACGAGGACGACGAGGACGAGGACGACGAGGACGAGGACGACGAGGACGAGGACGGCGAGGACGAGGACGACGAGGACGAGGACGACGAGGACGAGGACGACGAGGATGAGGACGACGAGGACGAGGACGACGAGGACGACGACGACGAGGACGAGGACGACGAGGACGAGGACGACGAGGACGAAGACGACGAGGACGAGGACGAGGACGAGGACGAGGACGACGAGGACGAGGACGAGGACGACGAGGACGAGGACGAGGACGACGAGGAGGAGGACGAGGACGAGGACGACGACGACGAGGACGAGGACGACGAGGACGACGAGGACGAGGACGACGAGGACGGGGACGACGAGGACGGGGACGACGAGGACGGGGACGACGAGGACGGGGACGACGAGGACGGGGACGACGACGGGGGGGACGACGACGACGGGGACGACGACGACGGGGACGACGACGACGGGGACGACGATGACGGGGACGGGGACGACGGGGACGGGGACGACGGGGACGGGGACGACGGGGACGGGCACGACGGGGACGAGGACGATGAGGACGGTGAGGACGAGGACCACGAGTACGAGGACGACGAGGACGACGAAGACGACGAGTACGAGGACGACGAGGACGACGAGGACGACGAGGACGACGAGGACGACGAGGACGAGGACGACGAGGACGAGGACGACGAGGACGAGGAGGACGAGGACGAGGACGACGAGGACGACGAGGACGAGGACGAGGACGACGAGGACGACGAGGAACGAGGACGAGGACGACGAGGACGACGAGGACGACGAGGACGACGAGGACGACGAGGACGAGGACGAGGACCACGAGGACGAGGACGAGGACCACGAGGACGACGAGGACGAGGACGACGAGGACGAGCACGACGAGGACGAGGACGACGAGGACGAGGACGACGAGGACGACGAGGACGAGGACGAGGACGACGAGGACGAGGACGACGAGGACGAGGACGACGAGGACGAGGACGACGAGGACGAGGACGACGAGGACGAGGACGACGAGGACGAGGACGACGAGGACGAGGACGACGAGGACGAGGACGAGGACGACGAGGACGAGGACGAGGACGACGAGGACGAGGACGAGGACGACGAGGACGAGGACGACGAGGACGAGGACGACGAGGACGAGGACGAGGACGACGAGGACGAGGACGAGGACGACGAGGACGAGGACGACGAGGACGAGGACGAGGACGACGAGGACGAGGACGAGGACGAGGACGAGGACGACGAGGACGAGGACGAGGACGACGAGGACGAGGACGAGGACGACGAGGAGGAGGACGAGGACGAGGACGACGACGACGAGGACGAGGACGACGAGGACGACGAGGACGAGGACGACGAGGACGAGGACGACGAGGACGAGGACGACGAGGACGAGGACGACGAGGACGAGGACGACGAGGACGAGGACGACTAGGACGAGGACGACGAGGACGAGGACGACGAGGACGACGAGGCCGAGGACGACGAGGACGAGGTCGACGTGGACGAGGACGACGACGACGAGGACGAGGACGAGGACGACGAGGACGAGGCCGACGAGGACGAGGACGAGGACGACGAGGACGACGACGACGAGGACGAGGACGACGAGGACGAGGACGACGAGGACGAGGACGACGAGGACGAGGACGACGAGGACGAGGACGACGAGGACGAGGACGACGAGGACGAGGACGACGAGGACGAGGACGACGAGGACGAGGACGACGAGGACGAGGACGACGAGGACGAGGACGACGAGGACGAGGACGACGAGGACGAGGACGACGAGGACGAGGACGACGAGGACGAGGACGACGAGGACGAGGACGACGAGGACGAGGACGACGAGGACGAGGACGAGGACGACGAGGAGGAGGACGAGGACGAGGACGACGACGACGAGGACGAGGACGACGAGGACGACGAGGACGAGGACGACGAGGACGAGGACGACGAGGACGAGGACGACGAGGACGAGGACGACGAGGACGAGGACGACGAGGACGAGGACGACTAGGACGAGGACGACGAGGACGAGGACGACGAGGACGACGAGGCCGAGGACGACGAGGACGAGGACGACGACGAGGACGAGGACGAGGACGACGAGGACGAGGCCGACGAGGACGAGGACGAGGACGACGAGGACGACGACGACGAGGACGAGGACGACGAGGACGAGGACGACGAGGACGAGGACGACGAGGACGAGGACGACGAGGACGAGGACGACGAGGACGAGGACGACGACGACGAGGACGAGGACGACGAGGACGAGGACGACGAGGACGAGGACGACCAGGACGAGGACGACGAGGACGAGGACGACGAGGACGAGGACGACGAGGACGAGGACGACGAGGACGAGGACGACGAGGACGAGGACGACGAGGACGAGGACGACGAGGACGAGGACGACGAGGACGAGGACGACGAGGACGAGGACGACGAGGACGAGGACGACGAGGACGAGGACGACGAGGACGAGGACGACGAGGACGAGGACGACGAGGACGGGGACGACGAGGACGGGGACGACGAGGACGGGGACGACGAGGACGGGGACGACGAGGACGGGGACGACGACGACGGGGACGACGACGACGGGGACGACGACGACGGGGACGACGATGACGGGGACGGGGACGACGGGGACGGGGACGACGGGGACGGGGACGACGGGGACGGGCACGACGGGGACGAGGACGATGAGGACGGTGAGGACGAGGACGACGAGTACGAGGACGACGAGGACGACGAAGACGACGAGTACGAGGACGACGAGGACGACGAGGACGACGAGGACGACGAGGACGACGAGGACGAGGACGACGAGGACGAGGACGACGAGGACGAGGAGGACGAGGACGAGGACGACGAGGACGACGAGGACGAGGACGAGGACGACGAGGACGACGAGGAACGAGGACGAGGACGACGAGGACGACGAGGACGACGAGGACGACGAGGACGACGAGGACGAGGACGAGGACCACGAGGACGAGGACGAGGACCACGAGGACGACGAGGACGAGGACGACGAGGACGAGCACGACGAGGACGAGGACGACGAGGACGAGGACGACGAGGACGACGAGGACGAGGACGAGGACGACGAGGACGAGGACGACGAGGACGAGGACGACGAGGACGAGGACGACGAGGACGAGGACGAGGACGACGAGGACGAGGACGAGGACGACGAGGACGAGGACGAGGACGACGAGGACGAGGACGACGAGGACGAGGACGAGGACGACGAGGACGAGGACGAGGACGACGAGGACGAGGACGAGGACGACGAGGACGAGAACGACGAGGACGAGGACGAGGACGACGAGGACGAGGACGAGGACGAGGACGAGGACGACGAGGACGAGGACGAGGACGACGAGGACGAGGACGAGGACGACGACGACGAGGACGAGGACGACGAGGACGAAGAGGACGAGGACGACGAGGACGAGGACGACGAGGACGAGGACGACGAGGACGAGGACGACGAGGACGAGGACGACGAGGACGAGGACGACTAGGACGAGGACGACGAGGACGAGGACGACGAGGACGACGAGGCCGAGGACGACGAGGACGAGGACGACGTGGACGAGGACGACGACGACGAGGACGACGACGACGAGGACGAGGACGAGGACGACGAGGACGAGGCCGACGAGGACGAGGACGAGGACGACGAGGACGACGACGACGAGGACGAGGACGACGAGGACGAGGACGACGAGGACGAGGACGACGAGGACGAGGACGACGAGGACGAGGACGACGAGGACGAGGACGACGAGGACGAGGACGACGAGGACGAGGACGACGAGGACGAGGACGACGAGGACGAGGACGACGAGGACGAGGACGACGAGGACGAGGACGACGAGGACGAGGACGAGGACGACGAGGACGAGGACGACGAGGACGACGAGGACGAGGACGACGAGGACGAGGACGAGGACGACGAGGACGAGGACGACGAGGACGACGAGGACGAGGACGACGAGGACGAGGACGACGAGGACGAGGACGACGAGGACGAGGACGACGAGGACGAGGACGACGAGGACGAGGACGACGAGGACGAGGACGACGAGGACGAGGACGACGAGGACGAGGACGACGAGGACGAGGACGACGAGGACGAGGACGACGAGGACGAGGACGACGAGGACGAGGACGACGAGGACGAGGACGACGAGGACGAGGACGACGAGGACGAGGACGACGAGGACGAGGACGACGAGGACGAGGACGACGAGGACGAGGACGACGAGGACGAGGACGACGAGGACGAGGACGACGAGGACGAGGACGACGAGGACGAGGACGACGAGGACGAGGACGAGGACGAGGACGAGGACGACGAGGACGAGGACGAGGACGACGAGGACGAGGACGAGGACGACGAGGAGGAGGACGAGGACGAGGACGACGACGACGAGGACGAGGACGACGAGGACGACGAGGACGAGGACGACGAGGACGAGGACGACGAGGACGAGGACGACGAGGACGAGGACGACGAGGACGAGGACGACGAGGACGAGGACGACGAGGACGAGGACGACGAGGACGAGGACGACGAGGACGAGGACGACTAGGACGAGGACGACGAGGACGAGGACGACTAGGACGAGGACGACGAGGACGAGGACGACGAGGACGAGGACGACGTGGACGAGGACGACGACGACGAGGACGAGGACGAGGACGACGAGGACGAGGCCGACGAGGACGAGGACGAGGACGACGAGGACGACGACGACGAGGACGAGGACGACGAGGACGAGGACGACGAGGACGAGGACGACGAGGACGAGGACGACGAGGACGAGGACGACGAGGACGAGGACGACGAGGACGAGGACGACGAGGACGAGGACGACTAGGACGAGGACGACGAGGACGAGGACGACGAGGACGAGGACGACGAGGACGAGGACGACGAGGACGAGGACGACGAGGACGAGGACGACGAGGACGAGGACGACGAGGACGAGGACGACGAGGACGAGGACGACGAGGACGAGGACGACGAGGACGAGGACGACGAGGACGAGGACGACGAGGACGAGGACGACGAGGACGAGGACGACGAGGACGAGGACGACGAGGACGAGGACGACGAGGACGAGGACGACGAGGACGAGGACGACGAGGACGAGGACGACGAGGACGAGGACGAGGACGACGAGGACGAGGACGAGGACGACGAGGACGAGGACGAGGACGACGAGGACGAGGACGACGAGGACGAGGACGAGGACGACGAGGACGAGGACGAGGACGAGGACGAGGACGACGAGGACGAGGACGAGGACGACGAGGAGGAGGACGAGGACGAGGACGACGACGACGAGGACGAGGACGACGAGGACGACGAGGACGAGGACGACGAGGACGAGGACGACGAGGACGAGGACGACGAGGACGAGGACGACGAGGACGAGGACGACGAGGACGCGGACGACGAGGACGCGGACGACGAGGACGCGGACGACGAGGACGCGGACGACGAGGACGAGGACGACGAGGACGAGGACGACGAGGACGAGGACGACGAGGACGAGGACGACGAGGACGAGGACGACGAGGACGAGGACGACGAGGACGACGAGGACGAGGACGACGAGGACGAGGACGACGAGGACGAGGACGACGAGGACGAGGACGACGAGGACGAGGACGACGAGGACGAGGACGACGAGGACGAGGACGACGAGGACGAGGACGACGAGGACGAGGACGACGAGGACGAGGACGACGAGGACGAGGACGACGAGGACGAGGACGACGAGGACGAGGACGACGAGGACGAGGACGACGAGGACGAGGACGACGAGGACGAGGACGACGAGGACGAGGACGACGAGGACGAGGACGACGAGGACGAGGACGACGAGGACGAGGACGACGAGGACGAGGACGACGAGGACGAGGACGACGAGGACGAGGACGACGAGGACGAGGACGACGAGGACGAGGACGACGAGGACGAGGACGACGAGGACGAGGACGACGAGGACGAGGACGACGAGGACGAGGACGACGAGGACGAGGACGACGAGGACGAGGACGACGAGGACGAGGACGACGAGGACGAGGACGACGAGGACGAGGACGACGAGGACGAGGACGACGAGGACGAGGACGACGAGGACGAGGACGACGAGGACGAGGACGACGAGGACGAGGACGACGAGGACGAGGACGACGAGGACGAGGACGACGAGGACGAGGACGACGAGGACGAGGACGACGAGGACGAGGACGACGAGGACGAGGACGACGAGGACGAGGACGACGAGGACGAGGACGACGAGGACGAGGACGACGAGGACGAGGACGACGAGGACGAGGACGACGAGGACGAGGACGACGAGGACGAGGACGACGAGGACGAGGACGACGAGGACGAGGACGACGAGGACGAGGACGACGAGGACGAGGACGACGAGGACGAGGACGACGAGGACGAGGACGACGAGGACGAGGACGACGAGGACGAGGACGACGAGGACGAGGACGACGAGGACGAGGACGACGAGGACGAGGACGACGAGGACGAGGACGACGAGGACGCGGACGACGAGGACGCGGACGACGAGGACGCGGACGACGAGGACGCGGACGACGAGGACGCGGACGACGAGGACGCGGACGACGAGGACGCGGACGACGAGGACGAGGACGACGAGGAAGAGGACGACGGGGACGAGGACGACGGGGACGAGGACGACGGGGACGAGGACGACGGGGACGAGGACGACGGGGACGAGGACGACGGGGACGAGGACGACGGGGACGAGGACGACGGGGACGAGGACGACGGGGACGAGGACGACGGGGACGAGGACGACGGGGACGAGGGACGACGGGGGGGACGAGGACGACGGGGACGAGGACGACGGGGACGAGGACGACGGGGACGAGGACGACGGGGGACGAGGACGACGGGGACGAGGACGACGGGGGACGAGGACGACGGGGACGAGGACGACGGGGACGAGGACGACGGGGACGAGGACGACGGGGGCGAGGACGACGGGGACGAGGACGACGGGGACGAGGACGACGGGGACGAGGACGACGAGGACGAGGACGACGAGGACGAGGACGACGAGGACGAGGACGACGAGGACGAGGACGGGACGAGGGACGAGGACGACGAGGGACGAGGACGACGAGGACGAGGACGACGAGGACGAGGACGACGAGGGACGAGGACGACGAGGACGAGGACGACGAGGACGAGGACGACGAGGACGAGGACGACGAGGACGAGGACGACGAGGACGAGGACGACGAGGACGAGGACGACGAGGACGAGGACGACGAGGACGAGGACGACGAGGACTAGGACGAGGACGACGAGGACGAGGACGAGGACGACGAGGACGAGGACGAGGACGACGAGGACGAGGACGACGAGGACGAGGACGAGGACGACGAGGACGAGGACGAGGACGAGGACGAGGACGACGAGGACGAGGACGAGGACGACGAGGACGAGGACGAGGACGACGAGGAGGAGGACGACGACGAGGACGAGGACGACGAGGACGACGAGGACGAGGACGACGAGGACGAGGACGACGAGGACGAGGACGACGAGGACGAGGACGACGAGGACGAGGACGACGAGGACGAGGACGACTAGGACGAGGACGACGAGGACGAGGACGACGAGGACGACGAGGCCGAGGACGACGAGGACGAGGACGACGTGGACGAGAACGACGACGACGAGGACGAGGACGAGGACGACGAGGACGAGGCCGACGAGGACGAGGACGAGGACGACGAGGACGACGACGACGACGACGAGGACGTGGGCGACGAGGACGAGGATGACGAGGACAAGGACGAGGACGACGAGGACGAGGACGAGGACGACGAGGACGACGAGGACGAGGACGACGAGGACGAGGACGACGAGGACGACGAGGACGAGGACGACGACGACGACGGGGACGAGGACGACGACGACGACGAGGACGAGGACGAGGACGACGAGGACGACGAGGACGAGGACGACGAGGACTACGAGGACGAGGACGACGAGGACGAGGACGACGAGGACGACGAGGACGAGGACGACGAGGACGAGGACGACGAGGACGACGAGGACGAGGACGACGAGGACGGGGACGACGAGGACGAGGACGACGAGGACGAGGACGACGAGGACGAGAACGACGTGGACGACGAGGACGAGGACGACGATGACGGGGACGTCGTGGACGACGAGGACGAGGACGAGGACGACGAGGACGACGAGGACGAGGACGAGGACGACGAGGACGACGAGGACGAGGACGAGGACGACGAGGACGACGAGGACGAGGACGACGAGGACGACGAGGACGAGGACGACGAGGACGAGGACGACGAGGACGAGGACGAGGACGACGAGGATGACGAGGACGAGGACGACGAGGACGACGAGTACGAGGACGAGGACGACGAGGACGAGGACGACGAGGACGAGGACGACGAGGACGAGGACGACGAGGACGAGGACGACGAGGACGAGGACGACGAGGACGCGGACGACGAGGACGCGGACGACGAGGACGCGGACGACGAGGACGCGGACGGACGAGAGGACGCGGACGACGAGGACGAGGACGACGAGGACGAGGACGACGAGGACGAGGACGACGAGGACGAGGACGACGAGGACGAGGACGACGAGGACGAGGACGACGAGGACGAGGACGACGAGGACGAACGAGGACGAGGACGACGAGGACGAGGACGACGAGGACGAGGACGACGAGGACGAGGACGACGAGGACGAGGACGACGAGGACGAGGACGACGAGGACGAGGACGACGAGGACGAGGACGACGAGGACGAGGACGACGAGGACGAGGACGACGAGGACGAGGACGACGAGGACGAGGACGACGAGGACGAGGACGACGAGGACGAGGACGACGAGGACGAGGACGACGAGGACGAGGACGACGAGGACGAGGACGACGAGGACGAGGACGACGAGGACGAGGACGACGAGGACGAGGACGACGAGGACGAGGACGACGAGGACGAGGACGACGAGGACGAGGACGACGAGGACGAGGACGACGAGGACGAGGACGACGAGGACGAGGACGACGAGGACGAGGACGACGAGGACGAGGACGAGGACGACGAGGACGACGAGGACGAGGACGACGAGGACGAGGACGACGAGGACGAGGACGACGAGGACGAGGACGACGAGGACGAGGACGACGAGGACGAGGACGACGAGGACGAGGACGACGAGGACGAGGACGACGAGGACGAGGACGACGAGGACGCGGACGACGAGGACGCGGACGACGAGGACGCGGACGACGAGGACGCGGACGACGAGGACGCGGACGACGAGGACGCGGACGACGAGGAAGAGGACGACGAGGAAGAGGACGACGGGGACGAGGACGACGGGGACGAGGACGACGGGGACGAGGACGACGGGGACGAGGACGACGGGGACGAGGACGACGGGGACGAGGACGACGGGGACGAGGACGACGGGGACGAGGACGACGGGGACGAGGACGACGGGGACGAGGACGACGGGGACGAGGACGACGGGGACGAGGACGACGGGGACGAGGACGACGGGGACGAGGACGACGGGGACGAGGACGACGGGGACGAGGACGACGGGGACGAGGACGACGGGGACGAGGACGACGGGGACGAGGACGACGGGGGCGAGGACGACGGGGACGAGGACGACGGGGGCGAGGACGACGGGGACGAGGACGACGAGGACGAGGACGACGAGGACGAGGACGACGAGGACGAGGACGACGAGGACGAGGACGACGAGGACGAGGACGACGAGGACGAGGACGACGAGGACGAGGACGACGAGGACGAGGACGACGAGGACGAGGACGACGAGGACGAGGACGACGAGGACGAGGACGACGAGGACGAGGACGACGAGGACGAGGACGACGAGGACGAGGACGACGAGGACGAGGACGACGAGGACGAGGACGACGAGGACGAGGACGACGAGGACGAGGACGACGAGGACGAGGACGACGAGGACGAGGACGACGAGGACGAGGACGACGAGGACGCGGACGACGAGGACGCGGACGACGAGGACGCGGACGACGAGGACGCGGACGACGAGGACGCGGACGACGAGGACGCGGACGACGAGGACGCGGACGACGAGGAAGAGGACGACGAGGAAGAGGACGACGGGGACGAGGACGACGGGGACGAGGACGACGGGGACGAGGACGACGGGGACGAGGACGACGGGGACGAGGACGACGGGGACGAGGACGACGGGGACGAGGACGACGGGGACGAGGACGACGGGGACGAGGACGACGGGGACGAGGACGACGGGGACGAGGACGACGGGGACGAGGACGACGGGGACGAGGACGACGGGGACGAGGACGACGGGGACGAGGACGACGGGGACGAGGACGACGGGGGCGAGGACGACGGGGACGAGGACGACGGGGACGAGGACGACGGGGACGAGGACGACGGGGACGAGGACGACGAGGACGAGGACGACGAGGACGAGGACGACGAGGACGAGGACGACGAGGACGAGGACGACGAGGACGAGGACGACGAGGACGAGGACGACGAGGACGAGGACGACGAGGACGAGGACGACGAGGACGAGGACGACGAGGACGAGGACGACGAGGACGAGGACGACGAGGACGAGGACGACGAGGACGAGGACGACGAGGACGAGGACGACGAGGACGAGGACGACGAGGACGAGGACGACGAGGACGAGGACGACGAGGACGAGGACGACGAGGACGAGGACGACGAGGACGAGGACGACGAGGACTAGGACGAGGACGACGAGGACGAGGACGAGGACGACGAGGACGAGGACGAGGACGACGAGGACGAGGACGACGAGGACGAGGACGACGAGGACGAGGACGAGGACGAGGACGAGGACGACGAGGACGAGGACGAGGACGACGAGGACGAGGACGAGGACGACGAGGAGGAGGACGACGACGAGGACGAGGACGACGAGGACGACGAGGACGAGGACGACGAGGACGAGGACGACGAGGACGAGGACGACGAGGACGAGGACGACGAGGACGAGGACGACGAGGACGAGGACGACTAGGACGAGGACGACGAGGACGAGGACGACGAGGACGACGAGGCCGAGGACGACGAGGACGAGGACGACGTGGACGAGGACGACGACGACGAGGACGAGGACGAGGACGACGAGGACGAGGCCGACGAGGACGAGGACGAGGACGACGAGGACGACGACGACGACGACGAGGACGTGGGCGACGAGGACGAGGATGACGAGGACAAGGACGAGGACGACGAGGACGAGGACGAGGACGACGAGGACGACGAGGACGAGGACGACGAGGACGAGGACGACGAGGACGACGAGGACGAGGACGACGACGACGACGGGGACGAGGACGACGACGACGACGAGGACGAGGACGAGGACGACGAGGACGACGAGGACGAGGACGACGAGGACTACGAGGACGAGGACGACGAGGACGAGGACGACGAGGACGACGAGGACGAGGACGACGAGGACGAGGACGACGAGGACGACGAGGACGAGGACGACGAGGACGGGGACGACGAGGACGAGGACGACGAGGACGAGGACGACGAGGACGAGAACGACGTGGACGACGAGGACGAGGACGACGATGACGGGGACGTCGTGGACGACGAGGACGAGGACGAGGACGACGAGGACGACGAGGACGAGGACGAGGACGACGAGGACGACGAGGACGAGGACGAGGACGACGAGGACGACGAGGACGAGGACGACGAGGACGACGAGGACGAGGACGACGAGGACGAGGACGACGAGGACGAGGACGAGGACGACGAGGATGACGAGGACGAGGACGACGAGGACGACGAGTACGAGGACGAGGACGACGAGGACGAGGACGACGAGGACGAGGACGACGAGGACGAGGACGACGAGGACGAGGACGACGAGGACGAGGACGACGAGGACGCGGACGACGAGGACGCGGACGACGAGGACGCGGACGACGAGGACGCGGACGACGAGGACGCGGACGACGAGGACGAGGACGACGAGGACGAGGACGACGAGGACGAGGACGACGAGGACGAGGACGACGAGGACGAGGACGACGAGGACGAGGACGACGAGGACGAGGACGACGAGGACGAGGACGACGAGGACGAGGACGACGAGGACGAGGACGACGAGGACGCGGACGACGAGGACGCGGACGACGAGGACGCGGACGACGAGGACGCGGACGACGAGGACGCGGACGACGAGGACGCGGACGACGAGGAAGAGGACGACGAGGAAGAGGACGACGGGGACGAGGACGACGGGGACGAGGACGACGGGGACGAGGACGACGGGGACGAGGACGACGGGGACGAGGACGACGGGGACGAGGACGACGGGGACGAGGACGACGGGGACGAGGACGACGGGGACGAGGACGACGGGGACGAGGACGACGGGGACGAGGACGACGGGGACGAGGACGACGGGGACGAGGACGACGGGGACGAGGACGACGGGGACGAGGACGACGGGGACGAGGACGACGGGGACGAGGACGACGGGGACGAGGACGACGGGGACGAGGACGACGGGGGCGAGGACGACGGGGACGAGGACGACGGGGGCGAGGACGACGGGGACGAGGACGACGAGGACGAGGACGACGAGGACGAGGACGACGAGGACGAGGACGACGAGGACGAGGACGACGAGGACGAGGACGACGAGGACGAGGACGACGAGGACGAGGACGACGAGGACGAGGACGACGAGGACGAGGACGACGAGGACGAGGACGACGAGGACGAGGACGACGAGGACGAGGACGACGAGGACGAGGACGACGAGGACGAGGACGACGAGGACGAGGACGACGAGGACGAGGACGACGAGGACGAGGACGACGAGGACGAGGACGACGAGGACGAGGACGACGAGGACGAGGACGACGAGGACGAGGACGACGAGGACGCGGACGACGAGGACGCGGACGACGAGGACGCGGACGACGAGGACGCGGACGACGAGGACGCGGACGACGAGGACGCGGACGACGAGGACGCGGACGACGAGGACGCGGACGACGAGGAAGAGGACGACGAGGAAGAGGACGACGGGGACGAGGACGACGGGGACGAGGACGACGGGGACGAGGACGACGGGGACGAGGACGACGGGGACGAGGACGACGGGGACGAGGACGACGGGGACGAGGACGACGGGGACGAGGACGACGGGGACGAGGACGACGGGGACGAGGACGACGGGGACGAGGACGACGGGGACGAGGACGACGGGGACGAGGACGACGGGGACGAGGACGACGGGGACGAGGACGACGGGGACGAGGACGACGGGGGCGAGGACGACGGGGACGAGGACGACGGGGACGAGGACGACGGGGACGAGGACGACGGGGACGAGGACGACGAGGACGAGGACGACGAGGACGAGGACGACGAGGACGAGGACGACGAGGACGAGGACGACGAGGACGAGGACGACGAGGACGAGGACGACGAGGACGAGGACGACGAGGACGAGGACGACGAGGACGAGGACGACGAGGACGAGGACGACGAGGACGAGGACGACGAGGACGAGGACGACGAGGACGAGGACGACGAGGACGAGGACGACGAGGACGAGGACGACGAGGACGAGGACGACGAGGACGAGGACGACGAGGACGAGGACGACGAGGACGAGGACGACGAGGACTAGGACGAGGACGACGAGGACGAGGACGAGGACGACGAGGACGAGGACGAGGACGACGAGGACGAGGACGACGAGGACGAGGACGACGAGGACGAGGACGAGGACGAGGACGAGGACGACGAGGACGAGGACGAGGACGACGAGGACGAGGACGAGGACGACGAGGAGGAGGACGACGACGAGGACGAGGACGACGAGGACGACGAGGACGAGGACGACGAGGACGAGGACGACGAGGACGAGGACGACGAGGACGAGGACGACGAGGACGAGGACGACGAGGACGAGGACGACTAGGACGAGGACGACGAGGACGAGGACGACGAGGACGACGAGGCCGAGGACGACGAGGACGAGGACGACGTGGACGAGGACGACGACGACGAGGACGAGGACGAGGACGACGAGGACGAGGCCGACGAGGACGAGGACGAGGACGACGAGGACGACGACGACGACGACGAGGACGTGGGCGACGAGGACGAGGATGACGAGGACAAGGACGAGGACGACGAGGACGAGGACGAGGACGACGAGGACGACGAGGACGAGGACGACGAGGACGAGGACGACGAGGACGACGAGGACGAGGACGACGACGACGACGGGGACGAGGACGACGACGACGACGAGGACGAGGACGAGGACGACGAGGACGACGAGGACGAGGACGACGAGGACTACGAGGACGAGGACGACGAGGACGAGGACGACGAGGACGACGAGGACGAGGACGACGAGGACGAGGACGACGAGGACGACGAGGACGAGGACGACGAGGACGGGGACGACGAGGACGAGGACGACGAGGACGAGGACGACGAGGACGAGAACGACGTGGACGACGAGGACGAGGACGACGATGACGGGGACGTCGTGGACGACGAGGACGAGGACGAGGACGACGAGGACGACGAGGACGAGGACGAGGACGACGAGGACGACGAGGACGAGGACGAGGACGACGAGGACGACGAGGACGAGGACGACGAGGACGACGAGGACGAGGACGACGAGGACGAGGACGACGAGGACGAGGACGAGGACGACGAGGATGACGAGGACGAGGACGACGAGGACGACGAGTACGAGGACGAGGACGACGAGGACGAGGACGACGAGGACGAGGACGACGAGGACGAGGACGACGAGGACGAGGACGACGAGGACGAGGACGACGAGGACGCGGACGACGAGGACGCGGACGACGAGGACGCGGACGACGAGGACGCGGACGACGAGGACGCGGACGACGAGGACGAGGACGACGAGGACGAGGACGACGAGGACGAGGACGACGAGGACGAGGACGACGAGGACGAGGACGACGAGGACGAGGACGACGAGGACGAGGACGACGAGGACGACGGACGACGAGGACGACGAGGACGACGAGGACGAGGACGACGAGGACGAGGACGACGAGGACGAGGACGACGAGGACGAGGACGACGAGGACGAGGACGACGAGGACGAGGACGACGAGGACGAGGACGACGAGGACGAGGACGACGAGGACGAGGACGACGAGGACGAGGACGACGAGGACGAGGACGACGAGGACGAGGACGACGAGGACGAGGACGACGAGGACGAGGACGACGAGGACGAGGACGACGAGGACGAGGACGACGAGGACGAGGACGACGAGGACGAGGACGACGAGGACGAGGACGACGAGGACGAGGACGACGAGGACGAGGACGACGAGGACGAGGACGACGAGGACGAGGACGACGAGGACGAGGACGACGAGGACGAGGACGACGAGGACGAGGACGACGAGGACGAGGACGACGAGGACGAGGACGACGAGGACGAGGACGACGAGGACGAGGACGACGAGGACGAGGACGACGAGGACGAGGACGACGAGGACGAGGACGACGAGGACGAGGACGACGAGGACGAGGACGACGAGGACGAGGACGACGAGGACGAGGACGACGAGGACGAGGACGACGAGGACGAGGACGACGAGGACGAGGACGACGAGGACGAGGACGACGAGGACGAGGACGACGAGGACGAGGACGACGAGGACGAGGACGACGAGGACGAGGACGACGAGGACGAGGACGACGAGGACGAGGACGACGAGGACGAGGACGACGAGGACGAGGACGACGAGGACGAGGACGACGAGGACGAGGACGACGAGGACGAGGACGACGAGGACGCGGACGACGAGGACGCGGACGACGAGGACGCGGACGACGAGGACGCGGACGACGAGGACGCGGACGACGAGGACGCGGACGACGAGGACGAGGACGAGGACGACGAGGACGAGGACGACGAGGACGAGGACGACGAGGACGAGGACGACGAGGACGAGGACGACGAGGACGAGGACGACGAGGACGAGGACGACGAGGGCGAGGACGACGAGGGCGAGGACGACGAGGACGAGGACGACGAGGACGAGGACGACGAGGACGAGGACGACGAGGACGAGGACGACGAGGACGAGGACGACGAGGACGAGGACGACGAGGACGAGGACGACGAGGACGAGGACGACGAGGACGAGGACGACGCGGACGAGGACGACGGGGACGAGGACGACGGGGACGAGGACGACGGGGACGAGGACGACGGGGACGAGGACGACGGGGACGAGGACGACGGGGAAGAGGACGACGGGGACGAGGACGACGGGGACGAGGACGACGGGGACGAGGACGACGGGGACGAGGACGACGAGGACGAGGACGACGAGGACGAGGACGACGAGGACGACGAGGACGACGAGGACGACGAGGACGAGGACGACGAGGACGACGAGGACGAGGACGACGAGGACGGGGACGACGAGGACGAGGACGACGAGGACGAGGACGACGAGGACGAGGACGAGGACGACGAGGACGAGGACGACGAGGACGAGGACGACGAGGACGAGGACGACGAGGACGAGGACGACGAGGACGAGGACGACGAGGACGAGGACGACGAGGGCGAGGACGACGAGGGCGAGGACGACGAGGACGAGGACGACGAGGACGAGGACGACGAGGACGAGGACGACGAGGACGAGGACGACGAGGACGAGGACGACGAGGACGAGGACGACGAGGACGAGGACGACGAGGACGAGGACGACGAGGACGAGGACGACGAGGACGAGGACGACGAGGACGAGGACGACGAGGACGAGGACGACGAGGACGAGGACGAGGACGACGAGGACGAGGACGAGGACGACGAGGACGACGAGGACGAGGACGACGAGGACGAGGACGAGGACGACGAGGACGAGGACGACGAGGACGAGGACGACGAGGACGAGGACGACGAGGACGAGGACGACGAGGACGCGGACGACGAGGACGCGGACGACGAGGACGCGGACGACGAGGACGCGGACGACGAGGACGCGGACGACGAGGAAGAGGACGACGAGGAAGAGGACGACGGGGACGAGGACGACGGGGACGAGGACGACGGGGACGAGGACGACGGGGACGAGGACGACGGGGACGAGGACGACGGGGACGAGGACGACGGGGACGAGGACGACGAGGACGAGGACGACGAGGACGAGGACGACGAGGACGAGGACGACGAGGACGAGGACGACGAGGACGAGGACGACGAGGACGAGGACGACGAGGACGAGGACGACGAGGACGAGGACGACGAGGACGAGGACGACGAGGACGAGGACGACGAGGACGAGGACGACGAGGACGAGGACGACGAGGACGAGGACGACGAGGACGAGGACGACGAGGACGAGGACGACGAGGACGAGGACGACGAGGACGAGGACGACGAGGACGAGGACGACGAGGACGAGGACGACGAGGACGAGGACGACGAGGACGAGGACGACGCGGACGAGGACGACGAGGACGAGGACGACGAGGACGAGGACGACGAGGACGAGGACGACGAGGACGAGGACGACGCGGACGAGGACGACGGGGACGAGGACGACGGGGACGAGGACGACGGGGACGAGGACGACGGGGACGAGGACGACGGGGACGAGGACGACGGGGAAGAGGACGACGGGGACGAGGACGACGGGGACGAGGACGACGGGGACGAGGACGACGGGGACGAGGACGACGAGGACGAGGACGACGAGGACGAGGACGACGAGGACGACGAGGACGACGAGGACGACGAGGACGAGGACGACGAGGACGGGGACGACGAGGACGAGGACGACGAGGACGAGGACGACGAGGACGAGGACGAGGACGACGAGGACGAGGACGACGAGGACGAGGACGACGAGGACGAGGACGACGAGGACGAGGACGACGAGGACGAGGACGACGAGGGCGAGGACGACGAGGGCGAGGACGACGAGGACGAGGACGACGAGGACGAGGACGACGAGGACGAGGACGACGAGGACGAGGACGACGAGGACGAGGACGACGAGGACGAGGACGACGAGGACGAGGACGACGAGGACGAGGACGACGAGGACGAGGACGACGAGGACGAGGACGACGAGGACGAGGACGACGAGGACGAGGACGACGAGGACGAGGACGAGGACGACGAGGACGAGGACGAGGACGACGAGGACGACGAGGACGAGGACGACGAGGACGAGGACGAGGACGACGAGGACGAGGACGACGAGGACGAGGACGACGAGGACGAGGACGACGAGGACGAGGACGACGAGGACGCGGACGACGAGGACGCGGACGACGAGGACGCGGACGACGAGGACGCGGACGACGAGGACGCGGACGACGAGGAAGAGGACGACGAGGAAGAGGACGACGGGGACGAGGACGACGGGGACGAGGACGACGGGGACGAGGACGACGGGGACGAGGACGACGGGGACGAGGACGACGGGGACGAGGACGACGGGGACGAGGACGACGAGGACGAGGACGACGAGGACGAGGACGACGAGGACGAGGACGACGAGGACGAGGACGACGAGGACGAGGACGACGAGGACGAGGACGACGAGGACGAGGACGACGAGGACGAGGACGACGAGGACGAGGACGACGAGGTCGAGGACGACGAGGACGAGGACGACGAGGACGAGGACGACGAGGACGAGGACGACGAGGACGAGGACGACGAGGACGAGGACGACGAGGACGAGGACGACGAGGACGAGGACGACGAGGACGAGGACGACGAGGACGAGGACGACGCGGACGAGGACGACGAGGACGAGGACGACGACGACGAGGACGACGAGGACGAGGACGACGAGGACGAGGACGACGAGGACGAGGACGACGAGGACGAGGACGACGAGGACGAGGACGACGAGGACGAGGACGACGAGGACGAGGACGACGAGGACGAGGACGACGAGGACGAGGACGACGAGGACGAGGACGACGAGGACGAGGACGACGAGGACGAGGACGACGAGGACGAGGACGACGAGGACGAGGACGACGAGGACGAGGACGACGAGGACGAGGACGACGAGGACGAGGACGACGAGGACGAGGACGACGAGGACGAGGACGACGAGGACGAGGACGACGAGGACGAGGACGACGAGGACGAGGACGACGAGGACGAGGACGACGAGGACGAGGACGACGAGGACGAGGACGACGAGGACGAGGACGAGGACGACGAGGACGAGGACGAGGACGACGAGGACGACGAGGACGAGGACGACGAGGACGAGGACGACGAGGACGAGGACGAGGACGACGAGGACGAGGACGAGGACGACGAGGACGACGAGGACGAGAACGACGAGGACGAGGACGACGAGGACGAGGACGACGAGGACGAGGACGACGAGGACGAGGACGACGAGGACGAGGACGACGAGGACGAGGACGACGAGGACGCGGACGACGAGGACGCGGACGACGAGGACGCGGACGACGAGGACGCGGAAGACGAGGACGAGGACGACGAGGACGAGGACGACGAGGACGAGGACGACGAGGACGAGGACGACGAGGACGACGAGGACGAGGACGACGAGGACGAGGACGACGAGGACGAGGACGACGAGGACGAGGACGACGAGGACGAGGACGACGAGGACGAGGACGACGAGGACGAGGACGACGAGGACGAGGACGACGAGGACGAGGACGACGAGGACGAGGACGACGAGGACGAGGACGACGAGGACGAGGACGACGAGGGCGAGGACGACGAGGGCGAGGACGACGAGGGCGAGGACGACGAGGACGAGGACGACGAGGACGAGGACGACGAGGACGAGGACGACGAGGACGAGGACGACGAGGACGAGGACGACGAGGACGAGGACGACGAGGACGAGGACGACGAGGACGAGGACGACGAGGACGAGGACGACGAGGACGAGGACGACGAGGACGAGGACGACGAGGACGAGGACGACGAGGACGAGGACGACGAGGACGAGGACGACGAGGACGAGGACGACGAGGACGAGGACGACGAGGACGAGGACGACGAGGACGAGGACGACGAGGACGAGGACGACGAGGACGAGGACGACGAGGACGAGGACGACGAGGACGAGGACGACGAGGACGAGGACGACGAGGACGAGGACGACGAGGACGAGGACGACGAGGACGAGGACGACGAGGACGAGGACGACGAGGACGAGGACGACGAGGACGAGGACGACGAGGACGAGGACGACGAGGACGAGGACGACGAGGACGAGGACGACGAGGACGAGGACGACGAGGACGAGGACGACGAGGACGAGGACGACGAGGACGAGGACGACGAGGACGAGGACGACGAGGACGAGGACGACGAGGACGAGGACGACGAGGACGAGGACGACGAGGACGAGGACGACGAGGACGAGGACGACGAGGACGAGGACGAGGACGACGAGGACGACGAGGACGAGGACGACGAGGACGACGAGGACGAGGACGACGAGGACGAGGACGACGAGGACGAGGACGACGAGGACGAGGACGACGAGGACGAGGACGACGAGGACGAGGACGACGAGGACGAGGACGACGAGGACGAGGACGACGAGGACGAGGACGACGAGGACGAGGACGACGAGGACGAGGACGACGAGGACGCGGACGACGAGGACGCGGACGACGAGGACGCGGACGACGAGGACGCGGACGACGAGGACGCGGACGACGAGGACGCGGACGACGAGGACGCGGACGACGAGGACGCGGACGACGAGGAAGAGGACGACGAGGAAGAGGACGACGGGGACGAGGACGACGGGGACGAGGACGACGGGGACGAGGACGACGGGGACGAGGACGACGGGGACGAGGACGACGGGGACGAGGACGACGGGGACGAGGACGACGGGGACGAGGACGACGGGGACGAGGACGACGGGGACGAGGACGACGGGGACGAGGACGACGGGGACGAGGACGACGGGGACGAGGACGACGGGGACGAGGACGACGGGGACGAGGACGAGGACGACGGGGACGAGGACGACGGGGACGAGGACGACGGGGACGAGGACGACGGGGACGAGGACGACGGGGACGAGGACGACGGGGACGAGGACGACGGGGACGAGGACGACGGGGACGAGGACGACGGGGACGAGGACGACGGGGACGAGGACGACGGGGACGAGGACGACGAGGACGAGGACGACGAGGACGAGGACGACGAGGACGAGGACGACGAGGACGAGGACGACGAGGACGAGGACGACGAGGACGAGGACGACGAGGGCGAGGACGACGAGGACGAGGACGACGAGGACGAGGACGACGAGGACGAGGACGACGAGGACGAGGACGACGAGGACGAGGACGACGAGGACGAGGACGACGAGGACGAGGACGACGAGGACGAGGACGACGAGGACGAGGACGACGAGGACGAGGACGACGAGAGGACGACGAGGACGAGGACGAGGACGACGAGGACGACGAGGACGAGGACGACGAGGACGAGGACGAGGACGACGAGGACGAGGACGACGAGGACGAGGACGACGAGGACGAGGACGACGAGGACGAGGACGACGAGGACGCGGACGACGAGGACGCGGACGACGAGGACGCGGACGACGAGGACGCGGACGACGAGGACGCGGACGACGAGGAAGAGGACGACGAGGAAGAGGACGACGGGGACGAGGACGACGGGGACGAGGACGACGGGGACGAGGACGACGGGGACGAGGACGACGGGGACGAGGACGACGGGGACGAGGACGACGGGGACGAGGACGACGAGGACGAGGACGACGAGGACGAGGACGACGAGGACGAGGACGACGAGGACGAGGACGACGAGGACGAGGACGACGAGGACGAGGACGACGAGGACGAGGACGACGAGGACGAGGACGACGAGGACGAGGACGACGAGGTCGAGGACGACGAGGACGAGGACGACGAGGACGAGGACGACGAGGACGAGGACGACGAGGACGAGGACGACGAGGACGAGGACGACGAGGACGAGGACGACGAGGACGAGGACGACGAGGACGAGGACGACGAGGACGAGGACGACGCGGACGAGGACGACGAGGACGAGGACGACGACGACGAGGACGACGAGGACGAGGACGACGAGGACGAGGACGACGAGGACGAGGACGACGAGGACGAGGACGACGAGGACGAGGACGACGAGGACGAGGACGACGAGGACGAGGACGACGAGGACGAGGACGACGAGGACGAGGACGACGAGGACGAGGACGACGAGGACGAGGACGACGAGGACGAGGACGACGAGGACGAGGACGACGAGGACGAGGACGACGAGGACGAGGACGACGAGGACGAGGACGACGAGGACGAGGACGACGAGGACGAGGACGACGAGGACGAGGACGACGAGGACGAGGACGACGAGGACGAGGACGACGAGGACGAGGACGACGAGGACGAGGACGACGAGGACGAGGACGACGAGGACGAGGACGACGAGGACGAGGACGAGGACGACGAGGACGAGGACGAGGACGACGAGGACGACGAGGACGAGGACGACGAGGACGAGGACGACGAGGACGAGGACGAGGACGACGAGGACGAGGACGAGGACGACGAGGACGACGAGGACGAGAACGACGAGGACGAGGACGACGAGGACGAGGACGACGAGGACGAGGACGACGAGGACGAGGACGACGAGGACGAGGACGACGAGGACGAGGACGACGAGGACGCGGACGACGAGGACGCGGACGACGAGGACGCGGACGACGAGGACGCGGAAGACGAGGACGAGGACGACGAGGACGAGGACGACGAGGACGAGGACGACGAGGACGAGGACGACGAGGACGACGAGGACGAGGACGACGAGGACGAGGACGACGAGGACGAGGACGACGAGGACGAGGACGACGAGGACGAGGACGACGAGGACGAGGACGACGAGGACGAGGACGACGAGGACGAGGACGACGAGGACGAGGACGACGAGGACGAGGACGACGAGGACGAGGACGACGAGGACGAGGACGACGAGGACGAGGACGACGAGGGCGAGGACGACGAGGGCGAGGACGACGAGGGCGAGGACGACGAGGACGAGGACGACGAGGACGAGGACGACGAGGACGAGGACGACGAGGACGAGGACGACGAGGACGAGGACGACGAGGACGAGGACGACGAGGACGAGGACGACGAGGACGAGGACGACGAGGACGAGGACGACGAGGACGAGGACGACGAGGACGAGGACGACGAGGACGAGGACGACGAGGACGAGGACGACGAGGACGAGGACGACGAGGACGAGGACGACGAGGACGAGGACGACGAGGACGAGGACGACGAGGACGAGGACGACGAGGACGAGGACGACGAGGACGAGGACGACGAGGACGAGGACGACGAGGACGAGGACGACGAGGACGAGGACGACGAGGACGAGGACGACGAGGACGAGGACGACGAGGACGAGGACGACGAGGACGAGGACGACGAGGACGAGGACGACGAGGACGAGGACGACGAGGACGAGGACGACGAGGACGAGGACGACGAGGACGAGGACGACGAGGACGAGGACGACGAGGACGAGGACGACGAGGACGAGGACGACGAGGACGAGGACGACGAGGACGAGGACGACGAGGACGAGGACGACGAGGACGAGGACGACGAGGACGAGGACGACGAGGACGAGGACGACGAGGACGAGGACGACGAGGACGAGGACGACGAGGACGAGGACGACGAGGACGAGGACGAGGACGACGAGGACGACGAGGACGAGGACGACGAGGACGACGAGGACGAGGACGACGAGGACGAGGACGACGAGGACGAGGACGACGAGGACGAGGACGACGAGGACGAGGACGACGAGGACGAGGACGACGAGGACGAGGACGACGAGGACGAGGACGACGAGGACGAGGACGACGAGGACGAGGACGACGAGGACGCGGACGACGAGGACGCGGACGACGAGGACGCGGACGACGAGGACGCGGACGACGAGGACGCGGACGACGAGGACGCGGACGACGAGGACGCGGACGACGAGGACGCGGACGACGAGGAAGAGGACGACGAGGAAGAGGACGACGGGGACGAGGACGACGGGGACGAGGACGACGGGGACGAGGACGACGGGGACGAGGACGACGGGGACGAGGACGACGGGGACGAGGACGACGGGGACGAGGACGACGGGGACGAGGACGACGGGGACGAGGACGACGGGGACGAGGACGACGGGGACGAGGACGACGGGGACGAGGACGACGGGGACGAGGACGACGGGGACGAGGACGACGGGGACGAGGACGAGGACGACGGGGACGAGGACGACGGGGACGAGGACGACGGGGACGAGGACGACGGGGACGAGGACGACGGGGACGAGGACGACGGGGACGAGGACGACGGGGACGAGGACGACGGGGACGAGGACGACGGGGACGAGGACGACGGGGACGAGGACGACGGGGACGAGGACGACGAGGACGAGGACGACGAGGACGAGGACGACGAGGACGAGGACGACGAGGACGAGGACGACGAGGACGAGGACGACGAGGACGAGGACGACGAGGACGAGGACGACGAGGACGAGGACGACGAGGACGAGGACGACGAGGACGAGGACGACGAGGACGAGGACGACGAGGACGAGGACGACGAGGACGAGGACGACGAGGACGAGGACGACGAGGACGAGGACGACGAGGACGAGGACGACGAGGACGAGGACGACGAGGACGAGGACGAGGACGACGAGGACGAGGACGAGGACGACGAGGACGAGGACGAGGACGACGAGGACGAGGACGAGGACGACGAGGACGAGGACGACGAGGACGAGGACGAGGACGACGAGGACGAGGACGAGGACGAGGACGAGGACGACGAGGACGAGGACGAGGACGACGAGGACGAGGACGAGGACGACGAGGAGGAGGACGAGGACGAGGACGACGACGACGAGGACGAGGACGACGAGGACGACGAGGACGAGGACGACGAGGACGAGGACGACGAGGACGAGGACGACGAGGACGAGGACGACGAGGACGAGGACGACTAGGACGAGGACGACGAGGACGAGGACGACGAGGACGACGAGGCCGAGGACGACGAGGACGAGGACGACGTGGACGAGGACGACGACGACGAGGACGAGGACGAGGACGACGAGGACGAGGCCGACGAGGACGAGGACGAGGACGACGAGGACGACGACGACGACGACGAGGACGTGGGCGACGAGGACGAGGATGACGAGGACGAGGACGAGGACGACGAGGACGAGGACGAGGACGACGAGGACGACGAGGACGAGGACGACGAGGACGAGGACGACGAGGACGACGAGGACGAGGACGACGACGACGACGGGGACGAGGACGACGACGACGACGAGGACAAGGACGAGGACGACGAGGACGACGAGGACGAGGACGACGAGGACTACGAGGACGAGGACGACGAGGACGAGGACGACGAGGACGACGAGGACGAGGACGACGAGGACGAGGACGACGAGGACGACGAGGACGACGAGGACGAGGACGACGAGGACGGGGACGACGAGGACGAGGACGACGAGGACGAGGACGACGAGGACGAGAACGACGTGGACGACGAGGACGAGGACGACGATGACGGGGACGTCGTGGACGACGAGGACGAGGACGAGGACGACGAGGACGACGAGGACGAGGACGAGGACGACGAGGACGACGAGGACGAGGACGAGGACGACGAGGACGACGAGGACGAGGACGACGAGGACGACGAGGACGAGGACGACGAGGACGAGGACGAGGACGACGAGGATGACGAGGACGAGGACGACGAGGACTACGAGTACGAGGACGAGGACGACGAGGACGAGGACGACGAGGACGAGGACGACGAGGACGACGAGGACGAGGACGACGCGGACGAGGACGACGAGGACGAGGACGACGAGGACGAGGACGACGAGGATGAGGACGACGAGGACGAGGACGACGAGGACGACGAGGACGAGGACGGCGAGGACGACGAGGACGAGGACGGCGAGGACGACGAGGACGACGAAGACGAGGACGACGAGGACGAGGACGACGAGGACGAGGACGACGAGGACGAGGACGACGAGGACGAGGACGAGGACGACGAGGACGAGGACGACGAGGACGAGGACGACGAGGACGAGGACGACGAGGACGAGGACGACGACGACGAGGACGAGGACGACGAGGACGAGGACGACGAGGACGAGGACGACGAGGACGAGGACGACGAGGACGAGGACGACGAGGACGAGGACGACGAGGACGAGGACGACGAGGACGAGGACGACGAGGACGAGGACGACGAGGACGAGGACGACGAGGACGAGGACGACGAGGACGGGGACGACGAGGACGGGGACGACGAGGACGGGGACGACGAGGACGGGGACGACGAGGACGGGGACGACGACGACGGGGACGACGACGACGGGGACGACGACGACGGGGACGACGACGACGGGGACGACGGGGACGGGGACGACGGGGACGGGGACGACGGGGACGGGCACGACGGGGACGAGGACGATGAGGACGGTGAGGACGAGGACGACGAGTACGAGGACGACGAGGACGACGAAGACGACGAGTACGAGGACGACGAGGACGACGAGGACGACGAGGACGACGAGGACGACGAGGACGAGGACGACGAGGACGAGGACGACGAGGACGAGGACGACGAGGACGAGGACGACGAGGACGAGGACGACGAGGACGAGGACGAGGACGACGAGGACGACGAGGACGACGAGGACGAGGACGACGAGGACGAGGACGACGAGGACGAGGACGACGAGGACGAGGACGACGAGGACGAGGACGAGGACGACGAGGACGAGGACGACGAGGACGAGGACGACGAGGACGAGGACGACGAGGACGAGGACGACGAGGACGAGGACGACGAGGACGAGGACGACGAGGACGAGGACGACGAGGACGAGGACGACGAGGACGAGGACGACGAGGACGAGGACGACGAGGACGAGGACGACGAGGACGCGGACGACGAGGACGCGGACGACGAGGACGCGGACGACGAGGACGCGGACGACGAGGACGCGGACGACGAGGACGCGGACGACGAGGAAGAGGACGACGAGGAAGAGGACGACGGGGACGAGGACGACGGGGACGAGGACGACGGGGACGAGGACGACGGGGACGAGGACGACGGGGACGAGGACGACGGGGACGAGGACGACGGGGACGAGGACGACGGGGACGAGGACGACGGGGACGAGGACGACGGGGACGAGGACGACGGGGACGAGGACGACGGGGACGAGGACGACGGGGACGAGGACGACGGGGACGAGGACGACGGGGACGAGGACGACGGGGACGAGGACGACGGGGACGAGGACGACGGGGACGAGGACGACGGGGACGAGGACGACGGGGACGAGGACGACGGGGACGAGGACGACGGGGACGAGGACGACGGGGACGAGGACGACGGGGACGAGGACGACGGGGACGAGGACGACGAGGACGAGGACGACGAGGACGAGGACGACGAGGACGAGGACGACGAGGACGAGGACGACGAGGACGAGGACGACGAGGACGAGGACGACGAGGACGAGGACGACGAGGACGAGGACGACGAGGACGAGGACGACGAGGACGAGGACGACGAGGACGAGGACGACGAGGACGAGGACGACGAGGACGAGGACGACGAGGACGAGGACGACGAGGACGAGGACGACGGGGACGGGGACGACGGGGACGGGCACGACGGGGACGAGGACGATGAGGACGGTGAGGACGAGGACGACGAGTACGAGGACGACGAGGACGACGAAGACGACGAGTACGAGGACGACGAGGACGACGAGGACGACGAGGACGACGAGGACGACGAGGACGAGGACGACGAGGACGAGGACGACGAGGACGAGGACGACGAGGACGAGGACGACGAGGACGAGGACGAGGACGACGAGGACGACGAGGACGAGGACGACGAGGACGAGGACGACGAGGACGAGGACGACGAGGACGAGGACGACGAGGACGAGGACGACGAGGACGAGGACGACGAGGACGAGGACGACGAGGACGAGGACGACGAGGACGAGGACGACGAGGACGAGGACGACGAGGACGAGGACGACGAGGACGAGGACGACGAGGACGAGGACGACGAGGACGGGGACGACGAGGACGGGGACGACGAGGACGGGGACGACGACGACGGGGACGACGACGACGGGGACGACGACGACGGGGACGACGACGACGGGGACGACGGGGACGGGGACGACGGGGACGGGGACGACGGGGACGGGCACGACGGGGACGAGGACGATGAGGACGGTGAGGACGAGGACGACGAGTACGAGGACGACGAGGACGACGAAGACGACGAGTACGAGGACGACGAGGACGACGAGGACGACGAGGACGACGAGGACGACGAGGACGAGGACGACGAGGACGAGGACGACGAGGACGAGGACGACGAGGACGAGGACGACGAGGACGAGGACGACGGGGACGAGGACGACGGGGACGAGGACGACGAGGACGAGGACGACGAGGACGAGGACGACGAGGACGAGGACGAGGACGACGAGGACGACGGGGACGAGGACGACGGGGACGAGGACGAGGACGACGAGGACGAGGACGACGAGGACGAGGACGACGAGGACGAGGACGACGAGGACGAGGACGACGAGGACGAGGACGACGAGGACGAGGACGACGAGGACGAGGACGACGAGGACGCGGACGACGAGGACGCGGACGACGAGGACGCGGACGACGAGGACGCGGACGACGAGGACGCGGACGACGAGGACGCGGACGACGAGGAAGAGGACGACGAGGAAGAGGACGACGGGGACGAGGACGACGGGGACGAGGACGACGGGGACGAGGACGACGGGGACGAGGACGACGGGGACGAGGACGACGGGGACGAGGACGACGGGGACGAGGACGACGGGGACGAGGACGACGGGGACGAGGACGACGGGGACGAGGACGACGGGGACGAGGACGACGGGGACGAGGACGACGGGGACGAGGACGACGGGGACGAGGACGACGGGGACGAGGACGACGGGGACGAGGACGACGGGGACGAGGACGACGGGGACGAGGACGACGGGGACGAGGACGACGGGGACGAGGACGACGGGGACGAGGACGACGGGGACGAGGACGACGGGGACGAGGACGACGGGGACGAGGACGACGAGGACGAGGACGACGAGGACGAGGACGACGAGGACGAGGACGACGAGGACGAGGACGACGAGGACGAGGACGACGAGGACGAGGACGACGAGGACGAGGACGACGAGGACGAGGACGACGAGGACGAGGACGACGAGGACGAGGACGACGAGGACGAGGACGACGAGGACGAGGACGACGAGGACGAGGACGACGGGGACGGGGACGACGGGGACGGGCACGACGGGGACGAGGACGATGAGGACGGTGAGGACGAGGACGACGAGTACGAGGACGACGAGGACGACGAAGACGACGAGTACGAGGACGACGAGGACGACGAGGACGACGAGGACGACGAGGACGACGAGGACGAGGACGACGAGGACGAGGACGACGAGGACGAGGACGACGAGGACGAGGACGACGAGGACGAGGACGAGGACGACGAGGACGACGAGGACGAGGACGACGAGGACGAGGACGACGAGGACGAGGACGACGAGGACGAGGACGACGAGGACGAGGACGACGAGGACGAGGACGACGAGGACGAGGACGACGAGGACGAGGACGACGAGGACGAGGACGACGAGGACGAGGACGACGAGGACGAGGACGACGAGGACGAGGACGACGAGGACGAGGACGACGAGGACGAGGACGACGAGGACGAGGACGACGAGGACGAGGACGACGAGGACGAGGACGACGAGGACGAGGACGACGAGGACGAGGACGACGAGGACGAGGACGACGAGGACGAGGACGACGAGGACGCGGACGACGAGGACGCGGACGACGAGGACGCGGACGACGAGGACGCGGACGACGAGGACGCGGACGACGAGGACGCGGACGACGAGGACGCGGACGACGAGGACGCGGACGACGAGGAAGAGGACGACGAGGAAGAGGACGACGGGGACGAGGACGACGGGGACGAGGACGACGGGGACGAGGACGACGGGGACGAGGACGACGGGGACGAGGACGACGGGGACGAGGACGACGGGGACGAGGACGACGGGGACGAGGACGACGGGGACGAGGACGACGGGGACGAGGACGACGGGGACGAGGACGACGGGGACGAGGACGACGGGGACGAGGACGACGGGGACGAGGACGACGGGGACGAGGACGACGGGGACGAGGACGACGGGGACGAGGACGACGGGGACGAGGACGACGGGGACGAGGACGACGGGGACGAGGACGACGGGGACGAGGACGACGGGGACGAGGACGACGGGGACGAGGACGACGAGGACGAGGACGACGAGGACGAGGACGACGAGGACGAGGACGACGAGGACGAGGACGACGAGGACGAGGACGACGAGGACGAGGACGACGAGGACGAGGACGACGAGGACGAGGACGACGAGGACGAGGACGACGAGGACGAGGACGACGAGGACGAGGACGACGAGGACGAGGACGACGAGGACGAGGACGACGAGGACGAGGACGACGAGGACGAGGACGACGAGGACGAGGACGACGAGGACGAGGACGACGAGGACGAGGACGAGGACGACGAGGACGAGGACGAGGACGAGGACGACGAGGACGAGGACGAGGACGACGAGGACGAGGACGACGAGGACGAGGACGAGGACGACGAGGACGAGGACGAGGACGACGAGGAGGAGGACGAGGACGAGGACGAGGACGACGAGGACGAGGCCGACGAGGACGAGGACGAGGACGAGGACGACGAGGACGAGGCCGACGAGGACGAGGACGAGGACGACGAGGACGACGACGACGACGACGAGGACGTGGGCGACGAGGACGAGGATGACGAGGACGAGGACGAGGACGACGAGGACGAGGACGAGGACGACGAGGACGACGAGGACGAGGACGACGAGGACGAGGACGACGAGGACGACGAGGACGAGGACGACGACGACGACGGGGACGAGGACGACGACGACGACGAGGACAAGGACGAGGACGACGAGGACGACGAGGACGAGGACGACGAGGACTACGAGGACGAGGACGACGAGGACGAGGACGACGAGGACGACGAGGACGAGGACGACGAGGACGAGGACGACGAGGACGACGAGGACGAGGACGACGAGGACGGGGACGACGAGGACGAGGACGACGAGGACGAGGACGACGAGGACGAGAACGACGTGGACGACGAGGACGAGGACGACGATGACGGGGACGTCGTGGACGACGAGGACGAGGACGAGGACGACGAGGACGACGAGGACGAGGACGAGGACGACGAGGACGACGAGGACGAGGACGAGGACGACGAGGACGACGAGGACGAGGACGACGAGGACGACGAGGACGAGGACGACGAGGACGAGGACGAGGACGACGAGGATGACGAGGACGAGGACGACGAGGACTACGAGTACGAGGACGAGGACGACGAGGACGAGGACGACGAGGACGAGGACGACGAGGACGACGAGGACGAGGACGACGCGGACGAGGACGACGAGGACGAGGACGACGAGGACGAGGACGACGAGGATGAGGACGACGAGGACGAGGACGACGAGGACGACGAGGACGAGGACGGCGAGGACGACGAGGACGAGGACGGCGAGGACGACGAGGACGACGAAGACGAGGACGACGAGGACGAGGACGACGAGGACGAGGACGACGAGGACGAGGACGACGAGGACGAGGACGAGGACGACGAGGACGAGGACGACGAGGACGAGGACGACGAGGACGAGGACGACGAGGACGAGGACGACGACGACGAGGACGAGGACGACGAGGACGAGGACGACGAGGACGAGGACGACGAGGACGAGGACGACGAGGACGAGGACGACGAGGACGAGGACGACGAGGACGAGGACGACGAGGACGAGGACGACGAGGACGAGGACGACGAGGACGAGGACGACGAGGACGAGGACGACGAGGACGGGGACGACGAGGACGGGGACGACGAGGACGGGGACGACGAGGACGGGGACGACGAGGACGGGGACGACGACGACGGGGACGACGACGACGGGGACGACGACGACGGGGACGACGACGACGGGGACGACGATGACGGGGACGGGGACGACGGGGACGGGGACGACGGGGACGGGGACGACGGGGACGGGCACGACGGGGACGAGGACGATGAGGACGGTGAGGACGAGGACGACGAGTACGAGGACGACGAGGACGACGAAGACGACGAGTACGAGGACGACGAGGACGACGAGGACGACGAGGACGACGAGGACGACGAGGACGAGGACGACGAGGACGAGGACGACGAGGACGAGGACGACGAGGACGAGGACGACGAGGACGAGGACGACGAGGACGAGGACGAGGACGACGAGGACGACGAGGACGAGGACGACGAGGACGAGGACGACGAGGACGTGGACGACGAGGACGAGGACGACGAGGACGAGGACGACGAGGACGAGGACGACGAGGACGAGGACGACGAGGACGAGGACGACGAGGACGAGGACGACGAGGACGAGGACGACGAGGACGAGGACGACGAGGACGAGGACGACGAGGACGAGGACGACGAGGACGAGGACGACGAGGACGAGGACGACGAGGACGAGGACGACGAGGACGCGGACGACGAGGACGCGGACGACGAGGACGCGGACGACGAGGACGCGGACGACGAGGACGCGGACGACGAGGACGCGGACGACGAGGACGCGGACGACGAGGACGCGGACGACGAGGAAGAGGACGACGAGGAAGAGGACGACGGGGACGAGGACGACGGGGACGAGGACGACGGGGACGAGGACGACGGGGACGAGGACGACGGGGACGAGGACGACGGGGACGAGGACGACGGGGACGAGGACGACGGGGACGAGGACGACGGGGACGAGGACGACGGGGACGAGGACGACGGGGACGAGGACGACGGGGACGAGGACGACGGGGACGAGGACGACGGGGACGAGGACGACGGGGACGAGGACGACGGGGACGAGGACGACGGGGACGAGGACGACGGGGACGAGGACGACGGGGACGAGGACGACGGGGACGAGGACGACGGGGACGAGGACGACGGGGACGAGGACGACGGGGACGAGGACGACGGGGACGAGGACGACGGGGACGAGGACGACGGGGACGAGGACGACGAGGACGAGGACGACGAGGACGAGGACGACGAGGACGAGGACGACGAGGACGAGGACGACGAGGACGAGGACGACGAGGACGAGGACGACGAGGACGAGGACGACGAGGACGAGGACGACGAGGACGAGGACGACGAGGACGAGGACGACGAGGACGAGGACGACGAGGACGAGGACGACGAGGACGAGGACGACGGGGACGGGGACGACGGGGACGGGCACGACGGGGACGAGGACGATGAGGACGGTGAGGACGAGGACGACGAGTACGAGGACGACGAGGACGACGAAGACGACGAGTACGAGGACGACGAGGACGACGAGGACGACGAGGACGACGAGGACGACGAGGACGAGGACGACGAGGACGAGGACGACGAGGACGAGGACGACGAGGACGAGGACGACGAGGACGAGGACGAGGACGACGAGGACGACGAGGACGAGGACGACGAGGACGAGGACGACGAGGACGAGGACGACGAGGACGAGGACGACGAGGACGAGGACGACGAGGACGAGGACGACGAGGACGAGGACGACGAGGACGAGGACGACGAGGACGAGGACGACGAGGACGAGGACGACGAGGACGAGGACGACGAGGACGAGGACGACGAGGACGAGGACGACGAGGACGCGGACGACGAGGACGCGGACGACGAGGACGCGGACGACGAGGACGCGGACGACGAGGACGCGGACGACGAGGACGCGGACGACGAGGACGCGGACGACGAGGACGCGGACGACGAGGAAGAGGACGACGGGGACGAGGACGACGGGGACGAGGACGACGGGGACGAGGACGACGGGGACGAGGACGACGGGGACGAGGACGACGGGGACGAGGACGACGGGGACGAGGACGACGGGGACGAGGACGACGGGGACGAGGACGACGGGGACGAGGACGACGGGGACGAGGACGACGGGGACGAGGACGACGGGGACGAGGACGACGGGGACGAGGACGACGGGGACGAGGACGACGGGGACGAGGACGACGGGGACGAGGACGACGGGGACGAGGACGACGGGGACGAGGACGACGGGGACGAGGACGACGGGGACGAGGACGACGGGGACGAGGACGACGGGGACGAGGACGACGGGGACGAGGACGACGAGGACGAGGACGACGAGGACGAGGACGAGGACGAGGACGACGAGGACGAGGACGAGGACGACGAGGACGAGGACGACGAGGACGAGGACGAGGACGACGAGGACGAGGACGAGGACGACGAGGAGGAGGACGAGGACGAGGACGACGACGACGAGGACGAGGACGACGAGGACGACGAGGACGAGGACGACGAGGACGAGGACGACGAGGACGAGGACGACGAGGACGAGGACGACGAGGACGAGGACGACGAGGACGAGGACGACTAGGACGAGGACGACGAGGACGAGGACGACGAGGACGACGAGGCCGAGGACGACGAGGACGAGGACGACGTGGACGAGGACGACGACGACGAGGACGAGGACGAGGACGACGAGGACGAGGCCGACGAGGACGAGGACGAGGACGACGAGGACGACGACGACGACGACGAGGACGTGGGCGACGAGGACGAGGATGACGAGGACGAGGACGAGGACGACGAGGACGAGGACGAGGACGACGAGGACGACGAGGACGAGGACGACGAGGACGAGGACGACGAGGACGACGAGGACGAGGACGACGACGACGACGACGACGGGGACGAGGACGACGACGACGACGAGGACGAGGACGAGGACGACGAGGACGACGAGGACGAGGACGACGAGGACTACGAGGACGAGGACGACGAGGACGAGGACGACGAGGACGACGAGGACGAGGACGACGAGGACGAGGACGACGAGGACGACGAGGACGAGGACGACGAGGACGGGGACGACGAGGACGAGGACGACGAGGACGAGGACGACGAGGACGAGAACGACGTGGACGACGAGGACGAGGACGACGATGACGGGGACGTCGTGGACGACGAGGAAGAGGACGAGGACGACGAGGACGACGAGGACGAGGACGAGGACGACGAGGACGACGAGGACGAGGACGAGGACGACGAGGACGACGAGGACGAGGACGACGAGGACGAGGACGACGAGGACGAGGACGACGAGGACGAGGACGACGAGGACGAGGACGACGAGGACGAGGACGAGGACGACGAGGATGACGAGGACGAGGACGACGAGGACGACGAGTACGAGGACGAGGACGACGAGGACGAGGACGACGAGGACGAGGACGACGAGGACGACGAGGACGAGGACGACGCGGACGAGGACGACGAGGACGAGGACGACGAGGACGAGGACGACGAGGATGAGGACGACGAGGACGAGGACGACGAGGACGACGAGGACGAGGACGGCGAGGACGACGAGGACGACGAAGACGAGGACGACGAGGACGAGGACGACGAGGACGAGGACGACGAGGACGAGGACGACGAGGACGAGGACGAGGACGACGAGGGCGAGGACGACGAGGACGAGGACGACGAGGACGAGGACGACGACGACGAGGACGAGGACGACGAGGACGAGGACGACGACGACGAGGACGAGGACGACGAGGACGAGGACGACGAGGACGAGGACGACGAGGACGAGGACGACGAGGACGAGGACGACGAGGACGAGGACGACGAGGACGAGGACGACGAGGACGAGGACGACGAGGACGAGGACGACGAGGACGAGGACGACGAGGACGAGGACGACGAGGACGAGGACGACGAGGTCGAGGACGACGAGGACGAGGACGACGAGGACGGGGACGACGAGGACGGGGACGACGAGGACGGGGACGACGAGGACGGGGACGACGAGGACGGGGACGACGAGGACGGGGACGACGACGACGGGGACGACGACGACGGGGACGACGACGACGGGGACGACGACGAAGGGGACGACGATGACGGGGACGGGGACGACGGGGACGGGGACGACGGGGACGGGGACGACGGGGACGGGCACGACGGGGACGAGGACGATGAGGACGGTGAGGACGAGGACGACGAGTACGAGGACGACGAGGACGACGAAGACGACGAGTACGAGGACGACGAGGACGACGAGGACGACGAGGACGACGAGGACGACGAGGACGAGGACGACGAGGACGAGGACGACGAGGACGAGGACGACGAGGACGAGGACGACGAGGACGAGGACGACGAGGACGAGGACGACGAGGACGAGGACGACGAGGACGAGGACGACGAGGACGAGGACGACGAGGACGAGGACGACGAGGACGAGGACGACGAGGACGAGGACGACGAGGACGAGGACGACGAGGACGAGGACGACGAGGACGAGGACGACGAGGACGAGGACGACGAGGACGAGGACGACGAGGACGAGGACGACGAGGACGAGGACGAGGACGACGAGGACGAGGACGAGGACGACGAGGACGAGGACGAGGACGACGAGGACGAGGACGACGAGGACGAGGACGAGGACGACGAGGACGAGGACGAGGACGACGAGGAGGAGGACGAGGACGAGGACGACGACGACGAGGACGAGGACGACGAGGACGACGAGGACGAGGACGACGAGGACGAGGACGACGAGGACGAGGACGACGAGGACGAGGACGACGAGGACGAGGACGACGAGGACGAGGACGACTAGGACGAGGACGACGAGGACGAGGACGACGAGGACGACGAGGCCGAGGACGACGAGGACGAGGACGACGTGGACGAGGACGACGACGACGAGGACGAGGACGAGGACGACGAGGACGAGGCCGACGAGGACGAGGACGAGGACGACGAGGACGACGACGACGACGACGAGGACGTGGGCGACGAGGACGAGGATGACGAGGACGAGGACGAGGACGACGAGGACGAGGACGAGGACGACGAGGACGACGAGGACGAGGACGACGAGGACGAGGACGACGAGGACGACGAGGACGAGGACGACGACGACGACGGGGACGAGGACGACGACGACGACGAGGACGAGGACGAGGACGACGAGGACGACGAGGACGAGGACGACGAGGACGAGGACGACGAGGACGACGAGGACGAGGACGACGAGGACGAGGACGACGAGGACGACGAGGACGAGGACGACGAGGACGGGGACGACGAGGACGAGGACGACGAGGACGAGGACGACGAGGACGAGAACGACGTGGACGACGAGGACGAGGACGACGATGACGGGGACGTCGTGGACGACGAGGAAGAGGACGAGGACGACGAGGACGACGAGGACGAGGACGAGGACGACGAGGACGACGAGGACGAGGACGAGGACGACGAGGACGACGAGGACGAGGACGACGAGGACGACGAGGACGAGGACGACGAGGACGAGGACGACGAGGACGAGGACGACGAGGACGAGGACGAGGACGACGAGGATGACGAGGACGAGGACGACGAGGACGACGAGTACGAGGACGAGGACGACGAGGACGAGGACGACGAGGACGAGGACGACGAGGACGACGAGGACGAGGACGACGCGGACGAGGACGACGAGGACGAGGACGACGAGGACGAGGACGACGAGGATGAGGACGACGAGGACGAGGACGACGAGGACGACGAGGACGAGGACGGCGAGGACGACGAGGACGACGAAGACGAGGACGACGAGGACGAGGACGACGAGGACGAGGACGACGAGGACGAGGACGACGAGGACGAGGACGAGGACGACGAGGGCGAGGACGACGAGGACGAGGACGACGAGGACGAGGACGACGAGGACGAGGACGACGAGGACGAGGACGACGACGACGAGGACGAGGACGACGAGGACGAGGACGACGAGGACGAGGACGACGAGGACGAGGACGACGAGGACGAGGACGACGAGGACGAGGACGACGAGGACGAGGACGACGAGGACGAGGACGACGAGGACGAGGACGACGAGGACGAGGACGACGAGGACGAGGACGACGAGGACGAGGACGACGAGGACGAGGACGACGAGGACGAGGACGACGAGGACGAGGACGACGAGGACGAGGACGACGAGGACGAGGACGACGAGGACGAGGACGACGAGGACGGGGACGACGAGGACGGGGACGACGAGGACGGGGACGACGAGGACGGGGACGACGAGGACGGGGACGACGAGGACGGGGACGACGAGGACGGGGACGACGACGACGGGGACGACGACGACGGGGACGACGACGACGGGGACGACGACGACGGGGACGACGATGACGGGGACGGGGACGACGGGGACGGGGACGACGGGGACGGGGACGACGGGGACGGGCACGACGGGGACGAGGACGATGAGGACGGTGAGGACGAGGACGACGAGTACGAGGACGACGAGGACGACGAAGACGACGAGTACGAGGACGACGAGGACGACGAGGACGACGAGGACGACGAGGACGACGAGGACGAGGACGACGAGGACGAGGACGACGAGGACGAGGACGACGAGGACGAGGACGAGGACGACGAGGACGACGAGGACGAGGACGACGAGGACGAGGACGACGAGGACGAGGACGACGAGGACGAGGACGACGAGGACGAGGACGACGAGGACGAGGACGACGAGGACGAGGACGACGAGGACGAGGACGACGAGGACGAGGACGACGAGGACGAGGACGACGAGGACGAGGACGACGAGGACGAGGACGACGAGGACGAGGACGACGAGGACGCGGACGACGAGGACGCGGACGACGAGGACGCGGACGACGAGGACGCGGACGACGAGGACGCGGACGACGAGGACGCGGACGACGAGGACGCGGACGACGAGGAAGAGGACGACGAGGAAGAGGACGACGGGGACGAGGACGACGGGGACGAGGACGACGGGGACGAGGACGACGGGGACGAGGACGACGGGGACGAGGACGACGGGGACGAGGACGACGGGGACGAGGACGACGGGGACGAGGACGACGGGGACGAGGACGACGGGGACGAGGACGACGGGGACGAGGACGACGGGGACGAGGACGACGGGGACGAGGACGACGGGGACGAGGACGACGGGGACGAGGACGACGGGGACGAGGACGACGGGGACGAGGACGACGGGGACGAGGACGACGGGGACGAGGACGACGGGGACGAGGACGACGAGGACGAGGACGACGAGGACGAGGACGACGAGGACGAGGACGACGAGGACGAGGACGACGAGGACGAGGACGACGAGGACGAGGACGACGAGGACGAGGACGACGAGGACGAGGACGACGAGGACGAGGACGACGAGGACGAGGACGACGAGGACGAGGACGACGAGGACGAGGACGACGAGGACGAGGACGACGAGGACGAGGACGACGAGGACGAGGACGACGAGGACGAGGACGACGAGGACGAGGACGACGAGGACGAGGACGACGAGGACGAGGACGACGAGGACGAGGACGACGAGGACGAGGACGAGGACGACGAGGACGAGGACGAGGACGACGAGGACGAGGACGAGGACGACGAGGACGAGGACGACGAGGACGAGGACGAGGACGACGAGGACGAGGACGAGGACGAGGACGAGGACGACGAGGACGAGGACGAGGACGACGAGGACGAGGACGAGGACGACGAGGAGGAGGACGAGGACGAGGACGACGACGACGAGGACGAGGACGACGAGGACGACGAGGACGAGGACGACGAGGACGAGGACGACGAGGACGAGGACGACGAGGACGAGGACGACGAGGACGAGGACGACGAGGACGAGGACGACGAGGACGAGGACGACTAGGACGAGGACGACGAGGACGAGGACGACGAGGACGACGAGGCCGAGGACGACGAGGACGAGGACGACGTGGACGAGGACGACGACGACGAGGACGAGGACGAGGACGACGAGGACGAGGCCGACGAGGACGAGGACGAGGACGACGAGGACGACGACGACGACGACGAGGACGTGGGCGACGAGGACGAGGATGACGAGGACGAGGACGAGGACGACGAGGACGAGGACGAGGACGACGAGGACGACGAGGACGAGGACGACGAGGACGAGGACGACGAGGACGAGGACGACGAGGACGAGGACGACGAGGTCGAGGACGACGAGGACGAGGACGACGAGGACGGGGACGACGAGGACGGGGACGACGAGGACGGGGACGACGAGGACGGGGACGACGAGGACGGGGACGACGACGACGGGGACGACGACGACGGGGACGACGACGACGGGGACGACGACGAAGGGGACGACGATGACGGGGACGGGGACGACGGGGACGGGGACGACGGGGACGGGGACGACGGGGACGGGCACGACGGGGACGAGGACGATGAGGACGGTGAGGACGAGGACGACGAGTACGAGGACGACGAGGACGACGAAGACGACGAGTACGAGGACGACGAGGACGACGAGGACGACGAGGACGACGAGGACGACGAGGACGAGGACGACGAGGACGAGGACGACGAGGACGAGGACGACGAGGACGAGGACGACGAGGACGAGGACGACGAGGACGAGGACGACGAGGACGAGGACGACGAGGACGAGGACGACGAGGACGAGGACGACGAGGACGAGGACGACGAGGACGAGGACGACGAGGACGAGGACGACGAGGACGAGGACGACGAGGACGAGGACGACGAGGACGAGGACGACGAGGACGAGGACGACGAGGACGAGGACGACGAGGACGAGGACGACGAGGACGAGGACGAGGACGACGAGGACGAGGACGAGGACGACGAGGACGAGGACGAGGACGACGAGGACGAGGACGACGAGGACGAGGACGAGGACGACGAGGACGAGGACGAGGACGACGAGGAGGAGGACGAGGACGAGGACGACGACGACGAGGACGAGGACGACGAGGACGACGAGGACGAGGACGACGAGGACGAGGACGACGAGGACGAGGACGACGAGGACGAGGACGACGAGGACGAGGACGACGAGGACGAGGACGACTAGGACGAGGACGACGAGGACGAGGACGACGAGGACGACGAGGCCGAGGACGACGAGGACGAGGACGACGTGGACGAGGACGACGACGACGAGGACGAGGACGAGGACGACGAGGACGAGGCCGACGAGGACGAGGACGAGGACGACGAGGACGACGACGACGACGACGAGGACGTGGGCGACGAGGACGAGGATGACGAGGACGAGGACGAGGACGACGAGGACGAGGACGAGGACGACGAGGACGACGAGGACGAGGACGACGAGGACGAGGACGACGAGGACGACGAGGACGAGGACGACGACGACGACGGGGACGAGGACGACGACGACGACGAGGACGAGGACGAGGACGACGAGGACGACGAGGACGAGGACGACGAGGACTACGAGGACGAGGACGACGAGGACGAGGACGACGAGGACGACGAGGACGAGGACGACGAGGACGAGGACGACGAGGACGACGAGGACGAGGACGACGAGGACGGGGACGACGAGGACGAGGACGACGAGGACGAGGACGACGAGGACGAGAACGACGTGGACGACGAGGACGAGGACGACGATGACGGGGACGTCGTGGACGACGAGGAAGAGGACGAGGACGACGAGGACGACGAGGACGAGGACGAGGACGACGAGGACGACGAGGACGAGGACGAGGACGACGAGGACGACGAGGACGAGGACGACGAGGACGACGAGGACGAGGACGACGAGGACGAGGACGACGAGGACGAGGACGACGAGGACGAGGACGAGGACGACGAGGATGACGAGGACGAGGACGACGAGGACGACGAGTACGAGGACGAGGACGACGAGGACGAGGACGACGAGGACGAGGACGACGAGGACGACGAGGACGAGGACGACGCGGACGAGGACGACGAGGACGAGGACGACGAGGACGAGGACGACGAGGATGAGGACGACGAGGACGAGGACGACGAGGACGACGAGGACGAGGACGGCGAGGACGACGAGGACGACGAAGACGAGGACGACGAGGACGAGGACGACGAGGACGAGGACGACGAGGACGAGGACGACGAGGACGAGGACGAGGACGACGAGGGCGAGGACGACGAGGACGAGGACGACGAGGACGAGGACGACGAGGACGAGGACGACGAGGACGAGGACGACGACGACGAGGACGAGGACGACGAGGACGAGGACGACGAGGACGAGGACGACGAGGACGAGGACGACGAGGACGAGGACGACGAGGACGAGGACGACGAGGACGAGGACGACGAGGACGAGGACGACGAGGACGAGGACGACGAGGACGAGGACGACGAGGACGAGGACGACGAGGACGAGGACGACGAGGACGAGGACGACGAGGACGAGGACGACGAGGACGAGGACGACGAGGACGAGGACGACGAGGACGAGGACGACGAGGACGAGGACGACGAGGACGAGGACGACGAGGACGAGGACGACGAGGACGGGGACGACGAGGACGGGGACGACGAGGACGGGGACGACGAGGACGGGGACGACGAGGACGGGGACGACGAGGACGGGGACGACGAGGACGGGGACGACGACGACGGGGACGACGACGACGGGGACGACGACGACGGGGACGACGACGACGGGGACGACGATGACGGGGACGGGGACGACGGGGACGGGGACGACGGGGACGGGGACGACGGGGACGGGCACGACGGGGACGAGGACGATGAGGACGGTGAGGACGAGGACGACGAGTACGAGGACGACGAGGACGACGAGTACGAGGACGACGAGGACGACGAAGACGACGAGTACGAGGACGACGAGGACGACGAGGACGACGAGGACGACGAGGACGACGAGGACGAGGACGACGAGGACGAGGACGACGAGGACGAGGACGACGAGGACGAGGACGACGAGGACGAGGACGAGGACGACGAGGACGACGAGGACGAGGACGACGAGGACGAGGACGACGAGGACGAGGACGACGAGGACGAGGACGACGAGGACGAGGACGACGAGGACGAGGACGACGAGGACGAGGACGACGAGGACGAGGACGACGAGGACGAGGACGACGAGGACGAGGACGACGAGGACGAGGACGACGAGGACGAGGACGACGAGGACGCGGACGACGAGGACGCGGACGACGAGGACGCGGACGACGAGGACGCGGACGACGAGGACGCGGACGACGAGGACGCGGACGACGAGGACGCGGACGACGAGGAAGAGGACGACGAGGAAGAGGACGACGGGGACGAGGACGACGGGGACGAGGACGACGGGGACGAGGACGACGGGGACGAGGACGACGGGGACGAGGACGACGGGGACGAGGACGACGGGGACGAGGACGACGGGGACGAGGACGACGGGGACGAGGACGACGGGGACGAGGACGACGGGGACGAGGACGACGGGGACGAGGACGACGGGGACGAGGACGACGGGGACGAGGACGACGGGGACGAGGACGACGGGGACGAGGACGACGGGGACGAGGACGACGGGGACGAGGACGACGGGGACGAGGACGACGGGGACGAGGACGACGAGGACGAGGACGACGAGGACGAGGACGACGAGGACGAGGACGACGAGGACGAGGACGACGAGGACGAGGACGACGAGGACGAGGACGACGAGGACGAGGACGACGAGGACGAGGACGACGAGGACGAGGACGACGAGGACGAGGACGACGAGGACGAGGACGACGAGGACGAGGACGACGAGGACGAGGACGACGAGGACGAGGACGACGAGGACGAGGACGACGAGGACGAGGACGACGAGGACGAGGACGACGAGGACGAGGACGACGAGGACGAGGACGACGAGGACGAGGACGACGAGGACGAGGACGAGGACGACGAGGACGAGGACGAGGACGACGAGGACGAGGACGAGGACGACGAGGACGAGGACGACGAGGACGAGGACGAGGACGACGAGGACGAGGACGAGGACGAGGACGAGGACGACGAGGACGAGGACGAGGACGACGAGGACGAGGACGAGGACGACGAGGAGGAGGACGAGGACGAGGACGACGACGACGAGGACGAGGACGACGAGGACGACGAGGACGAGGACGACGAGGACGAGGACGACGAGGACGAGGACGACGAGGACGAGGACGACGAGGACGAGGACGACGAGGACGAGGACGACTAGGACGAGGACGACGAGGACGAGGACGACGAGGACGACGAGGCCGAGGACGACGAGGACGAGGACGACGTGGACGAGGACGACGACGACGAGGACGAGGACGAGGACGACGAGGACGAGGCCGACGAGGACGAGGACGAGGACGACGAGGACGACGACGACGACGACGAGGACGTGGGCGACGAGGACGAGGATGACGAGGACGAGGACGAGGACGACGAGGACGAGGACGAGGACGACGAGGACGACGAGGACGAGGACGACGAGGACGAGGACGACGAGGACGACGAGGACGAGGACGACGAGGACGACGAGGACGAGGACGACGACGACGACGGGGACGAGGACGACGACGACGACGAGGACGAGGACGAGGACGACGAGGACGACGAGGACGAGGACGACGAGGACTACGAGGACGAGGACGACGAGGACGAGGACGACGAGGACGACGAGGACGAGGACGACGAGGACGAGGACGACGAGGACGACGAGGACGAGGACGACGAGGACGGGGACGACGAGGACGAGGACGACGAGGACGAGGACGACGAGGACGAGAACGACGTGGACGACGAGGACGAGGACGACGATGACGGGGACGTCGTGGACGACGAGGACGAGGACGAGGACGACGAGGACGACGAGGACGAGGACGAGGACGACGAGGACGAGGACGAGGACGACGAGGACGACGAGGACGAGGACGAGGACGACGAGGACGACGAGGACGAGGACGAGGACGACGAGGACGACGACGACGAGGACGACGAGGACGACGAGGACGAGGCCGACGAGGACGAGGACGAGGACGACGAGGACGACGACGACGACGACGACGACGTGGGCGACGAGGACGAGGATGACGAGGACGAGGACGAGGACGACGAGGACGAGGACGAGGACGACGAGGACGACGAGGACGAGGACGACGAGGACGAGGACGACGAGGACGACGAGGACGAGGACGACGACGACGACGGGGACGAGGACGACGACGACGACGAGGACGAGGACGAGGACGACGAGGACGACGAGGACGAGGACGACGAGGACTACGAGGACGAGGACGACGAGGACGAGGACGACGAGGACGACGAGGACGAGGACGACGAGGACGAGGACGACGAGGACGACGAGGACGAGGACGACGAGGACGGGGACGACGAGGACGAGGACGACGAGGACGAGGACGACGAGGACGAGAACGACGTGGACGACGAGGACGAGGACGACGATGACGGGGACGTCGTGGACGACGAGGACGAGGACGAGGACGACGAGGACGACGAGGACGAGGACGAGGACGACGAGGACGAGGACGAGGACGACGAGGACGACGAGGACGAGGACGAGGACGACGAGGACGACGAGGACGAGGACGAGGACGACGAGGACGACGAGGACGAGGACGACGAGGACGACGAGGACGAGGACGACGAGGACGACGAGGACGAGGACGACGAGGACGAGGACGACGAGGACGAGGACGACGAGGACGAGGACGAGGACGACGAGGATGACGAGGACGAGGACGACGAGGACGACGAGTACGAGGACGAGGACGACGAGGACGAGGACGACGAGGACGAGGACGACGAGGACGACGAGGACGAGGACGACGCGGACGAGGACGACGAGGACGAGGACGACGAGGACGAGGACGACGAGGATGAGGACGACGAGGACGAGGACGACGAGGACGACGAGGACGAGGACGGCGAGGACGACGAGGACGACGAAGACGAGGACGACGAGGACGAGGACGACGAGGACGAGGACGACGAGGACGAGGACGACGAGGACGAGGACGACGAGGACGAGGACGAGGACGACGAGGGCGAGGACGACGAGGACGAGGACGACGAGGACGAGGACGACGAGGACGAGGACGACGAGGACGAGGACGACGACGACGAGGACGAGGACGACGAGGACGAGGACGACGAGGACGAGGACGACGAGGACGAGGACGACGAGGACGAGGACGACGAGGACGAGGACGACGAGGACGAGGACGACGAGGACGAGGACGACGAGGACGAGGACGACGAGGACGAGGACGACGAGGACGAGGACGACGAGGACGAGGACGACGAGGACGAGGACGACGAGGACGAGGACGACGAGGACGAGGACGACGAGGGCGAGGACGACGAGGACGAGGACGACGAGGACGAGGACGACGAGGACGGGGACGACGAGGACGGGGACGACGAGGACGGGGACGACGAGGACGGGGACGACGAGGACGGGGACGACGACGACGGGGACGACGACGACGGGGACGACGACGACGGGGACGACGACGACGGGGACGACGATGACGGGGACGGGGACGACGGGGACGGGGACGACGGGGACGGGGACGACGGGGACGGGCACGACGGGGACGAGGACGATGAGGACGGTGAGGACGAGGACGACGAGTACGAGGACGACGAGGACGACGAAGACGACGAGTACGAGGACGACGAGGACGACGAGGACGACGAGGACGACGAGGACGACGAGGACGAGGACGACGAGGACGAGGACGACGAGGACGAGGACGACGAGGACGAGGAGGACGAGGACGAGGACGACGAGGACGACGAGGACGAGGACGAGGACGACGAGGACGACGAGGAACGAGGACGAGGACGACGAGGACGACGAGGACGACGAGGACGAGGACGAGGACCACGAGGACGACGAGGACGAGGACGACGAGGACGAGCACGACGAGGACGAGCACGACGAGGACGAGGACGACGAGGACGAGGACGACGAGGACGACGAGGACGAGGACGACGAGGACGAGGACGACGAGGACGAGGACGACGAGGACGAGGACGACGAGGACGAGGACGACGAGGACGAGGACGACGAGGACGAGGACGACGAGGACGAGGACGACGAGGACGAGGACGACGAGGACGCGGACGACGAGGACGCGGACGACGAGGACGCGGACGACGAGGACGCGGACGACGAGGACGCGGACGACGAGGACGCGGACGACGAGGAAGAGGACGACGGGGACGAGGACGACGGGGACGAGGACGACGGGGACGAGGACGACGGGGACGAGGACGACGGGGACGAGGACGACGGGGACGAGGACGACGGGGACGAGGACGACGGGGACGAGGACGACGGGGACGAGGACGACGGGGACGAGGACGACGGGGACGAGGACGACGGGGACGAGGACGACGGGGACGAGGACGACGGGGACGAGGACGACGGGGACGAGGACGACGGGGACGAGGACGACGGGGACGAGGACGACGGGGACGAGGACGACGGGGACGAGGACGACGGGGACGAGGACGACGGGGACGAGGACGACGAGGACGAGGACGACGAGGACGAGGACGACTAGGACGAGGACGACGAGGACGAGGACGACGAGGACGACGAGGCCGAGGACGACGAGGACGAGGACGACGTGGACGAGGACGACGACGACGAGGACGAGGACGAGGACGACGAGGACGAGGCCGACGAGGACGAGGACGAGGACGACGAGGACGACGACGACGACGACGAGGACGTGGGCGACGAGGACGAGGATGACGAGGACGAGGACGAGGACGACGAGGACGAGGACGAGGACGACGAGGACGACGAGGACGAGGACGACGAGGACGAGGACGACGAGGACGACGAGGACGAGGACGACGACGACGACGGGGACGAGGACGACGACGACGACGAGGACGAGGACGAGGACGACGAGGACGACGAGGACGAGGACGACGAGGACTACGAGGACGAGGACGACGAGGACGAGGACGACGAGGACGACGAGGACGAGGACGACGAGGACGAGGACGACGAGGACGACGAGGACGAGGACGACGAGGACGGGGACGACGAGGACGAGGACGACGAGGACGAGGACGACGAGGACGAGAACGACGTGGACGACGAGGACGAGGACGACGATGACGGGGACGTCGTGGACGACGAGGACGAGGACGAGGACGACGAGGACGACGAGGACGAGGACGAGGACGACGAGGACGAGGACGAGGACGACGAGGACGACGAGGACGAGGACGAGGACGACGAGGACGACGAGGACGAGGACGAGGACGACGAGGACGACGAGGACGAGGACGACGAGGACGACGAGGACGAGGACGACGAGGACGACGAGGACGAGGACGACGAGGACGAGGACGACGAGGACGAGGACGACGAGGACGAGGACGAGGACGACGAGGATGACGAGGACGAGGACGACGAGGACGACGAGTACGAGGACGAGGACGACGAGGACGAGGACGACGAGGACGAGGACGACGAGGACGACGAGGACGAGGACGACGCGGACGAGGACGACGAGGACGAGGACGACGAGGACGAGGACGACGAGGATGAGGACGACGAGGACGAGGACGACGAGGACGACGAGGACGAGGACGGCGAGGACGACGAGGACGACGAAGACGAGGACGACGAGGACGAGGACGACGAGGACGAGGACGACGAGGACGAGGACGACGAGGACGAGGACGAGGACGACGAGGGCGAGGACGACGAGGACGAGGACGACGAGGACGAGGACGACGAGGACGAGGACGACGAGGACGAGGACGACGACGACGAGGACGAGGACGACGAGGACGAGGACGACGAGGACGAGGACGACGAGGACGAGGACGACGAGGACGAGGACGACGAGGACGAGGACGACGAGGACGAGGACGACGAGGACGAGGACGACGAGGACGAGGACGACGAGGACGAGGACGACGAGGACGAGGACGACGAGGACGAGGACGACGAGGACGAGGACGACGAGGACGAGGACGACGAGGACGAGGACGACGAGGGCGAGGACGACGAGGACGAGGACGACGAGGACGAGGACGACGAGGACGGGGACGACGAGGACGGGGACGACGAGGACGGGGACGACGAGGACGGGGACGACGAGGACGGGGACGACGACGACGGGGACGACGACGACGGGGACGACGACGACGGGGACGACGACGACGGGGACGACGATGACGGGGACGGGGACGACGGGGACGGGGACGACGGGGACGGGGACGACGGGGACGGGCACGACGGGGACGAGGACGATGAGGACGGTGAGGACGAGGACGACGAGTACGAGGACGACGAGGACGACGAAGACGACGAGTACGAGGACGACGAGGACGACGAGGACGACGAGGACGACGAGGACGACGAGGACGAGGACGACGAGGACGAGGACGACGAGGACGAGGAGGACGAGGACGAGGACGACGAGGACGACGAGGACGAGGACGAGGACGACGAGGACGACGAGGAACGAGGACGAGGACGACGAGGACGACGAGGACGACGAGGACGAGGACGAGGACCACGAGGACGACGAGGACGAGGACGACGAGGACGAGCACGACGAGGACGAGCACGACGAGGACGAGGACGACGAGGACGAGGACGACGAGGACGACGAGGACGAGGACGACGAGGACGAGGACGACGAGGACGAGGACGACGAGGACGAGGACGACGAGGACGAGGACGACGAGGACGAGGACGACGAGGACGAGGACGACGAGGACGAGGACGACGAGGACGAGGACGACGAGGACGAGGACGACGAGGACGCGGACGACGAGGACGCGGACGACGAGGACGCGGACGACGAGGACGCGGACGACGAGGACGCGGACGACGAGGACGCGGACGACGAGGAAGAGGACGACGGGGACGAGGACGACGGGGACGAGGACGACGGGGACGAGGACGACGGGGACGAGGACGACGGGGACGAGGACGACGGGGACGAGGACGACGGGGACGAGGACGACGGGGACGAGGACGACGGGGACGAGGACGACGGGGACGAGGACGACGGGGACGAGGACGACGGGGACGAGGACGACGGGGACGAGGACGACGGGGACGAGGACGACGGGGACGAGGACGACGGGGACGAGGACGACGGGGACGAGGACGACGGGGACGAGGACGACGGGGACGAGGACGACGGGGACGAGGACGACGGGGACGAGGACGACGGGGACGAGGACGACGGGGACGAGGACGACGAGGACGAGGACGACGAGGACGAGGACGACGAGGACGAGGACGACGAGGACGAGGACGACGAGGACGAGGACGACGAGGACGAGGACGACGAGGACGAGGACGACGAGGACGAGGACGACGAGGACGAGGACGACGAGGACGAGGACGACGAGGACGAGGACGACGAGGACGAGGACGACGAGGACGAGGACGACGAGGACGAGGACGACGAGGACGAGGACGACGAGGACGAGGACGACGAGGACGAGGACGACGAGGACGAGGACGACGAGGACGAGGACGACGAGGACGAGGACGAGGACGACGAGGACGAGGACGAGGACGACGAGGACGAGGACGAGGACGACGAGGACGAGGACGAGGACGACGAGGACGAGGACGAGGACGAGGACGAGGACGAGGACGACGACGACGAGGACGAGGACGACGAGGACGACGAGGACGAGGACGACGAGGACGAGGACGACGAGGACGAGGACGACGAGGACGAGGACGACGAGGACGAGGACGACTAGGACGAGGACGACGAGGACGAGGACGACGAGGACGACGAGGCCGAGGACGACGAGGACGAGGACGACGTGGACGAGGACGACGACGACGAGGACGAGGACGAGGACGACGAGGACGAGGCCGACGAGGACGAGGACGAGGACGACGAGGACGACGACGACGACGACGAGGACGTGGGCGACGAGGACGAGGATGACGAGGACGAGGACGAGGACGACGAGGACGAGGACGAGGACGACGAGGACGACGAGGACGAGGACGACGAGGACGAGGACGACGAGGACGACGAGGACGAGGACGACGACGACGACGGGGACGAGGACGACGACGACGACGAGGACGAGGACGAGGACGACGAGGACGACGAGGACGAGGACGACGAGGACTACGAGGACGAGGACGACGAGGACGAGGACGACGAGGACGACGAGGACGAGGACGACGAGGACGACGAGGACGAGGACGACGAGGACGACGAGGACGAGGACGACGAGGACGAGGACGACGAGGACGACGAGGACGAGGACGACGAGGACGGGGACGACGAGGACGAGGACGACGAGGACGAGGACGACGAGGACGAGAACGACGTGGACGACGAGGACGAGGACGACGATGACGGGGACGTCGTGGACGACGAGGACGAGGACGAGGACGACGAGGACGACGAGGACGAGGACGAGGACGACGAGGACGACGAGGACGAGGACGAGGACGACGAGGACGACGAGGACGAGGACGACGAGGACGACGAGGACGAGGACGACGAGGATGACGAGGACGAGGACGACGAGGACGACGAGTACGAGGACGAGGACGACGAGGACGAGGACGACGAGGACGACGAGGACGAGGACGACGCGGGCGAGGGCGACGAGGACGACGAGGACAAGGACGACGAGGACGAGGACGACGAGGACGAGGACGACGAGGACGACGAGGACGACGAGGACGAGGACGACGAGGACCAGGACGACGAGGACGAGGACGACGAGGACGAGGACGACGAGGACGAGGACGACGAGGACGAGGACGGCGAGGACGAGGACGACGAGGACGAGGACGACGAGGACGACGAGGACGGGGACGACGAGGACGGGGACGACGAGGACGGGGACGACGAGGACGGGGACGACGAGGACGAGGACGACGAGGACGAAGACGACGAGGACGAGGACGAGGACGAGGACGAGGACGACGAGGACGAGGACGAGGACGACGAGGACGAGGACGAGGACGACGAGGAGGAGGACGAGGACGAGGACGACGACGACGAGGACGAGGACGACGAGGACGACGAGGACGAGGACGACGAGGACGGGGACGACGAGGACGGGGACGACGAGGACGGGGACGACGAGGACGGGGACGACGAGGACGGGGACGACGACGACGGGGACGACGACGACGGGGACGACGACGACGGGGACGACGACGACGGGGACGACGATGACGGGGACGGGGACGACGGGGACGGGGACGACGGGGACGGGGACGACGGGGACGGGCACGACGGGGACGAGGACGATGAGGACGGTGAGGACGAGGACCACGAGTACGAGGACGACGAGGACGACGAAGACGACGAGTACGAGGACGACGAGGACGACGAGGACGACGAGGACGACGAGGACGACGAGGACGAGGACGACGAGGACGAGGACGACGAGGACGAGGAGGACGAGGACGAGGACGACGAGGACGACGAGGACGAGGACGAGGACGACGAGGACGACGAGGAACGAGGACGAGGACGACGAGGACGACGAGGACGACGAGGACGACGAGGACGACGAGGACGAGGACGAGGACCACGAGGACGAGGACGAGGACCACGAGGACGACGAGGACGAGGACGACGAGGACGAGCACGACGAGGACGAGGACGACGAGGACGAGGACGACGAGGACGACGAGGACGAGGACGAGGACGACGAGGACGAGGACGACGAGGACGAGGACGACGAGGACGAGGACGACGAGGACGAGGACGACGAGGACGAGGACGACGAGGACGAGGACGACGAGGACGAGGACGACGAGGACGAGGACGAGGACGACGAGGACGAGGACGAGGACGACGAGGACGAGGACGAGGACGACGAGGACGAGGACGACGAGGACGAGGACGAGGACGACGAGGACGAGGACGAGGACGACGAGGACGAGGACGACGAGGACGAGGACGAGGACGACGAGGACGAGGACGAGGACGAGGACGAGGACGACGAGGACGAGGACGAGGACGACGAGGACGAGGACGAGGACGACGAGGAGGAGGACGAGGACGAGGACGACGACGACGAGGACGAGGACGACGAGGACGACGAGGACGAGGACGACGAGGACGAGGACGACGAGGACGAGGACGACGAGGACGAGGACGACGAGGACGAGGACGACGAGGACGAGGACGACTAGGACGAGGACGACGAGGACGAGGACGACGAGGACGACGAGGCCGAGGACGACGAGGACGAGGACGACGTGGACGAGGACGACGACGACGAGGACGAGGACGAGGACGACGAGGACGAGGCCGACGAGGACGAGGACGAGGACGACGAGGACGACGACGACGAGGACGAGGACGACGAGGACGAGGACGACGAGGACGAGGACGACGAGGACGAGGACGACGAGGACGAGGACGACGAGGACGAGGACGACGAGGACGAGGACGACGAGGACGAGGACGACGAGGACGAGGACGACGAGGACGAGGACGACGAGGACGAGGACGACGAGGACGAGGACGACGAGGACGAGGACGACGAGGACGAGGACGACGAGGACGAGGACGACGAGGACGAGGACGACGAGGACGAGGACGAGGACGACGAGGAGGAGGACGAGGACGAGGACGACGACGACGAGGACGAGGACGACGAGGACGACGAGGACGAGGACGACGAGGACGAGGACGACGAGGACGAGGACGACGAGGACGAGGACGACGAGGACGAGGACGACGAGGACGAGGACGACTAGGACGAGGACGACGAGGACGAGGACGACGAGGACGACGAGGCCGAGGACGACGAGGACGAGGACGACGACGAGGACGAGGACGAGGACGACGAGGACGAGGCCGACGAGGACGAGGACGAGGACGACGAGGACGACGACGACGAGGACGAGGACGACGAGGACGAGGACGACGAGGACGAGGACGACGAGGACGAGGACGACGAGGACGAGGACGACGAGGACGAGGACGACGACGACGAGGACGAGGACGACGAGGACGAGGACGACGAGGACGAGGACGACCAGGACGAGGACGACGAGGACGAGGACGACGAGGACGAGGACGACGAGGACGAGGACGACGAGGACGAGGACGACGAGGACGAGGACGACGAGGACGAGGACGACGAGGACGAGGACGACGAGGACGAGGACGACGAGGACGAGGACGACGAGGACGAGGACGACGAGGACGAGGACGACGAGGACGAGGACGACGAGGACGAGGACGACGAGGACGGGGACGACGAGGACGGGGACGACGAGGACGGGGACGACGAGGACGGGGACGACGAGGACGGGGACGACGACGACGGGGACGACGACGACGGGGACGACGACGACGGGGACGACGATGACGGGGACGGGGACGACGGGGACGGGGACGACGGGGACGGGGACGACGGGGACGGGCACGACGGGGACGAGGACGATGAGGACGGTGAGGACGAGGACGACGAGTACGAGGACGACGAGGACGACGAAGACGACGAGTACGAGGACGACGAGGACGACGAGGACGACGAGGACGACGAGGACGACGAGGACGAGGACGACGAGGACGAGGACGACGAGGACGAGGAGGACGAGGACGAGGACGACGAGGACGACGAGGACGAGGACGAGGACGACGAGGACGACGAGGAACGAGGACGAGGACGACGAGGACGACGAGGACGACGAGGACGACGAGGACGACGAGGACGACGAGGACGAGGACGACGAGGACGAGCACGACGAGGACGAGCACGACGAGGACGAGGACGACGAGGACGAGGACGACGAGGACGACGAGGACGAGGACGACGAGGACGAGGACGACGAGGACGAGGACGACGAGGACGAGGACGACGAGGACGAGGACGACGAGGACGAGGACGACGAGGACGAGGACGACGAGGACGAGGACGACGAGGACGAGGACGACGAGGACGCGGACGACGAGGACGCGGACGACGAGGACGCGGACGACGAGGACGCGGACGACGAGGACGCGGACGACGAGGACGCGGACGACGAGGAAGAGGACGACGGGGACGAGGACGACGGGGACGAGGACGACGGGGACGAGGACGACGGGGACGAGGACGACGGGGACGAGGACGACGGGGACGAGGACGACGGGGACGAGGACGACGGGGACGAGGACGACGGGGACGAGGACGACGGGGACGAGGACGACGGGGACGAGGACGACGGGGACGAGGACGACGGGGACGAGGACGACGGGGACGAGGACGACGGGGACGAGGACGACGGGGACGAGGACGACGGGGACGAGGACGACGGGGACGAGGACGACGGGGACGAGGACGACGAGGACGAGGACGACGAGGACGAGGACGACGAGGACGAGGACGACGAGGACGAGGACGACGAGGACGAGGACGACGAGGACGAGGACGACGAGGACGAGGACGACGAGGACGAGGACGACGAGGACGAGGACGACGAGGACGAGGACGACGAGGACGAGGACGACGAGGACGAGGACGACGAGGACGAGGACGACGAGGACGAGGACGACGAGGACGAGGACGACGAGGACGAGGACGACGAGGACGAGGACGACGAGGACGAGGACGACGAGGACGAGGACGACGAGGACGAGGACGACGAGGACGAGGACGACGAGGACGAGGACGACGAGGACGAGGACGACGAGGACGAGGACGAGGACGACGAGGACGAGGACGAGGACGACGAGGACGAGGACGAGGACGAGGACGACGAGGACGAGGACGAGGACGACGAGGACGAGGACGAGGACGAGGACGAGGACGACGAGGACGAGGACGAGGACGACGAGGACGAGAACGAGGACGACGAGGAGGAGGACGAGGACGAGGACGACGACGACGAGGACGAGGACGACGAGGACGACGAGGACGAGGACGACGAGGACGAGGACGACGAGGACGAGGACGACGAGGACGAGGACGACGAGGACGAGGACGACGAGGACGAGGACGACTAGGACGAGGACGACGAGGACGAGGACGACGAGGACGACGAGGCCGAGGACGACGAGGACGAGGACGACGTGGACGAGGACGACGACGACGAGGACGAGGACGAGGACGACGAGGACGAGGCCGACGAGGACGAGGACGAGGACGACGAGGACGACGACGACGACGACGAGGACGTGGGCGACGAGGACGAGGATGACGAGGACGAGGACGAGGACGACGAGGACGAGGACGAGGACGACGAGGACGACGAGGACGAGGACGACGAGGACGAGGACGACGAGGACGACGAGGACGAGGACGACGACGACGACGGGGACGAGGACGACGACGACGACGAGGACGAGGACGAGGACGACGAGGACGACGAGGACGAGGACGACGAGGACTACGAGGACGAGGACGACGAGGACGAGGACGACGAGGACGACGAGGACGAGGACGACGAGGACGAGGACGACGAGGACGACGAGGACGAGGACGACGAGGACGGGGACGACGAGGACGAGGACGACGAGGACGAGGACGACGAGGACGAGAACGACGTGGACGACGAGGACGAGGACGACGATGACGGGGACGTCGTGGACGACGAGGACGAGGACGAGGACGACGAGGACGACGAGGACGAGGACGAGGATGACGAGGACGAGGACGAGGACGACGAGGACGACGAGGACGAGGACGAGGACGACGAGGACGACGAGGACGAGGACGAGGACGACGAGGACGACGAGGACGAGGACGACGAGGACGACGAGGACGAGGACGACGAGGACGACGAGGACGAGGACGACGAGGACGAGGACGACGAGGACGAGGACGACGAGGACGAGGACGAGGACGACGAGGATGACGAGGACGAGGACGACGAGGACGACGAGTACGAGGACGAGGACGACGAGGACGAGGACGACGAGGACGAGGACGACGAGGACGACGAGGACGAGGACGACGCGGACGAGGACGACGAGGACGAGGACGACGAGGACGAGGACGACGAGGATGAGGACGACGAGGACGAGGACGACGAGGACGACGAGGACGAGGACGGCGAGGACGACGAGGACGACGAAGACGAGGACGACGAGGACGAGGACGACGAGGACGAGGACGACGAGGACGAGGACGACGAGGACGAGGACGAGGACGACGAGGGCGAGGACGACGAGGACGAGGACGACGAGGACGAGGACGACGAGGACGAGGACGACGAGGACGAGGACGACGACGACGAGGACGAGGACGACGAGGACGAGGACGACGAGGACGAGGACGACGAGGACGAGGACGACGAGGACGAGGACGACGAGGACGAGGACGACGAGGACGAGGACGACGAGGACGAGGACGACGAGGACGAGGACGACGAGGACGAGGACGACGAGGACGAGGACGACGAGGACGAGGACGACGAGGACGAGGACGACGAGGACGAGGACGACGAGGACGAGGACGACGAGGGCGAGGACGACGAGGACGAGGACGACGAGGACGAGGACGACGAGGACGGGGACGACGAGGACGGGGACGACGAGGACGGGGACGACGAGGACGGGGACGACGAGGACGGGGACGACGACGACGGGGACGACGACGACGGGGACGACGACGACGGGGACGACGACGACGGGGACGACGATGACGGGGACGGGGACGACGGGGACGGGGACGACGGGGACGGGGACGACGGGGACGGGCACGACGGGGACGACGACGACGGGGACGACGACGACGGGGACGACGATGACGGGGACGGGGACGACGGGGACGGGGACGACGGGGACGGGGACGACGGGGACGGGCACGACGGGGACGAGGACGATGAGGACGGTGAGGACGAGGACGACGAGTACGAGGACGACGAGGACGACGAAGACGACGAGTACGAGGACGACGAGGACGACGAGGACGACGAGGACGACGAGGACGACGAGGACGAGGACGACGAGGACGAGGACGACGAGGACGAGGAGGACGAGGACGAGGACGACGAGGACGACGAGGACGAGGACGAGGACGACGAGGACGACGAGGAACGAGGACGAGGACGACGAGGACGACGAGGACGACGAGGACGAGGACGAGGACCACGAGGACGACGAGGACGAGGACGACGAGGACGAGCACGACGAGGACGAGCACGACGAGGACGAGGACGACGAGGACGAGGACGACGAGGACGACGAGGACGAGGACGACGAGGACGAGGACGACGAGGACGAGGACGACGAGGACGAGGACGACGAGGACGAGGACGACGAGGACGAGGACGACGAGGACGAGGACGACGAGGACGAGGACGACGAGGACGAGGACGACGAGGACGCGGACGACGAGGACGCGGACGACGAGGACGCGGACGACGAGGACGCGGACGACGAGGACGCGGACGACGAGGACGCGGACGACGAGGAAGAGGACGAC
>OX122893.2:22800509-22905509 GCA_944738655.2 Andrena hattorfiana | reverse complement strand
ACGAGGACGACGAGGACGAGGACGACGAGGACGACGAGGACGAGGACGACGAGGACGACGAGGACGAGGACGAGGACGACGAGGACGACGAGGACGAGGACGACGAGGACGACGAGGACGACGAGGACGAGGCCGACGAGGACGACGAGGACGAGGACGACGAGGACGAGGACGACGAGGACGAGGACGACGCGGACGAGGACGACGAGGACGAGGACGACGAGGACGAGGACGACGAGGACGAGGACGACGAGGACGAGGACGACGAGGACGAGGACGACGAGGACGAGGACGACGAGGACGAGGACGAGGACGACGAGGACGAGGACGACGAGGACGAGGACGACGAGGACGAGGACGAGGACAACGAGGACGACGAGGACGACGAGGACGAGGAAGACGAGGACGACGAGGACGAGGACGACGAGGACGACGAGGACGAGGACGACGAGGACGACGAGGACGAGGACGACGAGGACGACGAGGACGAGGACGAGGACGACGAGGACGACGAGGACGACGAGGACGAGGACGACGAGGACGAGGACGACGAGGACGAGGACGACGAGGACGAGGACGACGAGGACGAGGACGACGAGGACGAGGACGACGAGGACGAGGACGACGAGGACGAGGACGACGAGGACGACGACGACGAGGACGAGGACGACGAGGACGAGGACGACGAGGACGAGGACGACGAGGACGAGGACGACGAGGACGAGGACGAGGACGACGAGGACGAGGACGAGGACGACGAGGACGAGGACGAGGACGACGAGGACGAGGACGACGAGGACGAGGACGACGAGGACGAGGACGACGAGGACGACGAGTACGAGGACGACGAGGACGACGAGGACGAGGTCGAAGAAGACGAGGACGACGAGGACGAGGACGACGAGGACGACGAGGACGAGGACGACGAGGACGAGGACGACGAGGACGAGGACGACGAGGACAAGGACGACGAGGACGAGGACGACGAGGACGAGGACGACGAGGACGAGGACGACGAGGACGAGGACGAGGACGACGAGGACGAGGACGACGAGGACGACGAGGACGAGGACGACGAGGACGACGAGGACGACGAGGACGACGAGGACGACGAGGACGACGAGGACGAGGACGACGTGGACGACGAGGACGACGAGGACGACGAGGACGACGAGGACGACGAGGACGACGAGGACGACGAGGACGAGGACGACGAGGACGACGAGGACGACGAGGACGAGGACGACGAGGACGACGAGGACGAGGACGAGGACGACGAGGACGACGAGGACGAGGACGACGAGGACGAGGACGACGAGGACGAGGACGACGAGGACGACGATGACGAGGACGACGAGGACGAGGACGACGAGGACGACGAGGACGAGGACGACGAGGACGACGAGGACGAGGACGACGAGGACGACGAGGACGAGGACGACGAGGACGAGGACGCGGACGACGAGGACGAGGACGACGAGGACGAGGACGACGAGGACAAGGACGACGAGGACGAGGACGACGAGGACGACGAGGACGAGGAGGACGAGGACGACGAGGACGAGGACGACGAGGACGAGGTCGTCGTGGACGACGAGGACGAGGACGAGGACGACGAGGACGACGAGAACGAGGACGAGGACGACGAGGACGACGAGGACGAGGACGACGAGGACGACGAGTACGAGGACGACGAGGACGACGAGGACGACGAGGACGACGAGGACGAGGACGACGAGGACGAGGACGACGAGGACGAAGACGACGAGGACGAGGACGAGGACGACGAGGACGACGAGGACGAGGACGACGAGGACGAGGACGACGTGGACGACGAGTACGAGGACGACGAGGACGACGAGGACGAGGACGACGAGGACGACGAGTACGAGGACGACGAGGACGACGAGGACGAGGACGAGGAAGACGAGGACGACGAGGACGAGGACGACGAGGACGAGGACGACGAGGACGAGGACGACGAGGACGAGGACGACGAGGACGAGGACGACGAGGACGAGGACGACGAGGACGACGAGGACGAGGACGACGAGGACGACGAGGACGAGGACGACGAGTACGAGGACGACGAGGACGACGAGGACGACGAGGACGACGAGGACGAGGCCGACGAGGACGACGAGGACGACGAGGACGACGAGGACGACGAGGACGAGGACGACGAGGACGAGGACGACGAGGACGAGGACGACGAGGACGAGGACGACGAGGACGAGGACGACGAGGACGAGGACGACGAGGACGAGGACGACGAGGACGAGGACGACGAGGACGAGGACGACGAGGACGAGGACGACGAGGACGAGGACGACGAGGACGAGGACGACGAGGACGAGGACGACGAGGACGACGAGGACGAGGACGACGAGGACGACGAGGACGAGGACGACGAGGACGACGAGGACGACGAGGACGAGGACGACGAGGACGAGGACGACGAGGACGAGGACGACGAGGACGAGGACGACGAGGACGAGGACGACGAGGACGAGGACGACGAGGACGAGGACGACGAGGACGAGGACGACGAGGACGAGGACGACGAGGACGAGGACGACGAGGACGAGGACGACGAGGACGAGGACGACGAGGACGAGGACGACGAGGACGAGGACGACGAGGACGAGGACGACGAGGACGAGGACGACGAGGACGAGGACGACGAGGACGAGGACGACGAGGACGAGGACGACGAGGACGAGGACGACGAGGACGAGGACGACGAGGACGAGGACGACGAGGTCGAGGACGACGAGAACGAGGACGACGAGGACGAGGACGACGAGGACGACGAGGACGACGAGGACGAGGGCGACGAGGACGAGGGCGACGAGGACGACGAGGACGAGGACGACGAGGACGACGAGGACGACGAGGACGAGGACGACGAGGACGACGAGGACGACGAGGACGACGAGGACGAGGACAACGAGGACGAGGACGACGAGGACGAGGACGAGGACGACGAGGACGAGGACGAGGACGACGAGGACGAGGACGACGAGGACGAGGACGACGAGGACGACGAGTACGAGGACGACGAGGACCACGAGTACGAGGACGACGAGGACGACGAGGACGAGGACGAGGAAGACGAGGACGACGAGGACGAGGACGACGAGGACGACGAGGACGAGGACGACGAGGACGACGAGGACGAGGACGAGGACGACGAGGACGACGAGGACGAGGACGAGGACGACGAGGACGACGAGGACGAGGACGACGAGGACGACGAGTACGAGGACGACGAGGACGACGAGGACGACGAGGACGACGAGGACGACGAGGACGACGAGGACGACGAGGACGACGAGGACGAGGACGACGATGACGAGGACGAGGACGACGAGGACGACGAGGACGACGAGGACGAGGACGACGAGGACGAGGACGACGAGGACGAGGACGACGAGGACGAGGACGACGAGGACGAGGACGACGAGGACGAGGACGACGAGGACGAGGACGACGAGGACCAGGACGACGAGGACGAGGACGACGAGGACGAGGACGACGAGGACGAGGACGACGAGGACGAGGACGACGAGGACGAGGAGGACGAGGACGACGAGGACGAGGACGACGAGGACGAGGACGACGAGGACGAGGACGAGGACGACGAGGACGAGGACGACGAGGACGACGAGGACGAGGACGACGAGGACGACGAGGACGAGGACGACGAGGACGACGAGGACGAGGACGACGAGGACGACGAGGACGACGAGGACGAGGCCGACGAGGACGACGAGGACGACGAGGACGAGGACGACGAGGACGAGGATGACGAGGACGAGGACGACGAGGACGAGGACGACGAGGACGAGGACGACGAGGACGAGGACGACGAGGACGAGGACGACGAGGACGAGGACGACGAGGACGAGGACGAGGACGACGAGGACGACGAGGACGAGGACGACGAGGACGACGAGGACGACGAGGACGAGGACGACGACGACGAGGACGACGATGACGAGGACGACGATGACGAGGACGACGATGACGAGGACGAAGACGACGAGGACGACGAGGACGAGGACGACGAGGACGAGGACGACGAGGACGAGGACGACGAGGACGAGGACGACGAGGACGAGGAAGACGAGGACGACGAGGACGACGAGGACGAGGGCGACGAGGACGAGGGCGACGAGGACGACGAGGACGAGGACGACGAGGACGACGAGGACGACGAGGACGAGGACGACGAGGACGAGGACGACGAGGACGACGAGGACGAGGACGACGAGGACGACGAGGACGACGAGGACGACGAGGACGACGAGGACGAGGACGACGAGGACGAGGACGACGAGGACGAGGACGACGAGGACGAGGACGACGAGGACGAGGACGACGAGGACGAGGACGACGAGGACGAGGACGACGAGGACGACGAGGACGAGGACGACGAGGACGAGGACGACGAGGACGACGAGGACGAGGACGACGAGGACGACGAGTACGAGGACGACGAGGACGACGAGGACGACGAGGACGACGAGGACGAGGACGACGAGGACGAGGACGACGAGGACGAAGACGACGAGGACGAGGACGAGGACGACGAGGACGACGAGGACGAGGACGACGAGGACGAGGACGACGTGGACGACGAGTACGAGGACGACGAGGACGACGAGGACGAGGACGACGAGGACGACGAGTACGAGGACGACGAGGACGACGAGGACGAGGACGAGGAAGACGAGGACGACGAGGACGAGGACGACGAGGACGAGGACGACGAGGACGAGGACGACGAGGACGAGGACGACGAGGACGAGGACGACGAGGACGAGGACGACGAGGACGACGAGGACGAGGACGACGAGGACGACGAGGACGAGGACGACGAGTACGAGGACGACGAGGACGACGAGGACGACGAGGACGACGAGGACGAGGCCGACGAGGACGACGAGGACGAGGCCGACGAGGACGACGAGGACGACGAGGACGACGAGGACGACGAGGACGAGGACGACGAGGACGAGGACGACGAGGACGAGGACGACGAGGACGAGGACGACGAGGACGAGGACGACGAGGACGAGGACGACGAGGACGAGGACGACGAGGACGAGGACGACGAGGACGAGGACGACGAGGACGAGGACGACGAGGACGAGGACGACGAGGACGAGGACGACGAGGACGACGAGGACGACGAGGACGAGGACGACGAGGACGACGAGGACGACGAGGACGAGGACGACGAGGACGACGAGGACGACGAGGACGAGGACGACGAGGACGAGGACGACGAGGACGAGGACGACGAGGACGAGGACGACGAGGACGAGGACGACGAGGACGAGGACGACGAGGACGAGGACGACGAGGATGAGGACGACGAGGACGAGGACGACGAGGACGAGGACGACGAGGACGAGGACGACGAGGACGAGGACGACGAGGACGAGGACGACGAGGACGAGGACGACGAGGACGAGGACGACGAGGACGAGGACGACGAGGACGAGGACGACGAGGACGAGGACGACGAGGACGAGGACGACGAGGACGAGGACGACGAGGACGAGGACGACGAGGACGAGGACGACGAGGACGAGGACGACGAGGTCGAGGACGACGAGAACGAGGACGACGAGGACGAGGACGACGAGGACGACGAGGACGACGAGGACGAGGGCGACGAGGACGAGGGCGACGAGGACGACGAGGACGAGGACGACGAGGACGACGAGGACGACGAGGACGAGGACGACGAGGACGACGAGGACGACGAGGACGACGAGGACGAGGACAACGAGGACGAGGACGACGAGGACGAGGACGAGGACGACGAGGACGAGGACGACGAGGACGAGGACGACGAGGACGACGAGTACGAGGACGACGAGGACCACGAGTACGAGGACGACGAGGACGACGAGGACGAGGACGAGGAAGACGAGGACGACGAGGACGAGGACGACGAGGACGACGAGGACGAGGACGACGAGGACGACGAGGACGAGGACGAGGACGACGAGGACGACGAGGACGAGGACGAGGACGACGAGGACGACGAGGACGAGGACGACGAGGACGACGAGTACGAGGACGACGAGGACGACGAGGACGACGAGGACGACGAGGACGACGAGGACGACGAGGACGACGAGGACGACGAGGACGAGGACGACGATGACGAGGACGAGGACGACGAGGACGACGAGGACGACGAGGACGAGGACGACGAGGACGAGGACGACGAGGACGAGGACGACGAGGACGAGGACGACGAGGACGAGGACGACGAGGACGAGGACGACGAGGACGAGGACGACGAGGACCAGGACGACGAGGACGAGGACGACGAGGACGAGGACGACGAGGACGAGGACGACGAGGACGAGGACGACGAGGACGAGGAGGACGAGGACGACGAGGACGAGGACGACGAGGACGAGGACGACGAGGACGAGGACGAGGACGACGAGGACGAGGACGACGAGGACGACGAGGACGAGGACGACGAGGACGACGAGGACGAGGACGACGAGGACGACGAGGACGAGGACGACGAGGACGACGAGGACGACGAGGACGAGGCCGACGAGGACGACGAGGACGACGAGGACGAGGACGACGAGGACGAGGATGACGAGGACGAGGACGACGAGGACGAGGACGACGAGGACGAGGACGACGAGGACGAGGACGACGAGGACGAGGACGACGAGGACGAGGACGACGAGGACGAGGACGAGGACGACGAGGACGACGAGGACGAGGACGACGAGGACGACGAGGACGACGAGGACGAGGACGACGACGACGAGGACGACGATGACGAGGACGACGATGACGAGGACGACGATGACGAGGACGAAGACGACGAGGACGACGAGGACGAGGACGACGAGGACGAGGACGACGAGGACGAGGACGACGAGGACGAGGACGACGAGGACGAGGAAGACGAGGACGACGAGGACGACGAGGACGAGGGCGACGAGGACGAGGGCGACGAGGACGACGAGGACGAGGACGACGAGGACGACGAGGACGACGAGGACGAGGACGACGAGGACGAGGACGACGAGGACGACGAGGACGAGGACGACGAGGACGACGAGGACGACGAGGACGACGAGGACGACGAGGACGAGGACGACGAGGACGAGGACGACGAGGACGAGGACGACGAGGACGAGGACGACGAGGACGAGGACGACGAGGACGAGGACGACGAGGACGAGGACGACGAGGACGACGAGGACGAGGACGACGAGGACGAGGACGACGAGGACGACGAGGACGAGGACGACGAGGACGACGAGGACGAGGACGACGAGTACGAGGACGACGAGGACGACGAGGACGACGAGGACGACGAGGACGAGGCCGACGAGGACGACGAGGACGACGAGGACGACGAGGACGAGGACGACGAGGACGAGGACGACGAGGACGAGGACGACGAGGACGAGGACGACGAGGACGAGGACGACGAGGACGAGGACGACGAGGACGAGGACGACGAGGACGAGGACGACGAGGACGAGGACGACGAGGACGAGGACGACGAGGACGAGGACGACGAGGACGAGGACGACGAGGACGACGAGGACGACGAGGACGAGGACGACGAGGACGACGAGGACGACGAGGACGAGGACGACGAGGACGACGAGGACGACGAGGACGAGGACGACGAGGACGAGGACGACGAGGACGAGGACGACGAGGACGAGGACGACGAGGACGAGGACGACGAGGACGAGGACGACGAGGACGAGGACGACGAGGACGAGGACGACGAGGACGAGGACGACGAGGACGAGGACGACGAGGACGAGGACGACGAGGACGAGGACGACGAGGACGAGGACGACGAGGACGAGGACGACGAGGACGAGGACGACGAGGACGAGGACGACGAGGACGAGGACGACGAGGACGAGGACGACGAGGACGAGGACGACGAGGACGAGGACGACGAGGACGAGGACGACGAGGACGAGGACGACGAGGACGAGGACGACGAGGTCGAGGACGACGAGAACGAGGACGACGAGGACGAGGACGACGAGGACGACGAGGACGAGGGCGACGAGGACGAGGGCGACGAGGACGACGAGGACGAGGACGACGAGGACGACGAGGACGACGAGGACGAGGACGACGAGGACGACGAGGACGACGAGGACGACGAGGACGAGGACAACGAGGACGAGGACGACGAGGACGAGGACGAGGACGACGAGGACGAGGACGACGAGGACGAGGACGACGAGGACGACGAGTACGAGGACGACGAGGACCACGAGTACGAGGACGACGAGGACGACGAGGACGAGGACGAGGAAGACGAGGACGACGAGGACGAGGACGACGAGGACGACGAGGACGAGGACGACGAGGACGACGAGGACGAGGACGAGGACGACGAGGACGACGAGGACGAGGACGAGGACGACGAGGACGACGAGGACGAGGACGACGAGGACGACGAGTACGAGGACGACGAGGACGACGAGGACGACGAGGACGACGAGGACGACGAGGACGACGAGGACGAGGACGACGATGACGAGGACGAGGACGACGAGGACGACGAGGACGACGAGGACGAGGACGACGAGGACGAGGACGACGAGGACGAGGACGACGAGGACGAGGACGACGAGGACGAGGACGACGAGGACGAGGACGACGAGGACGAGGACGACGAGGACCAGGACGACGAGGACGAGGACGACGAGGACGAGGACGACGAGGACGAGGACGACGAGGACGAGGACGACGAGGACGAGGAGGACGAGGACGAGGAGGACGAGGACGAGGACGACGAGGACGAGGACGACGAGGACGAGGACGACGAGGACGAGGACGACGAGGACGAGGACGACGAGGACGAGGACGAGGACGACGAGGACGAGGACGACGAGGACGACGAGGACGAGGACGACGAGGACGAGGACGACGAGGACGAGGACGACGAGGACGACGAGGACGAGGACGACGAGTACGAGGACGACGAGGCCGACGAGGACGACGAGGACGACGAGGACGAGGACGACGAGGACGAGGATGACGAGGACGAGGACGACGAGGACGAGGACGACGAGGACGAGGACGACGAGGACGAGGACGACGAGGACGAGGACGACGAGGACGAGGACGACGAGGACGAGGACGACGAGGACGAGGACGACGAGGACGAGGACGACGAGGACGAGGACGACGAGGACGAGGACGACGAGGACGAGGACGACGAGGACGAGGACGACGAGGACGACGAGGACGACGAGGACGAGGACGACGAGGACGACGAGGACGACGAGGACGAGGACGACGAGGACGAGGACGACGAGGACGAGGACGACGAGGACGAGGACGACGAGGACGAGGACGACGAGGACGAGGACGACGAGGACGAGGACGACGAGGACGAGGACGACGAGGACGAGGACGACGAGGACGAGGACGACGAGGACGAGGACGACGAGGACGAGGACGACGAGGACGAGGACGACGAGGACGAGGACGACGAGGACGAGGACGACGAGGACGAGGACGACGAGGACGAGGACGACGAGGACGAGGACGACGAGGACGAGGACGACGAGGACGAGGACGACGAGGACGAGGACGACGAGGTCGAGGACGACGAGAACGAGGACGACGAGGACGAGGACGACGAGGACGACGAGGACGACGAGGACGAGGGCGACGAGGACGAGGGCGACGAGGACGACGAGGACGAGGACGACGAGGACGACGAGGACGACGAGGACGAGGACGACGAGGACGACGAGGACGACGAGGACGACGAGGACGAGGACAACGAGGACGAGGACGACGAGGACGAGGACGAGGACGACGAGGACGAGGACGACGAGGACGAGGACGACGAGGACGACGAGTACGAGGACGACGAGGGCCACGAGTACGAGGACGACGAGGACGACGAGGACGAGGACGAGGAAGACGAGGACGACGAGGACGAGGACGACGAGGACGACGAGGACGAGGACGACGAGGACGACGAGGACGAGGACGAGGACGACGAGGACGACGAGGACGAGGACGAGGACGACGAGGACGACGAGGACGAGGACGACGAGGACGACGAGGACGAGGACGACGATGACGAGGACGAGGACGACGAGGACGACGAGGACGACGAGGACGAGGACGACGAGGACGAGGACGACGAGGACGAGGACGACGAGGACGAGGACGACGAGGACGAGGACGACGAGGACCAGGACGACGAGGACGAGGACGACGAGGACGAGGACGACGAGGACGAGGACGACGAGGACGAGGACGACGAGGACGAGGAGGACGAGGACGAGGAGGACGAGGACGAGGACGACGAGGACGAGGACGACGAGGACGAGGAGGACGAGGACGAGGAGGACGAGGACGAGGACGACGAGGACGAGGACGACGAGGACGAGGACGACGAGGACGAGGACGAGGACGACGAGGACGAGGACGAGGACGACGAGGACGAGGACGACGAGGACGACGAGGACGAGGACGACGAGGACGACGAGGACGAGGACGACGAGGACGACGAGGACGAGGACGACGAGGACGACGAGGACGACGAGGACGAGGCCGACGAGGACGACGAGGACGACGAGGACGAGGACGACGAGGACGAGGATGACGAGGACGAGGACGACGAGGACGAGGACGACGAGGACGAGGACGACGAGGACGAGGACGACGAGGACGAGGACGACGAGGACGAGGACGACGAGGACGAGGACGAGGACGACGAGGACGAGGACGACGAGGACGACGAGGACGACGAGGACGAGGACGACGACGACGAGGACGACGATGACGAGGACGACGATGACGAGGACGACGATGACGAGGACGAAGACGACGAGGACGACGAGGACGACGATGACGAGGACGACGATGACGAGGACGACGATGACGAGGACGAAGACGACGAGGACGACGAGGACGACGAGGACGACGAGGACGACGATGACGAGGACGACGATGACGAGGACGACGATGACGAGGACGAAGACGACGAGGACGACGAGGACGACGAGGACGACGAGGACGAGGACGACGAGGACGAGGACGACGAGGACGACGAGGACGAGGACGACGAGGACGACGAGGACGAGGACGACGAGGGCGACGAGGACGAGGACGAGGACGACGAGGACGACGAGGACGAGGACGACGAGGACGACGAGGACGACGAGGACGAGGCCGACGAGGACGACGAGGACGAGGACGACGAGGACGAGGACGACGAGGACGAGGACGACGCGGACGAGGACGACGAGGACGAGGACGACGAGGACGAGGACGACGAGGACGAGGACGACGAGGACGAGGACGACGAGGACGAGGACGACGAGGACGAGGACGACGAGGACGAGGACGACGAGGACGAGGACGAGGACAACGAGGACGACGAGGACGACGAGGACGAGGAAGACGAGGACGACGAGGACGAGGACGACGAGGACGACGAGGACGAGGACGACGAGGACGACGAGGACGAGGACGACGAGGACGACGAGGACGAGGACGAGGACGACGAGGACGACGAGGACGACGAGGACGAGGACGACGAGGACGAGGACGACGAGGACGAGGACGACGAGGACGAGGACGACGAGGACGAGGACGACGAGGACGAGGACGACGAGGACGAGGACGACGAGGACGAGGACGACGAGGACGAGGACGACGAGGACGAGGACGACGAGGACGAGGACGACGAGGACGACGACGACGAGGACGAGGACGACGAGGACGAGGACGACGAGGACGAGGACGACGAGGACGAGGACGACGAGGACGAGGACGACGAGGACGAGGACGAGGACGACGAGGACGAGGACGAGGACGACGAGGACGAGGACGAGGACGACGAGGACGAGGACGACGAGGACGAGGACGAGGACGACGAGGACGACGAGTACGAGGACGACGAGGACGACGAGGACGAGGTCGAAGAAGACGAGGACGACGAGGACGAGGACGACGAGGACGACGAGGACGAGGACGACGAGGACGAGGACGACGAGGACGAGGACGACGAGGACGAGGACGACGAGGACGAGGACGACGAGGACGAGGACGACGAGGCAGAGGACGACGAGGACGAGGACGACGAGGACGAGGACGACGAGGACGAGGACGAGGACGACGAGGACGAGGACGACGAGGACGACGAGGACGAGGACGACGAGGACGACGAGGACGACGAGGACGACGAGGACGACGAGGACGACGAGGACGAGGACGACGTGGACGACGAGGACGACGAGGACGACGAGGACGACGAGGACGACGAGGACGACGAGGACGACGAGGACGAGGACGACGAGGACGACGAGGACGACGAGGACGACGAGGACGAGGACGACGAGGACGACGAGGACGAGGACGAGGACGACGAGGACGACGAGGACGAGGACGAGGACGACGAGGACGAGGACGAGGACGACGAGGACGAGGACGACGAGGACGAGGACGACGAGGACGACGATGACGAGGACGACGAGGACGAGGACGACGAGGACGACTAGGACGAGGACGACGAGGACGACGAGGACGAGGACGACGAGGACGACGAGGACGAGGACGACGAGGACGAGGACGCGGACGACGAGGACGAGGACGACGAGGACGAGGACGACGAGGACAAGGACGACGAGGACGAGGACGACGAGGACGACGAGGACGAGGACGACGAGGACGAGGACGACGAGGACGAGGTCGTCGTGGACGACGAGGACGAGGACGAGGACGACGAGGACGACGAGGACGAGGACGAGGACGACGAGGACGACGAGGACGAGGACGAGGACGAGGACGACGAGGACGACGAGGACGAGGACGACGAGGACGAGGACGACGTGGACGACGAGTACGAGGACGACGAGGACGACGAGGACGAGGACGACGAGGACGACGAGTACGAGGACGACGAGGACGACGAGGACGAGGACGAGGAAGACGAGGACGACGAGGACGAGGACGACGAGGACGAGGACGACGAGGACGAGGACGACGAGGACGAGGACGACGAGGACGAGGACGACGAGGACGAGGACGAGGACGACGAGGACGACGAGGACGAGGACGACGAGGACGACGAGGACGAGGACGACGAGTACGAGGACGACGAGGACGACGAGGACGACGAGGACGACGAGGACGAGGCCGACGAGGACGAGGACGACGAGGACGAGGACGACGAGGACGAGGACGACGAGGACGAGGACGAGGACGACGAGGACGAGGACGACGAGGACGAGGACGACGAGGACGACGAGGACGAGGACGACGAGTACGAGGACGACGAGGACGACGAGGACGACGAGGACGACGAGGACGAGGACGACGAGGACGACGAGGACGAGGACGACGAGGACGACGAGGACGACGAGGACGAGGACGACGAGGACGAGGACGACGAGGACGAGGACGACGAGGACGAGGACGACGAGGACGAGGACGACGAGGACGAGGACGACGAGGACGAGGACGACGAGGACGACGAGGACGAGGACGACGTGGACGACGAGTACGAGGACGACGAGGACGACGAGGACGAGGACGACGAGGACGACGAGGACGACGAGGACGACGAGGACGAGGACGACGAGGACGAGGACGACGAGGACGAGGACGACGAGGACGAGGACGACGAGGACGAGGACGACGAGGACGAGGACGACGAGGACGAGGACGACGAGGACGAGGACGACGAGGACGAGGACGACGAGGACGAGGACGACGAGGACGAGGACGACGAGGACGAGGACGACGAGGACGAGGACGACGAGGACGAGGACGACGAGGACGAGGACGACGAGGACGAGGACGACGAGGACGAGGACGACGAGGACGAGGACGACGAGGACGAGGACGACGAGGACGAGGACGACGAGGACGAGGACGACGAGGACGAGGACGACGAGGACGAGGACGACGAGGACGAGGACGACGAGGACGAGGACGAGGACGACGAGGACGAGGACGACGAGGACGAGGACGACGAGGACGAGGACGACGAGGTCGAGGACGACGAGGACGACGAGGACGACGAGGACGACGAGGACGACGAGGACGACGAGGACGACGAGGACGACGAGGACGAGGACGACGTGGACGACGAGGACGACGAGGACGAGGACGACGAGGTCGACGAGGACGAGGACGACGAGGACCACGAGTACGAGGACGACGAGGACGACGAGGACGAGGACGAGGAAGACGAGGACGACGAGGACGAGGACGACGAGGACGACGAGGACGAGGACGACGAGGACGACGAGGACGAGGACGAGGACGACGAGGACGACGAGGACGAGGACGAGGACGACGAGGACGACGAGGACGAGGACGACGAGGACGACGAGTACGAGGACGACGAGGACGACGAGGACGACGAGGACGACGAGGACGACGAGGACGACGAGGACGAGGACGACGATGACGAGGACGAGGACGACGAGGACGACGAGGACGACGAGGACGAGGACGACGAGGACGAGGACGACGAGGACGAGGACGACGAGGACGAGGACGACGAGGACGAGGACGACGAGGACGAGGACGACGAGGACCAGGACGACGAGGACGAGGACGACGAGGACGAGGACGAGGACGACGAGGACGAGGACGACGAGGACGAGGAGGACGAGGACGAGGACGACGAGGACGAGGACGACGAGGACGAGGACGACGAGGACGAGGACGACGAGGACGAGGACGACGAGGACGAGGACGAGGACGACGAGGACGAGGACGACGAGGACGACGAGGACGAGGACGACGAGGACGACGAGGACGAGGACGACGAGGACGACGAGGACGAGGACGACGAGGACGACGAGGACGACGAGGACGAGGCCGACGAGGACGACGAGGACGACGAGGACGAGGACGACGAGGACGAGGATGACGAGGACGAGGACGACGAGGACGAGGACGACGAGGACGAGGACGACGAGGACGAGGACGACGAGGACGAGGACGACGAGGACGAGGACGACGAGGACGAGGACGACGAGGACGAGGACGAGGACGACGAGGACGACGAGGACGACGAGTACGAGGACGACGAGGACGACGAGGACGACGAGGACGACAAGGACGAGGACGAGGACGACGAGGACGACGAGTACGAGGACGACGAGGACGACGAGGACGACGAGGACGACGAGGACGACGAGGACGACGAGGACGAGGACGACGAGGACGACGAGGACGAGGACGACGAGGACGACGAGGACGACGAGGACGAGGACGACGACGACGAGGACGACGATGACGAGGACGACGATGACGAGGACGACGATGACGAGGACGAAGACGACGAGGACGAGGACGACGAGGACGAGGACGACGAGGACGAGGACGACGAGGACGAGGACGACGAGGACGAGGACGACGAGGACGAGGACGACGAGGACGAGGACGACGAGGACGAGGACGACGAGGACGAGGACGACGAGGACGAGGACGACGAGGACGAGGACGACGAGGACGAGGACGACGAGGTCGAGGACGACGAGGACGAGGACGACGAGGACGAGGACGACGAGGACGAGGACGACGAGGACGACGAGGACGACGAGGACGAGGACGACGAGGACGAGGACGACGAGGACGACGAGGACGAGGACGACGAGGACGACGAGGACGACGAGGACGAGGACGACGAGGACGACGAGGACGACGCGGACGACGAGGACGACGAGGACGACGAGGACGAGGACAACGAGGACGAGGACGACGAGGACGAGGACGAGGACGACGAGGACGAGGACGACGAGGACGACGAGTACGAGGACGACGAGGACGACGAGTACGAGGACGACGAGGACGACGAGTACGAGGACGACGAGGACGACGAGGACGAGGACGAGGAAGACGAGGACGACGAGGACGAGGACGACGAGGACGACGAGGACGAGGACGACGAGGACGACGAGGACGAGGACGACGAGGACGACGAGGACGAGGACGAGGACGACGAGGACGACGAGGACGAGGACGAGGACAACGAGGACGACGAGGACGAGGACGACGAGGACGACGAGTACGAGGACGACGAGGACGACGAGGACGACGAGGACGACGAGGACGAGGACGACGATGACGAGGACGAGGACGACGAGGACGACGAGGACGAGGACGACGAGGACGAGGACGACGAGGACGAGGACGACGAGGACGAGGACGACGAGGACGAGGACGACGAGGACGAGGACGACGAGGACGAGGACGACGAGGACGAGGACGACGAGGACGAGGACGACGAGGACGAGGACGACGAGGACGAGGACGACGAGGACGACGAGGACGAGGACGACGAGGACGACGAGGACGAGGACGACGAGGACGACGAGGACGAGGACGACGAGGACGACGAGGACGAGGACGACGAGGACGACGAGGACGAGGACGACGAGGACGACGAGGACGACGATGACGAGGCCGACGAGGACGACGAGGACGACGAGGACGAGGACGACGAGGACGAGGATGACGAGGACGAGGACGACGAGGACGAGGACGACGAGGACGAGGACGACGAGGACGAAGACGAGGACGAGGACGACGACGACGAGGACGAGGACGACGAGGACGACGAGGACGACGAGTACGAGGACGACGAGGACGACGAGGACGACGAGGACGACAAGGACGAGGACGAGGACGACGAGGACGACGAGTACGAGGACGACGAGGACGACGAGGACGAGGACGACGAGGACGACGAGGACGACGAGGACGAGGACGACGATGACGAGGACGACGATGACGAGGACGACGATGACGAGGACGAAGACGACGAGGACGACGAGGACGACGATGACGAGGACGACGATGACGAGGACGACGATGACGAGGACGAAGACGACGAGGACGACGAGGACGACGAGGACGACGAGGACGAGGACGACGAGGACGAGGACGACGAGGACGACGAGGACGAGGACGACGAGGACGACGAGGACGAGGACGACGAGGACGACGAGGACGAGGACGAGGACGACGAGGACGACGAGGACGAGGACGACGAGGACGACGAGGACGACGAGGACGAGGCCGACGAGGACGACGAGGACGAGGACGACGAGGACGAGGACGACGAGGACGAGGACGACGCGGACGAGGACGACGAGGACGAGGACGACGAGGACGAGGACGACGAGGACGAGGACGACGAGGACGAGGACGACGAGGACGAGGACGACGAGGACGAGGACGACGAGGACGAGGACGAGGACAACGAGGACGACGAGGACGACGAGGACGAGGAAGACGAGGACGACGAGGACGAGGACGACGAGGACGACGAGGACGAGGACGACGAGGACGACGAGGACGAGGACGACGAGGACGACGAGGACGAGGACGAGGACGACGAGGACGACGAGGACGACGAGGACGAGGACGACGAGGACGAGGACGACGAGGACGAGGACGACGAGGACGAGGACGACGAGGACGAGGACGACGAGGACGAGGACGACGAGGACGAGGACGACGAGGACGAGGACGACGAGGACGAGGACGACGAGGACGACGACGACGAGGACGAGGACGACGAGGACGAGGACGACGAGGACGAGGACGACGAGGACGAGGACGACGAGGACGAGGACGACGAGGACGAGGACGACGAGGACGAGGACGAGGACGACGAGGACGAGGACGAGGACGACGAGGACGAGGACGAGGACGACGAGGACGAGGACGACGAGGACGAGGACGAGGACGACGAGGACGACGAGTACGAGGACGACGAGGACGACGAGGACGAGGTCGAAGAAGACGAGGACGACGAGGACGAGGACGACGAGGACGACGAGGACGAGGACGACGAGGACGAGGACGACGAGGACGAGGACGACGAGGACGAGGACGACGAGGACGAGGACGACGAGGACGAGGACGACGAGGACGAGGACGACGAGGACGAGGACGACGAGGACGAGGACGACGAGGACGAGGACGACGAGGACGAGGACGAGGACGACGAGGACGAGGACGACGAGGACGACGAGGACGAGGACGACGAGGACGACGAGGACGACGAGGACGACGAGGACGACGAGGACGACGAGGACGAGGACGACGTGGACGACGAGGACGACGAGGACGACGAGGACGACGAGGACGACGAGGACGACGAGGACGACGAGGACGAGGACGACGAGGACGAGGACGAGGACGACGAGGACGAGGACGACGAGGACGACGAGGACGAGGACGAGGACGACGAGGACGAGGACGACGAGGACGACGAGGACGAGGACGACGAGGACGACGAGGACGACGAGGACGAGGCCGACGAGGACGACGAGGACGACGAGGACGAGGACGACGAGGACGAGGACGACGAGGACGAGGATGACGAGGACGAGGACGACGAGGACGAGGACGACGAGGACGAGGACGACGAGGGCGAGGACGACGAGGACGAGGACGACGAGGACGAGGACGACGAGGACGAGGACGACGAGGACGAGGACGAGGACGACGAGGACGACGAGGACGACGAGTACGAGGACGACGAGGACGACGAGGACGACGAGGACGACAAGGACGAGGACGAGGACGACGAGGACGACGAGTACGAGGACGACGAGGACGACGAGGACGACGAGGACGACGAGGACGACGAGGACGACGAGGACGAGGACGACGAGGACGACGAGGACGAGGACGACGAGGACGACGAGGACGACGAGGACGACGAGGACGACGAGGACGAGGACGACGACGACGAGGACGACGATGACGAGGACGACGATGACGAGGACGACGATGACGAGGACGAAGACGACGAGGACGACGAGGACGACGATGACGAGGACGACGATGACGAGGACGACGATGACGAGGACGAAGACGACGAGGACGACGAGGACGACGAGGACGACGAGGACGAGGACGACGAGGACGAGGGCGACGAGGACGAGGACGACGAGGACGACGAGGACGAGGACGACGAGGACGACGAGGACGAGGACGACGAGGACGACGAGGACGAGGACGAGGACGACGAGGACGACGAGGACGAGGACGACGAGGACGACGAGGACGACGAGGACGAGGCCGACGAGGACGACGAGGACGAGGACGACGAGGACGAGGACGACGAGGACGAGGACGAGGACGACGAGGACGAGGACGACGAGGACGAGGACGACGAGGACGACGAGTACGAGGACGACGAGGACGACGAGGACGAGGACGAAGAAGACGAGGACGACGAGGACGAGGACGACGAGGACGACGAGGACGAGGACGACGAGGACGAGGACGACGAGGACGAGGACGACGAGGACGAGGACGACGAGGACGAGGACGACGAGGACGAGGACGACGAGGACGAGGACGAGGACGACGAGGACGACGAGGACGAGGACGACGAGGACGACGAGGACGACGAGGACGACGAGTACGACGAGGACGACGAGGACGAGGACGACGTGGACGACGAGGACGACGAGGACGACGAGGACGACGAGGACGACGAGGACGACGAGGACGAGGACGACGAGGACGACGAGGACGAGGACGACGAGGACGAGGACGACGAGTACGAGGACGACGAGGACGACGAGGACGAGGACGACGAGGACGACGAGGACGAGGACGACGAGGACGAGGACGTCGTGGACGACGAGGACGAGGACGAGGACGACGAGGACGACGAGGACGAGGCCGACGAGGACGACGAGGACGACGAGGACGAGGACGACGAGGACGAGGATGACGAGGACGAGGACGACGAGGACGAGGACGACGAGGACGAGGACGACGAGGACGAGGACGACGAGGACGAGGACGACGAGGACGAGGACGACGAGGACGAGGACGAGGACGACGAGGACGACGAGGACGACGAGTACGAGGACGACGAGGACGACGAGGACGACGAGGACGACAAGGACGAGGACGAGGACGACGAGGACGACGAGTACGAGGACGACGAGGACGACGAGGACGACGAGGACGACGAGGACGACGAGGACGACGAGGACGACGAGGACGAGGACGACGAGGACGACGAGGACGACGAGGACGAGGACGACGACGACGAGGACGACGATGACGAGGACGACGATGACGAGGACGACGATGACGAGGACGAAGACGACGAGGACGACGAGGACGACGATGACGAGGACGACGATGACGAGGACGACGATGACGAGGACGAAGACGACGTGGACGACGAGGACGACGAGGACGACGAGGACGAGGACGACGAGGACGAGGACGACGAGGACGAGGACGACGAGGACGACGAGGTACGAGGACGACGAGGACGACGAGGACGAGGACGACGAGGACGACGAGGACGAGGACGAGGACGACGAGGACGACGAGGACGAGGACGACGAGGACGACGAGGACGACGAGGACGAGGCCGACGAGGACGACGAGGACGAGGACGACGAGGACGAGGACGACGAGGACGAGGACGACGCGGACGAGGACGACGAGGACGAGGACGACGAGGACGAGGACGACGAGGACGAGGACGACGAGGACGAGGACGAGGACAACGAGGACGACGAGGACGACGAGGACGAGGAAGACGAGGACGACGAGGACGAGGACGGCGAGGACGACGAGGACGAGGACGACGAGGACGACGAGGACGAGGACGACGAGGACGACGAGGACGAGGACGAGGACGACGAGGACGACGAGGACGACGAGGACGAGGACGACGAGGACGAGGACGACGAGGACGAGGACGACGAGGACGAGGACGACGAGGACGACGAGGACGAGGACGACGAGGACGACGAGGACGAGGACGACGAGGACGAGGACGACGAGGACGACGAGGACGAGGACGACGAGGACGAGGACGAGGACGACGAGGACGAGGACGACGAGGACAAGGACGACGAGGACGAGGACGACGAGGACGACGAGGACGAGGACGACGAGGACGAGGACGACGAGGACGAGGTCGTCGTGGACGACGAGGACGAGGACGAGGACGACGAGGACGACGAGGACGAGGACGAGGACGACGAGGACGACGAGGACGAGGACGACGAGGACGACGAGTACGAGGACGACGAGGACGACGAGGACGACGAGGACGACGAGGACGAGGACGACGAGGACGAGGACGACGAGGACGAAGACGACGAGGACGAGGACGAGGACGACGAGGACGACGAGGACGAGGACGACGAGGACGAGGACGACGTGGACGACGAGTACGAGGACGACGAGGACGACGAGGACGAGGACGACGAGGACGACGAGTACGAGGACGACGAGGACGACGAGGACGAGGACGAGGAAGACGAGGACGACGAGGACGAGGACGACGAGGACGAGGACGACGAGGACGAGGACGACGAGGACGAGGACGACGAGGACGAGGACGACGAGGACGAGGACGACGAGGACGAGGACGACGAGGACGACGAGGACGAGGACGACGAGGACGACGAGGACGAGGACGACGAGTACGAGGACGACGAGGACGACGAGGACGACGAGGACGACGAGGACGAGGCCGACGAGGACGACGAGGACGACGAGGACGAGGACGACGAGGACGAGGACGACGAGGACGAGGACGACGAGGACGAGGACGACGAGGACGAGGACGACGAGGACGAGGACGACGAGGACGAGGACGACGAGGACGAGGACGACGAGGACGACGAGGACGACGAGGACGAGGACGACGAGGACGACGAGGACGACGAGGACGAGGACGACGAGGACGAGGACGACGAGGACGAGGACGACGAGGACGAGGACGACGAGGACGAGGACGACGAGGACGAGGACGACGAGGACGAGGACGACGAGGACGAGGACGACGAGGACGAGGACGACGAGGACGAGGACGACGAGGACGAGGACGACGAGGACGAGGACGACGAGGACGAGGACGACGAGGACGAGGACGACGAGGACGAGGACGACGAGGACGAGGACGACGAGGTCGAGGACGACGAGGACGAGGACGACGAGGACGAGGACGACGAGGACGAGGACGACGAGGTCGAGGACGACGAGGACGAGGACGACGAGGACGAGGACGACGAGGACGACGAGGACGACGAGGACGAGGGCGACGAGGACGAGGGCGACGAGGACGACGAGGACGAGGACGACGAGGACGACGAGGACGACGAGGACGAGGACGACGAGGACGACGAGGACGACGAGGACGACGAGGACGAGGACAACGAGGACGAGGACGACGAGGACGAGGACGAGGACGACGAGGACGAGGACGACGAGGACGAGGACGACGAGGACGACGAGTACGAGGACGACGAGGACCACGAGTACGAGGACGACGAGGACGACGAGGACGAGGACGAGGAAGACGAGGACGACGAGGACGAGGACGACGAGGACGACGAGGACGAGGACGACGAGGACGACGAGGACGAGGACGAGGACGACGAGGACGACGAGGACGAGGACGAGGACGACGAGGACGACGAGGACGAGGACGACGAGGACGACGAGTACGAGGACGACGAGGACGACGAGGACGACGAGGACGACGCGGACGACGAGGACGACGAGGACGAGGACGACGATGACGAGGACGAGGACGACGAGGACGACGAGGACGACGAGGACGAGGACGACGAGGACGAGGACGACGAGGACGAGCACGACGAGGACGAGGACGACGAGGACGAGGACGACGAGGACGAGGACGACGAGGACGAGGACGACGAGGACGAGGACGACGAGGACGAGGACGACGAGGACGAGGACGACGAGGACGTGGACGACGAGGACGAGGAGGACGAGGACGAGGACGACGAGGACGAGGACGACGAGGACGAGGACGACGAGGACGAGGACGAGGACGACGAGGACGAGGACGACGAGGACGAGGACGACGAGGACGACGAGGACGAGGACGACGAGGACGAGGACGACGAGGACGAGGACGACGAGGACGACGAGGACGACGAGGACGACGAGGACGAGGCCGACGAGGACGACGAGGACGACGAGGACGAGGACGACGAGGACGAGGATGACGAGGACGAGGACGACGAGGACGAGGACGACGAGGACGAGGACGACGAGGACGAGGACGACGAGGACGAGGACGACGAGGACGAGGACGACGAGGACGAGGACGACGAGGACGAGGACGACGAGGACGAGGACGAGGACGACGAGGACGACGAGGACGACGAGTACGAGGACGACGAGGACGACAAGGACGAGGACGAGGACGACGAGGACGACGAGTACGAGGACGACGAGGACGACGAGGACGACGAGGACGACGAGGACGACGAGGACGACGAGGACGACGAGGACGAGGACGACGAGGACGACGAGGACGACGAGGACGAGGACGACGACGACGAGGACGACGATGACGAGGACGACGATGACGAGGACGACGATGACGAGGACGAAGACGACGAGGACGACGAGGACGACGATGACGACGACGAGGACGACGATGACGAGGACGAAGACGACGAGGACGACGAGGACGACGAGGACGACGAGGACGAGGACGACGAGGACGAGGACGACGAGGACGAGGACGACGAGGACGACGAGGACGAGGACGACGAGGACGAGGACGACGAGGACGAGGACGAGGACGACGAGGACGACGAGGACGAGGACGACGAGGACGACGAGGACGACGAGGACGAGGCCGACGAGGACGACGAGGACGAGGACGACGAGGACGAGGACGAGGACGAGGACGACGAGGACGAGGACGAGGACAACGAGGACGACGAGGACGACGAGGACGAGGAAGACGAGGACGACGAGGACGAGGACGACGAGGACGACGAGGACGAGGACGACGAGGACGAGGACGACGAGGACGACGAGGACGACGAGGACGAGGACGACGAGGACGAGGACGACGAGGACGAGGACGACGAGGACGAGGACGACGAGGACGAGGACGACGAGGACGAGGACGACGAGGACGAGGACGACGAGGACGAGGACGACGAGGACGAGGACGACGAGGACGAGGACGACGAGGACGAGGACGACGAGGACGAGGACGACGAGGACGAGGACGACGAGGACGAGGACGACGAGGACGAGGACGACGAGGACGAGGACGACGAGGACGAGGACGACGAGGACGAGGACGACGAGGACGAGGACGACGAGGACGAGGACGACGAGGACGAGGACGAGGACGACGAGGACGAGGACGAGGACGACGAGGACGAGGACGAGGACGACGAGGACGAGGACGACGAGGACGAGGACGACGAGGACGAGGACGACGAGGACGACGAGTACGAGGACGACGAGGACGACGAGGACGAGGACGAAGAAGACGAGGACGACGAGGACGAGGACGACGAGGACGACGAGGACGAGGACGACGAGGACGAGGACGACGAGGACGAGGACGACGAGGACGAGGGCGACGAGGACGAGGACGACGAGGACGAGGACGACGAGGACGAGGACGACGAGGACGAGGACGACGAGGACGAGGACGAGGACGACGAGGACGAGGACGACGAGGACGACGAGGACGACGAGGACGACGAGGACGACGAGGACGACGAGGACGAGGACGACGTGGACGACGAGGACGACGAGGACGACGAGGACGACGAGGACGACGAGGACGACGAGGACGACGAGGACGAGGACGACGAGGACGACGAGGACGACGAGGACGACGAGGACGAGGACGAGGACGACGAGGACGACGAGGACGAGGACGAGGACGACGAGGACGAGGACGAGGACGACGAGGACGAGGACGACGAGGACGAGGACGACGAGGACGAGGACGACGAGGACGACGAGGACGAGGACGACGAGGACGACGAGGACGAGGACGACGAGGACGACGAGGACGAGGACGACGAGGACGACGAGGACGAGGACGACGAGGACGAGGATGACGAGGACGAGGACGACGAGGACGAGGACGACGAGGACGAGGACGACGAGGACGAGGACGAGGACGACGAGGACGACGAGGACGACGAGTACGAGGACGACGAGGACGACGAGGACGACGAGGACGACAAGGACGACGAGGACGACGAGGACGAGGAGGACGACGAGGACGAGGCCGACGAGGACGACGAGGACGACGAGGACGAGGACGACGAGGACGAGGATGACGAGGACGAGGACGACGAGGACGAGGACGACGAGGACGAGGACGACGAGGACGAGGACGAGGACGACGAGGACGACGAGGACGACGAGTACGAGGACGACGAGGACGACGAGGACGACGAGGACGACAAGGACGACGAGGACGACGAGGACGAGGAAGACGAGGACGACGAGGACGAGGACGACGAGGACGACGAGGACGACGAGGACGAGGACGACGAGGACGACGAGGACGACGAGGACGAGGCCGACGAGGACGACGAGGACGACGAGGACGAGGACGACGAGGACGAGGATGACGAGGACGAGGACGACGAGGACGAGGACGACGAGGACGAGGACGACGAGGACGAGGACGAGGACGACGAGGACGACGAGGACGACGAGTACGAGGACGACGAGGACGACGAGGACGACGAGGACGACAAGGACGACGAGGACGACGAGGACGAGGAAGACGAGGACGACGAGGACGAGGACGACGAGGACGACGAGGACGAGGACGACGAGGACGACGAGGACGAGGACGACGAGGACGACGAGGACGAGGACGAGGACGACGAGGACGACGAGGACGAGGACGAGGACAACGAGGACGACGAGGACGAGGACGACGAGGACGACGAGTACGAGGACGACGAGGACGACGAGGACGACGAGGACGACGAGGACGAGGACGACGATGACGAGGACGAGGACGACGAGGACGACGAGGACGAGGACGACGAGGACGAGGACGACGAGGACGAGGACGACGAGGACGAGGACGACGAGGACGAGGACGACGAGGACGAGGACGACGAGGACGAGGACGACGAGGACGAGGACGACGAGGACGAGGACGACGAGGACGAGGACGACGAGGACGAGGACGACGAGGACGAGGACGACGAGGACGAGGACGACGAGGACGAGGACGACGAGGACGAGGACGACGAGGACGAGGACGACGAGGACGAGGACGAGGACGACGAGGACGACGAGGACGAGGACGACGAGGACGACGAGGACGAGGACGACGAGGACGACGAGGACGAGGACGACGAGGACGACGAGGACGACGAGGACGAGGCCGACGAGGACGACGAGGACGACGAGGACGAGGACGACGAGGACGAGGATGACGAGGACGAGGACGACGAGGACGAGGACGACGAGGACGAGGACGACGAGGACGAGGACGAGGACGAGGACGACGAGGACGACGAGGACGACGAGTACGAGGACGACGAGGACGACGAGGACGACGAGGACGACAAGGACGACGAGGACGACGAGGACGAGGAAGACGAGGACGACGAGGACGAGGACGACGAGGACGACGAGGACGAGGACGACGAGGACGACGAGGACGAGGACGACGAGGACGACGAGGACGAGGACGACGAGGACGACGAGGACGACGAGGACGACGAGGACGAGGACGACGAGGACGAGGACGACGAGGACGAGGACGACGAGGACGACGAGGACGAGGACGACGAGGACGACGAGGACGAGGACGACGAGTACGAGGACGACGAGGACGACGAGGACGACGAGGACGACGAGGACGAGGCCGACGAGCACGACGAGGACGACGAGGACGAGGACGACGAGGACGAGGACGACGAGGACGAGGACGACGAGGACGAGGACGACGAGGACGAGGACGACGAGGACGAGGACGACGAGGACGACGAGGACGACGAGGACGAGGACGACGAGGACGACGAGGACGAGGACGACGAGGACGACGAGGACGACGAGGACGAGGACGACGAGGACGAGGACGACGAGGACGAGGACGACGAGGACGAGGACGACGAGGACGAGGACGACGAGGACGAGGACGACGAGGACGAGGACGACGAGGTCGAGGACGACGAGGACGAGGACGACGAGGACGAGGACGACGAGGACGACGAGGACGACGAGGACGAGGGCGACGAGGACGACGAGGACGAGGACGAGGAAGACGAGGACGACGAGGACGAGGACGACGAGGACGACGAGGACGAGGACGACGAGGACGACGAGGACGAGGACGAGGACGACGAGGACGACGAGGACGAGGACGAGGACGACGAGGACGACGAGGACGAGGACGACGAGGACGACGAGTACGAGGACGACGAGGACGACGAGGACGACGAGGACGACGAGGACGAGGACGACGATGACGAGGACGAGGACGACGAGGACGACGAGGACGAGGACGACGAGGACGAGGACGACGAGGACGAGGACGACGAGGACGAGGACGACGAGGACGAGGACGACGAGGACGAGGACGACGAGGACGCGGACGACGAGGACGAGGACGAGGACGACGAGGACGTGGACGACGAGGACGAGGACGACGAGGACGAGGACGACGAGGACGAGGACGACGAGGACGAGGACGACGAGGACGAGGACGAGGACGACGAGGACGAGGACGACGAGGACGACGAGGACGAGGACGACGAGGACGACGAGGACGAGGACGACGAGGACGACGAGGACGACGAGGACGACGAGGACGACGAGGACGAGGCCGACGAGGACGACGAGGACGACGAGGACGAGGACGACGAGGACGAGGATGACGAGGACGAGGACGACGAGGACGAGGACGACGAGGACGAGGACGACGAGGACGAGGACGACGAGGACGAGGACGACGAGGACGAGGACGACGAGGACGAGGACGAGGACGACGAGGACGACGAGTACGAGGACGACGAGGACGACGAGGACGACGAGGACGACAAGGACGAGGACGAGGACGACGAGGACGACGAGTACGAGGACGACGAGTACGAGGACGACGAGGACGACGAGGACGACGAGGACGACGAGGACGACGAGGACGACGAGGACGACGAGGACGAGGACGACGAGGACGACGAGGACGACGAGGACGAGGACGACGACGACGAGGACGACGATGACGAGGACGACGATGACGAGGACGACGATGACGAGGACGAAGACGACGAGGACGACGAGGACGACGATGACGACGACGAGGACGACGATGACGAGGACGAAGACGACGAGGACGACGAGGACGACGAGGACGACGAGGACGACGAGGACGAGGACGACGAGGACGAGGACGACGAGGACGACGAGGACGAGGACGACGAGGACGAGGACGACGAGGACGACGAGGACGAGGACGACGAGGACGACGAGGACGAGGACGAGGACGACGAGGACGACGAGGACGAGGACGACGAGGACGACGAGGACGACGAGGACGAGGCCGACGAGGACGACGAGGACGAGGACGACGAGGACGAGGACGAGGACGAGGACGACGAGGACGAGGACGAGGACAACGAGGACGACGAGGACGACGAGGACGAGGACGACGAGGACGACGAGGACGAGGACGAGGACGACGAGGACGACGAGGACGACGAGGACGAGGACGACGAGGACGAGGACGACGAGGACGAGGACGACGAGGACGAGGACGACGAGGACGAGGACGACGAGGACGAGGACGACGAGGACGAGGACGACGAGGACGAGGACGACGAGGACGAGGACGACGAGGACGAGGACGACGAGGACGAGGACGACGAGGACGAGGACGACGAGGACGAGGACGACGAGGACGAGGACGACGAGGACGAGGACGACGAGGACGAGGACGACGAGGACGAGGACGACGAGGACGAGGACGACGAGGACGAGGACGACGAGGACGAGGACGACGAGGACGAGGACGACGAGGACGAGGACGAGGACGACGAGGACGAGGACGAGGACGACGAGGACGAGGACGAGGACGACGAGGACGAGGACGAGGACGACGAGGACGAGGACGACGAGGACGAGGACGACGAGGACGACGAGTACGAGGACGACGAGGACGACGAGGACGAGGACGAAGAAGACGAGGACGACGAGGACGAGGACGACGAGGACGACGAGGACGAGGACGACGAGGACGAGGACGACGAGGACGAGGACGACGAGGACGAGGGCGACGAGGACGAGGACGACGAGGACGAGGACGACGAGGACGAGGACGACGAGGACGAGGACGACGAGGACGAGGACGACGAGGACGACGAGGACGAGGACGACGAGGACGACGAGGACGACGAGGACGACGAGGACGACGAGGACGACGAGGACGAGGACGACGTGGACGACGAGGACGACGAGGACGACGAGGACGACGAGGACGACGAGGACGACGAGGACGACGAGGACGAGGACGACGAGGACGACGAGGACGACGAGGACGACGAGGACGAGGACGAGGACGACGAGGACGACGAGGACGAGGACGAGGACGACGAGGACGAGGACGAGGACGACGAGGACGAGGACGACGAGGACGAGGACGACGAGGACGAGGACGACGAGGACGACGAGGACGAGGACGACGAGGACGACGAGGACGAGGACGACGAGGACGACGAGGACGAGGACGACGAGGACGACGAGGACGAGGACGACGAGGACGAGGATGACGAGGACGAGGACGACGAGGACGAGGACGACGAGGACGAGGACGACGAGGACGAGGACGACGAGGACGAGGACGACGAGGACGAGGACGAGGACGACGAGGACGACGAGGACGACGAGTACGAGGACGACGAGGACGACGAGGACGACGAGGACGACAAGGACGACGAGGACGACGAGGACGAGGAGGACGACGAGGACGAGGCCGACGAGGACGACGAGGACGACGAGGACGAGGACGACGAGGACGAGGATGACGAGGACGAGGACGACGAGGACGAGGACGACGAGGACGAGGACGACGAGGACGAGGACGAGGACGACGAGGACGACGAGGACGACGAGTACGAGGACGACGAGGACGACGAGGACGACGAGGACGACAAGGACGACGAGGACGACGAGGACGAGGAAGACGAGGACGACGAGGACGAGGACGACGAGGACGACGAGGACGACGAGGACGAGGACGACGAGGACGACGAGGACGACGAGGACGAGGCCGACGAGGACGACGAGGACGACGAGGACGAGGACGACGAGGACGAGGATGACGAGGACGAGGACGACGAGGACGAGGACGACGAGGACGAGGACGACGAGGACGAGGACGAGGACGACGAGGACGACGAGGACGACGAGTACGAGGACGACGAGGACGACGAGGACGACGAGGACGACAAGGACGACGAGGACGACGAGGACGAGGAAGACGAGGACGACGAGGACGAGGACGACGAGGACGACGAGGACGAGGACGACGAGGACGACGAGGACGAGGACGACGAGGACGACGAGGACGAGGACGAGGACGACGAGGACGACGAGGACGAGGACGAGGACAACGAGGACGACGAGGACGAGGACGACGAGGACGACGAGTACGAGGACGACGAGGACGACGAGGACGACGAGGACGACGAGGACGAGGACGACGATGACGAGGACGAGGACGACGAGGACGACGAGGACGAGGACGACGAGGACGAGGACGACGAGGACGAGGACGACGAGGACGAGGACGACGAGGACGAGGACGACGAGGACGAGGACGACGAGGACGAGGACGACGAGGACGAGGACGACGAGGACGAGGACGACGAGGACGAGGACGACGAGGACGAGGACGACGAGGACGAGGACGACGAGGACGAGGACGACGAGGACGAGGACGAGGACGACGAGGACGACGAGGACGAGGACGACGAGGACGACGAGGACGAGGACGACGAGGACGACGAGGACGAGGACGACGAGGACGACGAGGACGACGAGGACGAGGCCGACGAGGACGACGAGGACGACGAGGACGAGGACGACGAGGACGAGGATGACGAGGACGAGGACGACGAGGACGAGGACGACGAGGACGAGGACGACGAGGACGAGGACGAGGACGACGAGGACGACGAGGACGACGAGTACGAGGACGACGAGGACGACGAGGACGACGAGGACGACAAGGACGACGAGGACGACGAGGACGAGGAAGACGAGGACGACGAGGACGAGGACGACGAGGACGACGAGGACGAGGACGACGAGGACGACGAGGACGAGGACGACGAGGACGACGAGGACGACGAGGACGACGAGGACGAGGACGACGAGGACGAGGACGACGAGGACGAGGACGACGAGGACGACGAGGACGAGGACGACGAGGACGACGAGGACGAGGACGACGAGTACGAGGACGACGAGGACGACGAGGACGACGAGGACGACGAGGACGAGGCCGACGAGGACGACGAGGACGACGAGGACGAGGACGACGAGGACGAGGACGACGAGGACGAGGACGACGAGGACGAGGACGACGAGGACGAGGACGACGAGGACGAGGACGACGAGGACGACGAGGACGACGAGGACGAGGACGACGAGGACGACGAGGACGAGGACGACGAGGACGACGAGGACGACGAGGACGAGGACGACGAGGACGAGGACGACGAGGACGAGGACGACGAGGACGAGGACGACGAGGACGAGGACGACGAGGACGAGGACGACGAGGACGAGGACGACGAGGACGAGGACAACGAGGACGAGGACGACGAGGTCGAGGACGACGAGGACGAGGACGACGAGGACGAGGACGACGAGGACGACGAGGACGACGAGGACGAGGGCGACGAGGACGACGAGGACGAGGACGAGGAAGACGAGGACGACGAGGACGAGGACGACGAGGACGACGAGGACGAGGACGACGAGGACGACGAGGACGAGGACGAGGACGACGAGGACGACGAGGACGAGGACGAGGACGACGAGGACGACGAGGACGAGGACGACGAGGACGACGAGTACGAGGACGACGAGGACGACGAGGACGACGAGGACGACGAGGACGAGGACGACGATGACGAGGACGAGGACGACGAGGACGACGAGGACGAGGACGACGAGGACGAGGACGACGAGGACGAGGACGACGAGGACGAGGACGACGAGGACGAGGACGACGAGGACGAGGACGACGAGGACGAGGACGACGAGGACGAGGACGACGAGGACGCGGACGACGAGGACGAGGACGAGGACGACGAGGACGTGGACGACGAGGACGAGGACGACGAGGACGAGGACGACGAGGACGAGGACGACGAGGACGAGGACGACGAGGACGAGGACGAGGACGACGAGGACGAGGACGACGAGGACGACGAGGACGAGGACGACGAGGACGACGAGGACGAGGACGACGAGGACGACGAGGACGACGAGGACGAGGCCGACGAGGACGACGAGGACGACGAGGACGAGGACGACGAGGACGAGGATGACGAGGACGAGGACGACGAGGACGAGGACGACGAGGACGAGGACGACGAGGACGAGGACGACGAGGACGAGGACGACGAGGACGAGGACGACGAGGACGAGGACGACGAGGACGAGGACGAGGACGACGAGGACGACGAGTACGAGGACGACGAGGACGACGAGGACGACGAGGACGACAAGGACGAGGACGAGGACGACGAGGACGACGAGTACGAGGACGACGAGTACGAGGACGACGAGGACGACGAGGACGACGAGGACGACGAGGACGACGAGGACGACGAGGACGACGAGGACGAGGACGACGAGGATGACGAGGACGAGGACGACGACGACGAGGACGACGATGACGAGGACGACGATGACGAGGACGACGATGACGAGGACGAAGACGACAAGGACGACGAGGACGACGATGGCGAGGACGACGATGACGAGGACGACGATGACGAGGACGAAGACGACGAGGACGACGAGGACGACGAGGACGACGAGGACGAGGACGACGAGGACGAGGACGACGAGGACGACGAGGACGAGGACGACGAGGACGACGAGGACGAGGACGACGAGGACGACGAGGACGAGGACGAGGACGACGAGGACGACGAGGACGAGGACGACGAGGACGACGAGGACGACGAGGACGAGGCCGACGAGGACGACGAGGACGACGAGGACGACGAGGACGAGGGCGACGAGGACGAGGACGACGAGGACGAGGACGACGAGGACGAGGACGACGAGGACGAGGACGACGAGGACGAGGACGACGAGGACGAGGACGAGGACGACGAGGACGAGGACGAGGACGACGAGGACGAGGACGAGGACGACGAGGACGAGGACGACGAGGACGAGGACGACGAGGACGACGAGTACGAGGACGACGAGGACGACGAGGACGAGGACGAAGAAGACGAGGACGACGAGGACGAGGACGACGAGGACGACGAGGACGAGGACGACGAGGACGAGGACGACGAGGACGAGGACGACGAGGACGAGGACGACGAGGACGAGGACGACGAGGACGAGGACGACGAGGACGAGGACGACGAGGACGAGGACGAGGACGACGAGGACGACGAGGACGAGGACGACGAGGACGAGGACGAGGACGACGAGGACGACGAGGACGACGAGGACGACGAGGACGACGAGGACGACGAGGACGACGAGGACGACGAGGACGACGAGGACGACGAGGACGACGAGGACGACGAGGACGAGGACGACGTGGACGACGAGGACGACGAGGACGACGAGGACGACGAGGACGACGAGGACGACGAGGACGACGAGGACGAGGACGACGAGGACGACGAGGACGACGAGGACGACGAGGACGAGGACGACGAGGACGACGAGGACGAGGACGAGGACGACGAGGACGACGAGGACGAGGACGAGGACGACGAGGACGAGGACGAGGACGACGAGGACGAGGACGACGAGGACGAGGACGACGAGGACGAGGACGACGAGGACGAGGACGACGAGGACGACGAGGACGAGGACGACGAGGACGACGAGGACGAGGATGACGAGGACGACGAGGACGAGGACGACGAGGACGAGGACGAGGACGACGAGGACGAGGACGACGAGGACAAGGACGACGAGGACGAGGACGACGAGGACGACGAGGACGAGGACGACGAGGACGAGGACGTCGTGGACGACGAGGACGAGGACGAGGACGACGAGGACGACGAGGACGAGGACGAGGACGACGAGGACGACGAGGACGAGGACGACGAGGACGACGAGTACGAGGACGACGAGGACGACGAGGACGACGAGGACGACGAGGACGAGGACGACGAGGACGACGAGTACGAGGACGACGAGGACGACGAGGACGACGAGGACGACGAGGACGAGGACGACGAGGACGAGGACGACGAGGACGACGAGGACGACGAGGACGAGGACGACGAGGACGACGAGGACGACGAGGACGAGGACGACGAGGACGAGGACGACGAGGACGAGGACGACGAGGACGAAGACGACGAGGACGAGGACGAGGACGACGAGGACGACGAGGACGACGAGGACGAGGACGACGAGGACGAGGACGACGTGGACGACGAGTACGAGGACGACGAGGACGACGAGGACGAGGACGACGAGGACGAGGACGACGTGGACGAGGACGACGTGGACGACGAGTACGAGGACGACGAGGACGACGAGGACGAGGACGACGAGGACGACGATGACGAGGGCGACGATGACGAGGACGAAGACGACGAGGACGACGAGGACGACGATGACGAGGACGACGATGACGAGGACGACGATGACGAGGACGAAGACGACGAGGACGACGAGGACGACGAGGACGACGAGGACGAGGACGACGACGACGAGGACGAGGACGACGAGGACGACGAGGACGACGAGGACGACGAGGACGACGAGGACGACGAGGACGAGGACGAGGACGACGACGACGACGACGAGGACGTGGACGACGAGGACGAGGACGACGAGGACGAGGACGACGAGGACGACGAGGACGACGAGGACGAGGACGACGAGGACGACGAGGACGATGAGGACGACGAGGACGACGAGGACGACGAGGGCGAGGACGAGGACGACGAGGACGACGAGGACGAGGACGACGAGCACGACGAGGACGAGGACGACGAGGACGACGAGGACGACGAGGACGAGGACGAGGACCAGGACGACGAGGACGACGAGGACGACGAGGACGACGAGGACGAGGACGAGGACCAGGACGACGAGGACGACGAGGACGACGAGGACGAGGACGAGGACGACGAGGACGAGGACGAGGACGACGACGACGACGACGAGGACGTGGACGACGAGGACGAGGACGACGATGACGAGGACGAGGACGAGGACGACGAGGACGAGGACGAGGACGAGGAGGACGAGGACGACGAGGACGACGAGGACGAGGACGAGGACGACGAGGACGACGAGGACGAGGACGACGAGGACGAGGACGAGGACGACGAGGTCGAGGACGACGAGGACGAGGACGACGAGGACGAGGACGACGAGGACGACGAGGACGAGGACGACGAGGACGACGAGGACGACGAGGACGAGGACGACGAGGACGAGGGCGACGAGGACGACGCGGACGAGGACGACGAGGACGACGAGGACGACGAGGACGAGGACGACGAGGACGACGAGGACGAGGACGACGAGGACGACGAGGACGACGAGGACGACGAGGACGACGAGGACGACGAGGACGACGAGGACGACGAGGACGAGGACAACGAGGACGAGGACGACGAGGACGAGGACGAGGACGACGAGGACGAGGACGACGAGTACGAGGACGACGAGGACGACGAGTACGAGGACGACGAGGACGACGAGGACGAGGACGAGGAAGACGAGGACGACGAGGACGAGGACGACGAGGACGACGAGGACGAGGACGACGAGGACGAGGACGACGAGGACGACGAGGACGAGGACGAGGACGACGAGGACGACGAGGACGAGGACGAGGACGACGAGGACGACGAGGACGAGGACGACGAGGACGACGAGTACGAGGACGACGAGGACGACGAGGACGACGAGGACGACGAGGACGAGGACGACGATGACGAGGACGAGGACGACGAGGACGACGAGGACGACGAGGACGAGGACGACGAGGACGAGGACGACGAGGACGAGGACGACGAGGACGAGTACGACGAGGACGAGGACGACGAGGACGAGGACGACGAGGACGAGGAAGACGAGGACGAGGACGGCGAGGACGAGGACGACGAGGACGAGGACGACGAGGACGAGGACGACGAGGACGAGGACGACGAGGACGAGGACGACGAGGACGAGGACGACGAGGACGAGGACGACGAGGACGAGGACGACGAGGACGAGGACGACGAGGACGAGGACGAGGACGACGAGGACGACGAGGACGAGGACGACGAGGACGACGAGGACGAGGATGACGAGGACGACGAGGACGACGAGGACGACGAGGACGAGGCCGACGAGGACGAGGAGGACGACGAGGACGAGGACGACGAGGACGAGGACGACGAGGACGAGGACGAGGACGACGAGGACGACGAGGACGACGAGGACGACGAGTACGAGGACGACGAGGACGACGAGGACGACGAGGACGACGAGGACGAGGACGAGGACGACGAGGACGACGAGGACGAGGACGACGAGGACGACGAGGACGACGAGGACGACGAGGACGAGGACGACGAGGACGACGAGGACGACGAGGACGAGGACGACGATGACGAGGACGACGATGACGAGGACGACGATGACGAGGACGACGATGACGAGGACGAAGACGACGAGGACGACGAGGACGACGATGACGAGGACGACGATGACGAGGACGACGATGACGAGGACGAAGACGACGAGGACGACGAGGACGACGAGGACGACGAGGACGAGGACGACGAGGACGAGGACGACGAGAACGACGAGGACGAGGACGACGAGGACGAGGACGAGGACGACGAGGACGACGAGGACGAGGACGAGGACGACGAGGACGACGAGGACGAGGACGACGAGGACGACGAGGACGACGAGGACGAGGACGACGAGGACGAGGACGACGAGGACGAGGACGACGCGGACGAGGACGACGAGGACGAGGACGACGAGGACGAGGACGACGAGGACGAGGACGACGAGGACGAGGACGACGAGGACGAGGACGACGAGGACGAGGACGACGAGGACGAGGACGACGAGTACGAGGACGACGAGGACGACGAGGACGACGAGGACGAGGACGACGATGACGAGGACGACGATGACGAGTACAACGATGACGAGGACGAGGACGACGAGGACGACGAGGACGACGAGGACGAGGACGACGAGGACGAGGACGACGAGGACGAGGACAACGAGGACGAGGACGACGAGGACGAGGACGAGGACGAGGACGACGAGGACGAGGACGACGAGGACGAGGACGACGAGGACGAGGACGACGAGGACGACGAGTACGAGGACGACGAGGACGACGAGGACGAGGACGAGGAAGACGAGGACGACGAGGACGAGGACGACGAGGACGACGAGGACGAGGACGACGAGGACGAGGACGACGAGGACGAGGACGACGAGGACGAGGACGACGAGGACGAGGACGACGAGGACGAGGACGACGAGGACGAGGACGAGGACAACGAGGACGAGGACGACGAGGACGACGAGGACGACGAGGACGAGGACGAGGACGACGAGGACGAGGTCGACGAGGACGAGGACGACGAGGACGAGGACGACGACGACGACGACGAGGACGAGGACGACGAGGACGAGGACGAGGACGACGAGGACGAGGACGACGAGGACGAGGACGACGAGGACAAGGACGACGAGGACGAGGACGACGAGGACGACGAGGACGAGGACGACGAGGACGAGGACGACGAGGACGAGGACGTCGTGGACGACGAGGACGAGGACGAGGACGACGAGGACGACGAGGACGAGGACGAGGACGACGAGGACGACGAGGACGAGGACGACGAGGACGACGAGGACGAGGACGACGAGTACGAGGACGACGAGGACGACGAGGACGACGAGGACGACGAGGACGAGGACGACGAGGACGAGGACGACAAGGACGAGGACGACGAGGACGAGGACGACGAGGACGAGGACGACGAGGACGAGGACGACGAGGACGACGAGGACGAGGACGAGGACGTCGAGGACGAGGACGAGGACGACGACGACGTCGACGAGGGCGAGGACGACGACGACGAGGACGAGGACGACGAGGACGACGAGGACGACGAGGACGACGAGGACGACGAGGACGAGGACGAGGACCAGGACGACGAGGACGACGAGGACGACGAGGACGAGGACGAGGACGACGAGGACGAGGACGAGGACGACGACGACGACGACGAGGACGTGGACGACGAGGACGAGGACGACGATGACGAGGACGAGGACGAGGACGACGAGGACGAGGACGAGGACCAGGACGACGAGGACGACGAGGACGACGAGGACGACGAGGACGAGGACGAGGACCAGGACGACGAGGACGACGAGGACGACGAGGACGAGGACGAGGACCAGGACGACGAGGACGACGAGGACGACGAGGACGAGGACGAGGACGACGAGGACGAGGACGAGGACGACGACGACGACGACGAGGACGTGGACGACGAGGACGAGGACGACGATGACGAGGACGAGGACGAGGACGACGAGGACGAGGACGAGGACGAGGAGGACGAGGACGACGAGGACGACGAGGACGAGGACGAGGACGACGAGGACGACGAGGACGAGGACGACGAGGACGACGAGGACGACGAGGACGACGAGGACGAGGACGACGAGGACGAGGACGACGAGGACGAGGACGACGAGGACGAGGACGACGAGGACGAGGACGAGGACGACGAGGACGAGGACGAGGGCGACGAGGACGAGGACGACGAGGACGAGGACGACGAGGACGAGGACGACGAGGACGACGAGGACGAGGACGAGGACGACGAGGACGAGGACGAGGACGACGAGGACGACGAGGACGAGGACGACGAGGACGACGAGGACGACGAGGACGAGGACGACGAGGACGAGGACGAGGGCGACGAGGACGAGGACGACGAGGACGACGAGGACGAGGACGACGAGGACGACGAGGACGAGGACGAGGAGGACGAGGACGAGGACGACGACGAGGACGAGGACGACGAGGACGAGGACGACGAGGACGAGGACGACGAGGACGGGGACGACGAGGACGGGGACGACGAGGACGAGGACGACGAGGACGAGGACGACGACGACGAGGACGACGACGACGAGGACGACGACGACGAGGACGACGACGACGAGGACGACGACGACGGGGACGGGGACGACGGGGACGGGCACGACGGGGACGGGCACGACGGGGACGAGGACGACGAGCACGATGAGGACGAGGACGACGCGGACGAGGACGACGAGGACGACGAGGACGAGGACGACGAGGACGACGAGGACGAGGACGACGAGGACGACGAGGACGACGAGGACGAGGACGACGAGGACGAGGACGACGAGGACGATGAGGACGAGGACGAGGACGAGGACGACGAGGACGACGAGGACGAGGACGATGAGGACGAGGACGAGGACGAGGACGACGAGGACGACGAGGACGAGGACGACGAGGACGAGGACGACGAGGACGAGGAAGACGAGGACGAGGACGACGAGGACGAGGACGACGAGGACGAGGACGACGAGGACGAGGACGACGAGGACGAGGACGACGAGGACGAGGACGACGAGGACGAGGACGACGAGGACGAGGACGACGAGGACGAGGACGACGAGGACGAGGACGACGAGGACGAGGACGACGAGGACGAGGACGACGAGGACGAGGACGACGAGGACGAGGACGACGAGGACGAGGACGACGAGGACGAGGACGACGAGGACGAGGACGACGAGGACGAGGACGACGAGGACGAGGACGACGAGGACGAGGACGACGAGGACGAGGACGACGAGGACGAGGACGACGAGGACGAGGACGAGGACGACGAGGACGAGGACGACGAGGACGAGGACGACGAGGACGAGGACGACGAGGACGAGGACGACGAGGACGAGGACGAGGACGACGACGACGAGGACGAGGACGACGAGGACGACGAGGACGACGAGGACGACGAGGACGAGGACGAGGACGACGAGGACGAGGACGACGAGGACGAGGACGAGGACGACGAGGACGAGGACGACGGGGACGAGGACGACGGGGACGAGGACGACGGGGACGAGGACGACGGGGACGAGGACGACGGGGACGAGGACGACGGGGACGAGGACGACGAGGACGAGGACGACGAGGACGAGGACGACGAGGACGAGGACGACGAGGACGAGGACGACGAGGACGACGAGGACGAGGACGACGAGGACGACGAGGACGATGAGGACGACGAGGACGACGAGGACGACGAGGGCGAGGACGAGGACGACGAGGACGACGAAGACGAGGACGACGAGCACGACGAGGACGAGGACGACGAGGACGAGGACGAGGACGACGAGGACGACGAGGACGAGGACGACAAGGACGACGAGGACGACGAGGACGAGGACGACGAGGACGAGGACGAGGGCGACGAGGACGAGGACGACGAGGACGAGGACGACGAGGACGAGGACGACGAGGACGAGGACGACGAGGACGAGGACGACGAGGACGAGGACGACGAGGACGAGGACGACGAGGACGAGGACGACGGGGACGAGGACGACGGGGACGAGGACGACGGGGACGAGGACGACGGGGACGAGGACGACGGGGACGAGGACGACGGGGACGACGAGGACGAGGACGACGAGGACGAGGACGAGGACGACGAGGTCGAGGACGACGAGGACGAGGACGACGAGGACGAGGACGACGAGGACGAGGACGACGAGGACGACGAGGACGACGAGGACGAGGACGACGAGGACGAGGGCGACGAGGACGACGCGGACGAGGACGACGAGGACGACGAGGACGACGAGGACGAGGACGACGAGGACGACGAGGACGAGGACGACGAGGACGACGAGGACGACGAGGACGACGAGGACGACGAGGACGACGAGGACGACGAGGACGAGGACAACGAGGACGAGGACGACGAGGACGAGGACGAGGACGACGAGGACGAGGACGACGAGTACGAGGACGACGAGGACGACGAGTACGAGGACGACGAGGACGACGAGGACGAGGACGAGGAAGACGAGGACGACGAGGACGAGGACGACGAGGACGACGAGGACGAGGACGACGAGGCCGACGAGGACGAGGACGACGAGGACGACGAGGACGAGGACGAGGACGACGAGGACGACGAGGACGAGGACGAGGACGACGAGGACGACGAGGACGACGAGGACGACGAGGACGACGACGACGAGGACGTGGACGACGAGGACGAGGACGACGAGGACGAGGACGACGAGGACGACGAGGACGACGAGGACGAGGACGACGAGGACGACGAGGACGATGAGGACGACGAGGACGACGAGGACGACGAGGGCGAGGACGAGGACGACGAGGACGACGAGGACGAGGACGACGAGCACGACGAGGACGAGGACGACGAGGACGACGAGGACGACGAGGACGAGGACGAGGACGACGAGGACGACGAGGACGAGGACGACGAGGACGACGAGGACGACGAGGACGAGGACGACGAGGACGAGGACGAGGGCGACGAGGACGAGGACGAGGGCGACGAGGACGAGGACGACGAGGACGAGGACGACGAGGACGAGGACGACGAGGACGAGGACGACGAGGACGAGGACGACGAGGACGAGGACGACGGGGACGAGGACGACGGGGACGAGGACGACGGGGACGAGGACGACGGGGACGAGGACGACGGGGACGAGGACGACGGGGACGACGAGGACGAGGACGACGAGGACGAGGACGAGGACGACGAGGTCGAGGACGACGAGGACGAGGACGACGAGGACGAGGACGACGAGGACGACGAGGACGACGAGGACGAGGACGACGAGGACGAGGGCGACGAGGACGACGCGGACGAGGACGACGAGGACGACGAGGACGACGAGGACGAGGACGACGAGGACGACGAGGACGAGGACGACGAGGACGACGAGGACGACGAGGACGACGAGGACGACGAGGACGACGAGGACGAGGACAACGAGGACGAGGACGACGAGGACGAGGACGAGGACGACGAGGACGAGGACGACGAGTACGAGGACGACGAGGACGACGAGTACGAGGACGACGAGTACGAGGACGACGAGGACGACGAGGACGAGGACGAGGAAGACGAGGACGACGAGGACGAGGACGACGAGGACGACGAGGACGAGGACGACGAGGACGACGAGGACGACGAGGACGAGGACGAGGACGACGAGGACGACGAGGACGAGGACGAGGACGACGAGGACGACGAGGACGAGGACGACGAGGACGACGAGTACGAGGACGACGAGGACGACGAGGACGACGAGGACGACGAGTACGAGGACGACGAGGACGACGAGGACGACGAGGACGACGAGGACGAGGACGAGGACGACGAGGACGACGAGTACGAGGACGACGAGGACGACGAGGACGACGAGGACGACGAGGACGAGGACGACGAGGACGACGAGGACGACGAGGACGATGACGAGGACGACGATGACGAGGGCGACGATGACGAGGACGAAGACGACGAGGACGACGAGGACGACGATGACGAGGACGACGATGACGAGGACGACGATGACGAGGACGAAGACGACGAGGACGACGAGGACGACGAGGACGACGAGGACGAGGACGACGACGACGAGGACGAGGACGACGAGGGCGACGAGGACGACGAGGACGACGAGGACGACGAGGACGACGAGGACGACGAGGACGACGAGGACGACGAGGACGAGGACGAGGACGACGACGACGACGACGAGGACGTGGACGACGAGGACGAGGACGACGAGGACGAGGACGACGAGGACGACGAGGACGACGAGGACGACGAGGACGACGAGGACGAGGACGACGAGGACGACGAGGACGATGAGGACGACGAGGACGACGAGGACGACGAGGGCGAGGACGAGGACGACGAGGACGACGAGGACGAGGACGACGAGCACGACGAGGACGAGGACGACGAGGACGACGAGGACGAGCACGACGAGGACGAGGACGACGAGGACGACGAGGACGAGGACGACGAGGACGAGGACGACGAGGACGACGAGGACGACGAGGACGACGAGGACGACGAGGACGACGAGGACGACGAGGACGAGGACGACGAGGACGAGGGCGACGAGGACGAGGACGACGAGGACGAGGACGACGAGGACGAGGACGACGAGGACGAGGACGACGAGGACGAGGACGACGAGGACGAGGACGACGGGGACGAGGACGACGGGGACGAGGACGACGGGGACGAGGACGACGGGGACGAGGACGACGGGGACGAGGACGACGGGGACGAGGACGACGGGGACGACGAGGACGAGGACGACGAGGACGAGGACGAGGACGACGAGGTCGAGGACGACGAGGACGAGGACGACGAGGACGAGAACGACGAGGACGACGAGGACGACGAGGACGAGGACGACGAGGACGAGGGCGACGAGGACGACGCGGACGAGGACGACGAGGACGACGAGGACGACGAGGACGAGGACGACGAGGACGACGAGGACGACGAGGACGACGAGGACGACGAGGACGACGAGGACGACGAGGACGAGGACAACGAGGACGAGGACGACGAGGACGAGGACGAGGACGACGAGGACGAGGACGACGAGTACGAGGACGACGAGGACGACGAGTACGAGGACGACGAGGACGACGAGGACGAGGACGAGGAAGACGAGGACGACGAGGACGAGGACGACGAGGACGACGAGGACGAGGACGACGAGGACGACGAGGACGAGGACGACGAGGACGACGAGGACGACGAGGACGAGGACGACGAGGACGACGAGGACGAGGACGAGGACGACGAGGACGACGAGGACGAGGACGAGGACGACGAGGACGACGAGGACGAGGACGACGAGGACGAGGACGACGAGGACGACGAGGACGAGGACGACGAGGACGACGAGTACGAGGACGACGAGGACGACGAGGACGACGAGGACGACGAGGACGAGGACGACGATGACGAGGACGAGGACGACGAGGACGACGAGGACGACGAGGACGAGGACGACGAGGACGAGGACGACGAGGACGAGGACGACGAGGACGAGGACGACGAGGACGAGGAAGACGAGGACGAGGACGACGAGGACGAGGACGACGAGGACGAGGACGACGAGGACGAGGACGACGAGGACGAGGACGACGAGGACGAGGACGACGAGGACGAGGAAGACGAGGACGAGGACGACGAGGACGAGGACGACGAGGACGAGGACGACGAGGACGAGGACGAGGACGACGAGGACGACGAGGACGAGGACGACGAGGACGACGAGGACGAGGACGACGAGGACGACGAGGACGACGAGGACGACGAGGACGAGGCCGACGAGGACGAGGAGGACGACGAGGACGAGGACGACGAGGACGAGGACGACGAGGACGAGGACGACGAGGACGAGGACGAGGACGACGAGGACGACGAGGACGACGAGTACGAGGACGACGAGGACGACGAGGACGTCGAGGACGACGAGGACGACGAGGACGAGCACGAGGACGGCGAGGACGACGAGTACGAGGACGACGAGGACGACGAGGACGACGAGGACGACGAGGACGACGAGGACGACGAGGACGAGGACGACGAGGACGACGAGGACGACGAGGACGAGGACGACGATGACGAGGACGACGATGACGAGGACGACGATGACGAGGACGACGATGACGAGGACGAAGACGACGAGGACGACGAGGACGACGATGACGAGGACGACGATGACGAGGACGACGATGACGAGGACGAAGACGACGAGGACGACGAGGACGACGAGGACGACGAGGACGACGAGGACGACGAGGACGAGGACGAGGACGACGAGGACGTGGACGACGAGGACGAGGACGACGAGGACGAGGACGACGAGGACGACGAGGACGACGAGGACGACGAGGACGACGAGGACGAGGACGACGAGGACGACGAGGACGATGAGGACGACGAGGACGACGAGGACGACGAGGGCGAGGACGAGGACGACGAGGACGACGAGGACGACGAGGACGACGAGGACGAGGACGACGAGGACGACGAGGACGAGGACGACGATGACGAGGACGACGATGACGAGGGCGACGATGACGAGGACGAAGACGACGAGGACGACGAGGACGACGATGACGAGGACGACGATGACGAGGACGACGATGACGAGGACGAAGACGACGAGGACGACTAGGACGACGAGGACGACGAGGACGAGGACGACGACGACGAGGACGAGGACGACGAGGACGACGAGGACGACGAGGACGACGAGGACGACGAGGACGACGAGGACGAGGACGAGGACGACGACGACGACGACGAGGACGTGGACGACGAGGACGAGGACGACGAGGACGAGGACGACGAGGACGACGAGGACGACGAGGACGAGGACGACGAGGACGACGAGGACGATGAGGACGACGAGGACGACGAGGACGACGAGGGCGAGGACGAGGACGACGAGGACGACGAGGACGAGGACGACGAGCACGACGAGGACGAGGACGACGAGGACGACGAGGACGACGAGGACGAGGACGAGGACGACGAGGACGACGAGGACGAGGACGACGAGGACGACGAGGACGACGAGGACGAGGACGACGAGGACGAGGACGAGGGCGACGAGGACGAGGACGACGAGGACGAGGACGACGAGGACGAGGACGACGAGGACGAGGACGACGAGGACGAGGACGACGAGGACGAGGACGACGAGGACGACGACGACGAGGACGAGGACGACGGGGACGAGGACGACGGGGACGAGGACGACGGGGACGAGGACGACGGGGACGAGGACGACGAGGACGAGGACGACGAGGACGAGGACGACGAGGACGAGGACGACGAGGACGACGAGGACGACGAGGACGACGAGGACGACGAGGACGAGGACGACGAGGACGAGGGCGACGAGGACGACGCGGACGAGGACGACGAGGACGACGAGGACGACGAGGACGAGGACGAGGACGACGAGGACGACGAGGACGAGGACGACGAGGACGACGAGTACGAGGACGACGAGGACGACGAGGACGACGAGTACGAGGACGACGAGGACGACGAGGACGACGAGGACGACGAGGACGAGGACGAGGACGACGAGGACGACGAGTACGAGGACGACGAGGACGACGAGGACGACGAGGACGACGAGGACGAGGACGACGAGGACGACGAGGACGATGAGGACGACGAGGACGACGAGGACGACGAGGGCGAGGACGAGGACGACGAGGACGACGAGGACGAGGACGACGAGCACGACGAGGACGAGGACGACGAGGACGACGAGGACGACGAGGACGAGGACGAGGACGACGAGGACGACGAGGACGAGGACGACAAGGACGACGAGGACGACGAGGACGAGGACGACGAGGACGAGGACGACGAGGACGAGGACGAGGGCGACGAGGACGAGGACGACGAGGACGAGGACGACGAGGACGAGGACGACGAGGACGAGGACGACGAGGACGAGGACGACGAGGACGAGGACGACGAGGACGAGGACGACGAGGACGAGGACGACGGGGACGAGGACGACGGGGACGAGGACGACGGGGACGAGGACGACGGGGACGAGGACGACGGGGACGACGAGGACGAGGACGACGAGGACGAGGACGAGGACGACGAGGTCGAGGACGACGAGGACGAGGACGACGAGGACGAGGACGACGAGGACGAGGACGACGAGGACGACGAGGACGACGAGGACGAGGACGACGAGGACGAGGGCGACGAGGACGACGAGGACGACGAGGACGACGAGGACGAGGACGACGAGGACGACGAGGACGAGGACGACGAGGACGACGAGGACGACGAGGACGACGAGGACGACGAGGACGACGAGGACGACGAGGACGAGGACAACGAGGACGAGGACGACGAGGACGAGGACGAGGACGACGAGGACGAGGACGACGAGTACGAGGACGACGAGGACGACGAGTACGAGGACGACGAGGACGACGAGGACGAGGACGAGGAAGACGAGGACGACGAGGACGAGGACGACGAGGACGACGAGGACGAGGACGACGAGGACGACGAGGACGAGGACGACGAGGACGACGAGGACGACGAGGACGAGGACGAGGACGACGAGGACGACGAGGACGACGAGGACGACGAGGACGACGACGACGAGGACGTGGACGACGAGGACGAGGACGACGAGGACGAGGACGACGAGGACGACGAGGACGACGAGGACGAGGACGACGAGGACGAGGACGACGAGGACGACGAGGACGATGAGGACGACGAGGACGACGAGGACGACGAGGGCGAGGACGAGGACGACGAGGACGACGAGGACGAGGACGACGAGCACGACGAGGACGAGGACGACGAGGACGACGAGGACGACGAGGACGAGGACGAGGACGACGAGGACGAGGACGAGGACGACGAGGACGACGAGGACGAGGACGACGAGGACGACGAGGACGACGAGGACGAGGACGACGAGGACGAGGACGAGGGCGACGAGGACGAGGACGACGAGGACGAGGACGACGAGGACGAGGACGACGAGGACGAGGACGACGAGGACGAGGACGACGAGGACGAGGACGACGAGGACGAGGACGACGAGGACGAGGACGACGAGGACGAGGACGACGAGGACGAGGACGACGAGGACGAGGACGACGGGGACGAGGACGACGGGGACGAGGACGACGGGGACGAGGACGACGGGGACGAGGACGACGGGGACGAGGACGACGGGGACGACGAGGACGAGGACGACGAGGACGATTACGAGGACGACGAGGTCGAGGACGACGAGGACGAGGACGACGAGGACGAGGACGACGAGGACGACGAGGACGACGAGGACGAGGACGACGAGGACGAGGGCGACGAGGACGACGCGGACGAGGACGACGAGGACGACGAGGACGACGAGGACGAGGACGACGAGGACGACGAGGACGAGGACGACGAGGACGACGAGGACGACGAGGACGACGAGGACGACGAGGACGACGAGGACGAGGACAACGAGGACGAGGACGACGAGGACGAGGACGAGGACGACGAGGACGAGGACGACGAGTACGAGGACGACGAGGACGACGAGTACGAGGACGACGAGGACGACGAGGACGAGGACGAGGAAGACGAGGACGACGAGGACGAGGACGACGAGGACGACGAGGACGAGGACGACGAGGACGACGAGGACGAGGACGACGAGGACGACGAGGACGAGGACGAGGACGACGAGGACGACGAGGACGAGGACGAGGACGACGAGGACGACGAGGACGAGGACGACGAGGACGACGAGTACGAGGACGACGAGGACGACGAGGACGACGAGGACGACGAGTACGAGGACGACGAGGACGACGAGGACGACGAGGACGACGAGGACGAGGACGAGGACGACGAGGACGACGAGTACGAGGACGACGAGGACGACGAGGACGACGAGGACGACGAGGACGAGGACGACGAGGACGACGAGGACGACGAGGACGAGGACGACGATGACGAGGACGACGATGACGAGGGCGACGATGACGAGGACGAAGACGACGAGGACGACGAGGACGACGATGACGAGGACGACGATGACGAGGACGACGATGACGAGAACGAAGACGACGAGGACGACGAGGACGACGAGGACGACGAGGACGAGGACGACGACGACGAGGACGAGGACGACGAGGACGACGAGGACGACGAGGACGACGAGGACGACGAGGACGACGAGGACGAGGACGAGGACGACGACGACGACGACGAGGACGTGGACGACGAGGACGAGGACGACGAGGACGAGGACGACGAGGACGACGAGGACGACGAGGACGAGGACGACGAGGACGACGAGGACGATGAGGACGACGAGGACGACGAGGACGACGAGGGCGAGGACGAGGACGACGAGGACGACGAGGACGAGGACGACGAGCACGACGAGGACGAGGACGACGAGGACGACGAGGACGAGCACGACGAGGACGAGGACGACGAGGACGACGAGGACGAGGACGACGAGGACGACGAGGACGAGGACGACGAGGACGAGGACGACGAGGACGACGAGGACGACGAGGACGACGAGGACGACGAGGACGACGAGGACGAGGACGACGAGGACGAGGACGAGGGCGACGAGGACGAGGACGACGAGGACGAGGACGACGAGGACGAGGACGACGAGGACGAGGACGACGAGGACGAGGACGACGAGGACGAGGACGACGGGGACGAGGACGACGGGGACGAGGACGACGGGGACGAGGACGACGGGGACGAGGACGACGGGGACGAGGACGACGGGGACGAGGACGACGGGGACGAGGACGACGGGGACGACGAGGACGAGGACGACGAGGACGAGGACGAGGACGACGAGGTCGAGGACGACGAGGACGAGGACGACGAGGACGAGAACGACGAGGACGACGAGGACGACGAGGACGAGTACGACGAGGACGAGGGCGACGAGGACGACGCGGACGAGGACGACGAGGACGACGAGGACGACGAGGACGAGGACGACGAGGACGACGAGGACGACGAGGACGACGAGGACGACGAGGACGACGAGGACGACGAGGACGACGAGGACGAGGACAACGAGGACGAGGACGACGAGGACGAGGACGAGGACGACGAGGACGAGGACGACGAGTACGAGGACGACGAGGACGACGAGTACGAGGACGACGAGGACGACGAGGACGAGGACGAGGAAGACGAGGACGACGAGGACGAGGACGAGGAAGACGAGGACGACGAGGACGAGGACGACGAGGACGACGAGGACGAGGACGACGAGGACGACGAGGACGAGGACGACGAGGACGACGAGGACGACGAGGACGAGGACGACGAGGACGACGAGGACGAGGACGAGGACGACGAGGACGACGAGGACGAGGACGAGGACGACGAGGACGACGAGGACGAGGACGACGAGGACGACGAGTACGAGGACGACGAGGACGACGAGGACGACGAGGACGACGAGGACGAGGACGACGATGACGAGGACGAGGACGACGAGGACGACGAGGACGACGAGGACGAGGACGACGAGGACGAGGACGACGAGGACGAGTACGACGAGGACGAGGACGACGAGGACGAGGACGACGAGGACGAGGAAGACGAGGACGAGGACGACGAGGACGAGGACGACGAGGACGAGGACGACGAGGACGAGGACGACGAGGACGAGGACGACGAGGACGAGGACGACGAGGACGAGGAAGACGAGGACGAGGACGACGAGGACGAGGACGACGAGGACGAGGACGACGAGGACGAGGACGAGGACGACGAGGACGACGAGGACGAGGACGACGAGGACGACGAGGACGAGGACGACGAGGACGACGAGGACGACGAGGACGACGAGGACGACGAGGACGAGGCCGACGAGGACGAGGAGGACGACGAGGACGAGGACGACGAGGACGAGGACGACGAGGACGAGGACGACGAGGACGAGGACGAGGACGACGAGGACGACGAGGACGACGAGTACGAGGACGACGAGGACGACGAGGACGTCGAGGACGACGAGGACGACGAGGACGAGCACGAGGACGGCGAGGACGACGAGTACGAGGACGACGAGGACGACGAGGACGACGAGGACGACGAGGACGACGAGGACGACGAGGACGAGGACGACGAGGACGACGAGGACGACGAGGACGAGGACGACGATGACGAGGACGACGATGACGAGGACGACGATGACGAGGACGACGATGACGAGGACGAAGACGACGAGGACGACGAGGACGACGATGACGAGGACGACGATGACGAGGACGACGATGACGAGGACGAAGACGACGAGGACGACGAGGACGACGAGGACGACGAGGACGACGAGGACGACGAGGACGAGGACGAGGACGACGAGGACGTGGACGACGAGGACGAGGACGACGAGGACGAGGACGACGAGGACGACGAGGACGACGAGGACGACGAGGACGACGAGGACGAGGACGACGAGGACGACGAGGACGATGAGGACGACGAGGACGACGAGGACGACGAGGGCGAGGACGAGGACGACGAGGACGACGAGGACGACGAGGACGACGAGGACGAGGACGACGAGGACGACGAGGACGAGGACGACGATGACGAGGACGACGATGACGAGGGCGACGATGACGAGGACGAAGACGACGAGGACGACGAGGACGACGATGACGAGGACGACGATGACGAGGACGACGATGACGAGGACGAAGACGACGAGGACGACTAGGACGACGAGGACGACGAGGACGAGGACGACGACGACGAGGACGAGGACGACGAGGACGACGAGGACGACGAGGACGACGAGGACGACGAGGACGACGAGGACGAGGACGAGGACGACGACGACGACGACGAGGACGTGGACGACGAGGACGAGGACGACGAGGACGAGGACGACGAGGACGAGGACGACGAGGACGACGAGGACGATGAGGACGACGAGGACGACGAGGACGACGAGGGCGAGGACGAGGACGACGAGGACGACGAGGACGAGGACGACGAGCACGACGAGGACGAGGACGACGAGGACGACGAGGACGACGAGGACGAGGACGAGGACGACGAGGACGACGAGGACGAGGACGACGAGGACGACGAGGACGACGAGGACGAGGACGACGAGGACGAGGACGAGGGCGACGAGGACGAGGACGACGAGGACGAGGACGACGAGGACGAGGACGACGAGGACGAGGACGACGAGGACGAGGACGACGAGGACGAGGACGACGAGGACGAGGACGACGAGGACGAGGACGACGGGGACGAGGACGACGGGGACGAGGACGACGGGGACGAGGACGAGGACGACGAGGACGACGAGGACGAGGACGACGATGACGAGGACGACGATGACGAGGACGAAGACGACGAGGACGACGAGGACGACGATGACGAGGACGACGATGACGAGGACGACGATGACGAGGACGAAGACGACGAGGACGACGAGGACGACGAGGACGACGAGGACGACGAGGACGACGAGGACGAGGACGAGGACGACGAGGACGTGGACGACGAGGACGAGGACGACGAGGACGAGGACGACGAGGACGACGAGGACGACGAGGACGACGAGGACGACGAGGACGAGGACGACGAGGACGACGAGGACGATGAGGACGACGAGGACGACGAGGACGACGAGGGCGAGGACGAGGACGACGAGGACGACGAGGACGACGAGGACGACGAGGACGAGGACGACGAGGACGACGAGGACGAGGACGACGATGACGAGGACGACGATGACGAGGGCGACGATGACGAGGACGAAGACGACGAGGACGACGAGGACGACGATGACGAGGACGACGATGACGAGGACGACGATGACGAGGACGAAGACGACGAGGACGACTAGGACGACGAGGACGACGAGGACGAGGACGACGACGACGAGGACGAGGACGACGAGGACGACGAGGACGACGAGGACGACGAGGACGACGAGGACGACGAGGACGAGGACGAGGACGACGACGACGACGACGAGGACGTGGACGACGAGGACGAGGACGACGAGGACGAGGACGACGAGGACGAGGACGACGAGGACGACGAGGACGATGAGGACGACGAGGACGACGAGGACGACGAGGGCGAGGACGAGGACGACGAGGACGACGAGGACGAGGACGACGAGCACGACGAGGACGAGGACGACGAGGACGACGAGGACGACGAGGACGAGGACGAGGACGACGAGGACGACGAGGACGAGGACGACGAGGACGACGAGGACGACGAGGACGAGGACGACGAGGACGAGGACGAGGGCGACGAGGACGAGGACGACGAGGACGAGGACGACGAGGACGAGGACGACGAGGACGAGGACGACGAGGACGAGGACGACGAGGACGAGGACGACGAGGACGAGGACGACGAGGACGAGGACGACGGGGACGAGGACGACGGGGACGAGGACGACGGGGACGAGGACGACGGGGACGAGGACGACGGGGACGAGGACGACGGGGACGAGGACGACGGGGACGACGAGGACGAGGACGACGAGGACGAGGACGAGGACGACGAGGTCGAGGACGACGAGGACGAGGACGACGAGGACGAGGACGACGAGGACGACGAGGACGACGAGGACGAGGACGACGAGGACGAGGGCGACGAGGACGACGCGGACGAGGACGACGAGGACGACGAGGACGACGAGGACGAGGACGACGAGGACGACGAGGACGAGGACGACGAGGACGACGAGGACGACGAGGACGACGAGGACGACGAGGACGACGAGGACGAGGACAACGAGGACGACGAGGACGACGAGGACGAGGACAACGAGGACGAGGACGACGAGGACGAGGACGAGGACGACGAGGACGAGGACGACGAGTACGAGGACGACGAGGACGACGAGTACGAGGACGACGAGGACGACGAGGACGAGGACGAGGAAGACGAGGACGACGAGGACGAGGACGACGAGGACGACGAGGACGAGGACGACGAGGACGAGGACGAGGACGACGAGGACGACGAGGACGAGGACGAGGACGACGAGGACGACGAGGACGAGGACGACGAGGACGACGAGTACGAGGACGACGAGGACGACGAGGACGACGAGGACGACGATGACGAGGACGAGGACGACGAGGACGACGAGGACGACGAGGACGAGGACGACGAGGACGAGGACGACGAGGACGAGTACGACGAGGACGAGGACGACGAGGACGAGGACGACGAGGACGAGGAAGACGAGGGCGAGGACGACGAGGACGAGGACGACGAGGACGAGGACGACGAGGACGAGGACGACGAGGACGAGGACGACGAGGACGAGGACGACGAGGACGAGGACGACGAGGACGAGGACGACGAGGACGAGGACGACGAGGACGAGGACGAGGACGACGAGGACGACGAGGACGAGGACGACGAGGACGACGAGGACGAGGATGACGAGGACGACGAGGACGACGAGGACGACGAGGACGAGGCCGACGAGGACGAGGAGGACGACGAGGACGAGGACGACGAGGACGAGGACGAGGACGACGAGGACGACGAGGACGACGAGTACGAGGACGACGAGGACGACGAGGACGACGAGTACGAGGACGACGAGGACGACGAGGACGACGAGGACGACGAGGACGACGAGGACGACGAGGACGAGGACGAGGACGACGAGGACGACGAGGACGAGGACGACGAGGACGACGAGGACGAGGAGGACGACGAGGACGAGGACGACGAGGACGATAACGACGAGGACGAGGACGAGGACGACGAGGACGACGAGGACGACGAGTACGAGGACGACGAGGACGACGAGGACGACGAGGACGACGAGGACGACGAGGACGACGAGGACGAGGACGAGGACGACGAGGACGACGAGGACGAGGACGACGAGGACGAAGAGGACGACGAGGACGAGGACGACGATGACGAGGACGACGATGACGAGTACAACGATGACGAGGACGAGGACGACGAGGACGACGAGGACGACGAGGACGAGGACGACGAGGACGAGGACGACGAGGACGAGGACGACGAGGACGAGGACGACGAGGACGAGGACGAGGACGACGAGGACGAGGACGAGGACGACGAGGACGAGGACGAGGACGACGAGGACGAGGACGACGAGGACGAGGACGACGAGGACGAGGACGACGAGGACGACGAGTACGAGGACGACGAGGACGACGAGGACGAGGACGAGGAAGACGAGGACGACGAGGACGAGGACGACGAGGACGACGAGGACGAGGACGACGAGGACGAGGACGACGAGGACGAGGACGACGAGGACGAGGACGACGAGGACGAGGACGACGAGGACGAGGACGAGGACAACGAGGACGACGAGGACGACGAGGACGAGGAAGACGAGGACGACGAGGACGAGGAAGACGAGGACGACGAGGACGAGGACGACGAGGACGACGAGGACGAGGACGACGAGGACGACGAGGACGAGGACGACGAGGACGACGAGGACGACGAGGACGACGAGGACGACGAGGACGAGGACGACGAGGACGACGAGGACGACGAGGACGAGGACGACGAGGACGACGAGGACGAGGACGACGAGGACGACGAGGACGACGAGGACGAGGACGACGAGGACGAGGACGACGAGGACGAGGACGACGAGGACGAGGACGACGAGGACGAGGACGACGAGGACGAGGACGATGAGGACGAGGACGACGAGGACGAGGACGACGAGGACGAGGACGACGAGGACGAGGACGACGTGGACGACGAGGACGACGAGGACGACGAGGACGACGAGGACGACGAGGACGACGAGGACGACGAGGACGAGGACGACGAGGACGACGAGGACGACGAGGACGACGAGGACGAGGACGACGAGGACGACGAGGACGAGGACGAGGACGACGAGGACGACGAGGACGAGGACGACGAGGACGACGAGGACGAGGACGACGAGTACGAGGACGACGAGGACGACGAGGACGACGAGGACGACGAGGACGAGGACGACGAGGACGAGGACGACGAGGACGAGGACGACGAGGACGAGGACGACGAGGACGAGGACGAGGACGTCGAGGACGAGGTCGACGAGGACGAGGACGACGAGGACGAGGACGACGACGACGACGACGAGGACGAGGACGACGAGGACGACGAGGACGACGAGGACGACGAGGACGACGAGGACGAGGACGAGGACCAGGACGACGAGGACGACGAGGACGACGAGGACGAGGACGAGGACGACGAGGACGAGGACGAGGACGACGACGACGTCGACGAGGGCGAGGACGACGACGACGAGGACGAGGACGACGAGGACGACGAGGACGACGAGGACGACGAGGACGACGAGGACGAGGACGAGGACCAGGACGACGAGGACGACGAGGACGACGAGGACGAGGACGAGGACGACGAGGACGAGGACGAGGACGACGACGACGACGACGAGGACGTGGACGACGAGGACGAGGACGACGATGACGAGGACGAGGACGAGGACGACGAGGACGAGGACGAGGACGAGGAGGACGAGGACGACGAGGACGACGAGGACGAGGACGAGGACGACGAGGACGACGAGGACGAGGACGACGAGGACGACGAGGACGACGAGGACGAGGACGACGAGGACGAGGACGACGAGGACGAGGACGACGAGGACGAGGACGACGAGGACGAGGACGAGGGCGACGAGGACGAGGACGACGAGGACGAGGACGACGAGGACGAGGACGAGGGCGACGAGGACGAGGACGACGAGGACGAGGACGACGAGGACGAGGACGACGAGGACGAGGACGACGAGGACGAGGACGACGAGGACGACGAGGACGAGGACGACGAGGACGACGAGGACGAGGACGAGGACGACGAGGACGAGGACGAGGACGACGAGGACGACGAGGACGAGGACGACGAGGACGACGAGGACGACGAGGACGACGAGGACGACGAGGACGACGAGGACGAGGACGACGAGGACGAGGACGAGGGCGACGAGGACGAGGACGACGAGGACGACGAGGACGAGGACGAGGAGGACGAGGACGAGGACGACGACGAGGACGAGGACGACGAGGACGAGGACGAGGACGACGAGGACGAGGACGACGAGGACGAGGACGACGAGGACGAGGACGACGAGGACGGGGACGACGAGGACGGGGACGACGAGGACGAGGACGACGAGGACGAGGACGACGACGACGAGGACGACGACGACGAGGACGACGACGACGAGGACGACGACGACGAGGACGACGACGACGGGGACGGGGACGACGGGGACGGGCACGACGGGGACGGGCACGACGGGGACGAGGACGACGAGCACGATGAGGACGAGGACGACGCGGACGAGGACGACGAGGACGACGAGGACGAGGACGACGAGGACGACGAGGACGACGAGGACGAGGACGACGAGGACGAGGACGACGAGGACGATGAGGACGAGGACGAGGACGAGGACGACGAGGACGACGAGGACGAGGACGATGAGGACGAGGACGAGGACGAGGACGACGAGGACGACGAGGACGAGGACGACGAGGACGAGGACGACGAGGACGAGGAAGACGAGGACGAGGACGACGAGGACGAGGACGACGAGGACGAGGACGACGAGGACGAGGACGACGAGGACGAGGACGACGAGGACGAGGACGACGAGGACGAGGACGACGAGGACGAGGACGACGAGGACGAGGACGACGAGGACGAGGACGACGAGGACGAGGACGACGAGGACGAGGACGACGAGGACGAGGACGACGAGGACGAGGACGACGAGGACGAGGACGACGAGGACGAGGACGAGGACGACGAGGACGAGGACGACGAGGACGAGGACGAGGACGACGACGACGAGGACGAGGACGACGAGGACGACGAGGACGACGAGGACGACGAGGACGAGGACGAGGACGACGAGGACGAGGACGACGAGGACGAGGACCACGGGGACGAGGACAACGGGGACGAGGACAACGGGGACGAGGACGACGGGGACGAGGACGACGGGGACGAGGACGACGGGGACGAGGACGACGGGGACGAGGACGACGGGGACGAGGACGACGAGGACGAGGACGACGAGGACGAGGACGACGAGGACGAGGACGACGAGGACGAGGACGACGAGGACGAGGACGACGAGGACGAGGACGACGAGGACGAGGACGACGAGGACGAGGACGACGAGGACGAGGACGACGAGGACGAGGACGAGGACGACGAGGTCGAGGACGACGAGGACGAGGACGAGGAGGACGAGGACGACGAGGACGACGAGGACGACGAGGACGAGGACGACGAGGACGAGGGCGACGAGGACGACGCGGACGAGGACGACGAGGACGAGGACGACGAGGACCAGGACGACGAGGACGACGAGGACGACGAGGACGAGGACGAGGACGACGAGGACGAGGACGACGAGGACGAGGACGACGAGGACGAGGACGACGAGGACGACGAGTACGAGGACGACGAGGACGACGAGTACGAGGACGACGAGGACGACGAGTACGAGGACGACGAGGACGACGAGGACGAGGACGAGGAAGACGAGGACGACGAGGACGAGGACGACGAGGACGACGAGGACGAGGACGACGAGGACGACGAGGACGAGGACGACGAGGACGACGAGGACGAGGACGAGGACGACGAGGACGACGAGGACGAGGACGAGGACGACGAGGACGACGAGGACGAGGACGACGAGGACGACGAGGACGAGGACGACGAGGACGACGAGGACGAGGACGAGGACGACGAGGACGACGAGGACGAGGACGACGAGGACGACGAGGACGACGAGGACGAGGCCGACGAGGACGACGAGGACGAGGACGACGAGGACGAGGACGACGAGGACCAGGACGACGAGGACGACGAGGACGACGAGGACGAGGACGAGGACGACGAGGACGAGGACGAGGACGACGACGACGTCGACGAGGGCGAGGACGACGACGACGAGGACGAGGACGACGAGGACGACGAGGACGACGAGGACGACGAGGACGACGAGGACGAGGACGAGGACCAGGACGACGAGGACGACGAGGACGACGAGGACGAGGACGAGGACGACGAGGACGAGGACGAGGACGACGACGACGACGACGAGGACGTGGACGACGAGGACGAGGACGACGATGACGAGGACGAGGACGAGGACGACGAGGACGAGGACGAGGACGAGGAGGACGAGGACGACGAGGACGACGAGGACGAGGACGAGGACGACGAGGACGACGATGACGAGGACGAGGACGAGGACGACGAGGACGAGGACGAGGACGAGGAGGACGAGGACGACGAGGACGACGAGGACGAGGACGAGGACGACGAGGACGACGAGGACGAGGACGACGAGGACGACGAGGACGACGAGGACGAGGACGACGAGGACGAGGACGACGAGGACGAGGACGACGAGGACGAGGACGACGAGGACGAGGACGAGGACGACGAGGACGAGGACGAGGGCGACGAGGACGAGGACGACGAGGACGAGGACGACGAGGACGAGGACGACGAGGACGAGGACGACGAGGACGACGAGGACGAGGACGACGAGGACGACGAGGACGAGGACGAGGACGACGAGGACGAGGACGAGGACGACGAGGACGACGAGGACGAGGACGACGAGGACGACAAGGACGACGAGGACGACGAGGACGAGGACGACGAGGACGAGGACGAGGGCGACGAGGACGAGGACGACGAGGACGACGAGGACGAGGACGAGGAGGACGAGGACGAGGACGACGACGAGGACGAGGACGACGAGGACGAGGACGAGGACGACGAGGACGAGGACGACGAGGACGAGGACGACGAGGACGAGGACGACGAGGACGGGGACGACGAGGACGGGGACGACGAGGACGAGGACGACGAGGACGAGGACGACGACGACGAGGACGACGACGACGAGGACGACGACGACGAGGACGACGACGACGAGGACGACGACGACGGGGACGGGGACGACGGGGACGGGCACGACGGGGACGGGCACGACGGGGACGAGGACGACGAGCACGATGAGGACGAGGACGACGCGGACGAGGACGACGAGGACGACGAGGACGAGGACGACGAGGACGACGAGGACGACGAGGACGAGGACGACGAGGACGAGGACGACGAGGACGATGAGGACGAGGACGAGGACGAGGACGACGAGGACGATGAGGACGAGGACGAGGACGAGGACGACGAGGACGACGAGGACGAGGACGACGAGGACGAGGACGACGAGGACGAGGAAGACGAGGACGAGGACGACGAGGACGAGGACGACGAGGACGAGGACGACGAGGACGAGGACGACGAGGACGAGGACGACGAGGACGAGGACGACGAGGACGAGGACGACGAGGACGAGGACGACGAGGACGAGGACGACGAGGACGAGGACGACGAGGACGAGGACGACGAGGACGAGGACGACGAGGACGAGGACGACGAGGACGAGGACGACGAGGACGAGGACGACGAGGACGAGGACGACGAGGACGAGGACGACGAGGACGAGGACGAGGACGACGAGGACGAGGACGACGAGGACGAGGACGACGAGGACGAGGACGAGGACGACGACGACGAGGACGAGGACGACGAGGACGACGAGGACGACGAGGACGACGAGGACGAGGACGAGGACGACGAGGACGAGGACGACGAGGACGAGGACGAGGACGACGAGGACGAGGACGACGAGGACGAGGACGACGAGGACGACGAGGACGAGGACGAGGACGACGAGGACGAGGACGAGGACGACGAGGACGACGAGGACGAGGACGACGAGGACGACAAGGACGACGAGGACGACGAGGACGAGGACGACGAGGACGAGGACGAGGGCGACGAGGACGAGGACGACGAGGACGACGAGGACGAGGACGAGGAGGACGAGGACGAGGACGACGACGAGGACGAGGACGACGAGGACGAGGACGAGGACGACGAGGACGAGGACGACGAGGACGAGGACGACGAGGACGAGGACGACGAGGACGGGGACGACGAGGACGGGGACGACGAGGACGAGGACGACGAGGACGAGGACGACGACGACGAGGACGACGACGACGAGGACGACGACGACGAGGACGACGACGACGAGGACGACGACGACGGGGACGGGGACGACGGGGACGGGCACGACGGGGACGGGCACGACGGGGACGAGGACGACGAGCACGATGAGGACGAGGACGACGCGGACGAGGACGACGAGGACGACGAGGACGAGGACGACGAGGACGACGAGGACGACGAGGACGAGGACGACGAGGACGAGGACGACGAGGACGATGAGGACGAGGACGAGGACGAGGACGACGAGGACGACGAGGACGAGGACGATGAGGACGAGGACGAGGACGAGGACGACGAGGACGACGAGGACGAGGACGACGAGGACGAGGACGACGAGGACGAGGAAGACGAGGACGAGGACGACGAGGACGAGGACGACGAGGACGAGGACGACGAGGACGAGGACGACGAGGACGAGGACGACGAGGACGAGGACGACGAGGACGAGGACGACGAGGACGAGGACGACGAGGACGAGGACGACGAGGACGAGGACGACGAGGACGAGGACGACGAGGACGAGGACGACGAGGACGAGGACGACGAGGACGAGGACGACGAGGACGAGGACGACGAGGACGAGGACGACGAGGACGAGGACGAGGACGACGAGGACGAGGACGACGAGGACGAGGACGACGAGGACGAGGACGAGGACGACGACGACGAGGACGAGGACGACGAGGACGACGAGGACGACGAGGACGACGAGGACGAGGACGAGGACGACGAGGACGAGGACGACGAGGACGAGGACAAAGAGGACGAGGACGACGAGGACGAGGACGAGGACGACGAGGACGAGGACGACGAGGACGAGGACGACGAGGACGACGAGTACGAGGACGACGAGGACGACGAGTACGAGGACGACGAGGACGACGAGGACGAGGACGAGGACGACGGGGACGAGGACGACGGGGACGAGGACGACGGGGACGAGGACGACGAGGACGAGGACGACGAGGACGAGGACGACGGGGACGAGGACGACGGGGACGAGGACGACGGGGACGAGGACGACGAGGACGAGGACGACGAGGACGAGGACGACGAGGACGAGGACGACGAGGACGAGGACGACGAGGACGAGGACGACGAGGACGAGGACGACGAGGACGAGGACGACGAGGACGAGGACGAGGACGACGAGTTCGAGGACGACGAGGACGAGGACGAGGAGGACGAGGACGACGAGGACGACGAGGACGACGAGGACGAGGACGACGAGGACGAGGGCGACGAGGACGACGCGGACGAGGACGACGAGGACGACGAGGACGACGAGGACGAGGACGACGAGGACGACGAGGACGACGAGGACGACGAGGAGGACGAGGACGACGAGGACGAGGACAAAGAGGACGAGGACGACGAGGACGAGGACGAGGACGACGAGGACGAGGACGACGAGGACGAGGACGACGAGGACGACGAGTACGAGGACGACGAGGACGACGAGTACGAGGACGACGAGGACGACGAGGACGAGGACGACGAGGACGAGGACGACGAGGACGACGAGGACGAGGACGAGGACGACGAGGACGACGAGGACGAGGACGAGGACGACGAGGACGACGAGGACGAGGACGACGAGGACGACGAGTACGAGGACGACGAGGACGACGAGGACGACGAGGACGAGGACGACGATGACGAGGACGAGGACGACGAGGACGACGAGGACGACGAGGACGAGGACGACGAGGACGAGGACGACGAGGACGAGGACGACGAGGACGAGGACGACGAGGACGAGGACGACGAGGACGAGGACGACGAGGACGAGGACGACGAGGACGAGGACGACGAGGACGAGGACGACGAGGACGAGGACGACGAGGACGAGGACGACGAGGACGAGGACGAGGACGACGAGGACGAGGACGACGAGGACGAGGACGACGAGGACGAGGACGAGGACGACGAGCACGACGAGGACGAGGACGACGAGGACGACGAGGACGAGGACGACGAGGACGACGAGGACGACGAGGACGACGAGGACGAGGCCGACGAGGACGAGGAGGACGACGAGGACGAGGACGACGAGGACGAGGACGACGAGGACGAGGACGACGAGGACGAGGACGACGAGGACGAGGACGACGAGGACGAGGACGACGAGGACGAGGACGACGAGGACGAGGACGACGAGGACGAGGACGACGAGGACGAGGACGACGAGGACGAGGACGACGAGGACGAGGACGACGAGGACGAGGACGACGAGGACGAGGACGAGGACGACGAGGACGACGAGTACGAGGACGACGAGGACGACGAGGACGACGAGGACGACGAGGACGAGGACGAGGACGACGAGGACGACGAGTACGAGGACGACGAGGACGACGAGGACGAGGACGACGAGGACGACGAGGACGACGAGGACGACGAGGACGAGGACGACGAGGACGACGAGGACGACGAGGACGAGGACGACGATGACGAGGACGACGATGACGAGGGCGACGATGACGAGGACGAAGACGACGAGGACGACGAGGACGACGATGACGAGGACGACGATGACGAGGACGACGATGACGAGGACGAAGACGACGAGGACGACGAGGACGACGAGGACGACGAGGACGACGAGGACGAGGACGACGAGGACGAGGACGACGAGGACGACGAGGACGAGGACGACGAGGACGACGAGGACGAGGACGACGAGGACGACGAGGACGAGGACGAGGACGACGAGGACGAGGACGAGGACGACGAGGACGACGAGGACGAGGACGACGAGGACGACGAGGACGACGAGGACGAGGCCGACGAGGACGACGAGGACGAGGACGACGAGGACGAGGACGACGAGGACGAGGACGACGAGGACGAGGACGACGCGGACGAGGACGACGAGGACGACGAGGACGAGGACGATGAGGACGAGGACGAGGACGAGGACGACGAGGACGACGAGGACGAGGACGACGAGGACGAGGACGACGAGGACGAGGAAGACGAGGACGAGGACGACGAGGACGAGGACGACGAGGACGAGGACGACGAGGACGAGGACGACGAGGACGAGGATGACGAGGACGAGGACGACGAGGACGAGGACGACGAGGACGAGGACGACGAGGACGAGGACGACGAGGACGAGGACGACGAGGACGAGGACGACGAGGACGAGGACGACGAGGACGAGGACGACGAGGACGAGGACGACGAGGACGAGGACGACGAGGACGAGGACGAGGACGACGAGGACGAGGACGACGAGGACGAGGACGACGAGGACGAGGACGACGAGGACGAGGACGAGGACGACGACGACGAGGACGAGGACGACGAGGACGACGAGGACGACGAGGACGACGAGGACGAGGACGAGGACGACGAGGACGAGGACGACGAGGACGAGGACGACGGGGACGAGGACGACGGGGACGAGGACGACGGGGACGAGGACGACGGGGACGAGGACGACGGGGACGAGGACGACGGGGACGAGGACGACGGGGACGAGGACGACGGGGACGAGGACGACGAGGACGAGGACGACGAGGACGAGGACGACGAGGACGAGGACGACGAGGACGAGGACGACGAGGACGAGGACGACGAGGACGAGGACGACGAGGACGAGGACGACGAGGACGAGGACGACGAGGACGAGGACGACGAGGACGAGGACGACGAGGACGAGGACGACGAGGACGAGGACGAGGACGACGATGTCGAGGACGACGAGGACGAGGACGAGGAGGACGAGGACGACGAGGACGACGAGGACGACGAGGACGAGGACGACGAGGACGAGGGCGACGAGGACGACGCGGACGAGGACGACGAGGACGACGAGGACGACGAGGACGAGGACGACGAGGACGACGAGGACGACGAGGACGACGAGGACGACGAGGACGACGAGGACGAGGACAAAGAGGACGAGGACGACGAGGACGAGGACGAGGAAGACGAGGACGAGGACGACGAGGACGACGAGTACGAGGACGACGAGGACGACGAGGACGAGGACGAGGAAGACGAGGACGACGAGGACGAGGACGACGAGGACGACGAGGACGAGGACGACGAGGACGACGAGGACGAGGACGACGAGGACGACGAGGACGAGGACGAGGACGACGAGGACGACGAGGACGAGGACGAGGACGACGAGGACGACGAGGACGAGGACGACGAGGACGACGAGTACGAGGACGACGAGGACGACGAGGACGACGAGGACGACGAGGACGAGGACGACGATGACGAGGACGAGGACGACGAGGACGACGAGGACGACGAGGACGCGGACGACGAGGACGAGGACGACGAGGACGAGGACGACGAGGACGAGGACGACGAGGACGAGGACGACGAGGACGAGGACGACGAGGACGAGGACGACGAGGACGAGGACGACGAGGACGAGGACGACGAGGACGAGGACGACGAGGACGAGGACGACGAGGACGAGGACGACGAGGACGAGGACGAGGACGACGAGCACGACGAGGACGAGGACGACGAGGACGACGAGGACGAGGACGACGAGGACGACGAAGACGACGAGGACGACGAGGACGAGGCCGACGAGGACGAGGAGAGCGACGAGGACGAGGACGACGAGGACGAGGACGACGAGGACGAGGATGACGAGGACGAGGACGACGAGGACGAGGACGACGAGGACGAGGACGACGAGGACGAGGACGACGAGGACGAGGACGACGAGGACGAGGACGACGAGGACGAGGACGACGAGGACGAGGACGACGAGGACGAGGACGACGAGGACGAGGACGACGAGGACGAGGACGACGAGGACGAGGACGAGGACGACGAGGACGACGAGTACGAGGACGACGAGGACGACGAGGACGACGAGGACGACGAGGACGAGGACGAGGACGACGAGGACGACGAGTACGAGGACGACGAGGACGACGAGGACGACGAGGACGACGAGGACGAGGACGACGAGGACGACGAGGACGACGAGGAAGAGGACGACGATGACGAGGACGACGATGACGAGGGCGACGATGACGAGGACGAAGACGACGAGGACGACGAGGACGACGATGACGAGGACGACGATGACGAGGACGACGATGACGAGGACGAAGACGACGAGGACGACGAGGACGACGAGGACGACGAGGACGAGGACGACGAGGACGAGGACGACGAGGACGACGAGGACGAGGACGACGAGGACGACGAGGACGAGGACGACGAGGACGACGAGGACGAGGACGAGGACGACGAGGACGACGAGGACGAGGACGACGAGGACGACGAGTACGACGAGGACGAGGCCGACGAGGACGACGAGGACGAGGAAGACGAGGACGAGGACGACGAGGACGAGGACGACGAGGACGAGTACGACGCGGACGAGGACGACGAGGACGAGGACGACGAGGACGAGGACGACGAGGACGAGGACGACGAGGACGAGAACGACGAGGACGAGGACGACGAGGACGAGGACGACGAGGACGAGGACGAGGACGAGGACGACGAGGACGAGGACGAGGACGACGAGGACGAGGACGACGAGGACGAGGACGACGAGGACGACGAGTACGAGGACGACGAGGGCGACGAGGACGAGGACGAGGAAGACGAGGACGACGAGGACGAGGACGACGAGGACGACGAGGACGAGGACGACGAGGACGAGGACGACGAGGACGAGGACGACGAGGACGAGGACGACGAGGACGAGGACGACGAGGACGAGGACGACGAGGACGAGGACGACGAGGACGAGGACGACGAGGACGAGGACGAGGACAACGAGGACGACGAGGACGACGAGGACGAGGAAGACGAGGACGACTAGGACGAGGACGACGAGGACGACGAGGACGAGGACGACGAGGACGACGAGGACGAGGACGACGAGGACGACGAGGACGAGGACGAGGACGACGAGGACGACGAGGACGAGGACGACGAGGACGACGAGGACGACGAGGACGAGGACGACGAGGACGAGGACGACGAGGACGAGGACGACGAGGACGAGGACGACGAGGACGAGGACGACGAGGACGAGGACGACGAGGACGAGGACGAGGACGACGAGGACGAGGACGAGGGCGACGAGGACGAGGACGACGAGGACGAGGACGACGAGGACGAGGACGACGAGGACGAGGACGACGAGGACGACGAGGACGAGGACGAGGACGACGAGGAGGAGGACGAGGACGACGAGGACGACGAGGACGAGGACGACGAGGACGACGAGGACGACGAGGACGAGGACGACGAGGACGAGGACGAGGGCGACGAGGACGAGGACGACGAGGACGACGAGGACGAGGACGAGGAGGACGAGGACGAGGACGACGACGAGGACGAGGACGACGAGGACGAGGACGACGAGGACGAGGACGACGAGGACGAGGACGACGAGGACGGGGACGACGAGGACGGGGACGACGAGGACGAGGACGACGAGGACGAGGACGATGACGACGACGAGGACGACGACGACGAGGACGACGACGACGAGGACAACGACGACGAGGACGACGACGACGAGGACGACGACGACGGGGACGGGGACGACGGGGACGGGCACGACGGGGACGGGCACGACGGGGACGAGGACGACGAGCACGATGAGCACGAGGACGACGAGGACGAGGACGACCAGGACGACGAGGACGAGGACGACGAGGACGACGAGGACGACGAGGACGAGGACGACGAGCACGAGGACGACGAGGACGACGAGGACGAGGACGAGGACGACGAGGACGACGAGGACGAGGACGACGAGGACGAGGACGAGGGCGACGAGGACGAGGACGACGAGGACGAGGACGACGAGGACGAGGACGACGAGGACGAGGACGACGAGGACGAGGACGACGAGGACGAGGACGACGAGGACGAGGACGATGAGAACGAGGACGACGAGGACGAGGTCGAGGACGACGAGGACGAGGACGACGAGGACGAGGACAAGGACGAGGACGAGGACGACGAGGACGAGGACGACGAGGACGAGGACGACGAGGACGAGGACGACGAGGACGAGGACGACGAGGACGAGGACGACGAGGACGAGGACGACGAGGACGAGGACGACGAGGACGAGGACGACGAGGACGAGGACGACGAGGACGAGGACGAGGACGACGAGGACGAGGACGAGGACGACGAGGACGAGGACGACGAGGACGAGGACGACGAGGACGAGGACGACGAGGATGAGGACGAGGACGACGAGAACGACGAGGACGACGAGGACGAGGACGACGAGGACGAGGACGACGAGGACGACGAGGACGACGAGGAAGAGGACGAGGACGACGAGGACGAGGACGAGGAGGACGAGGACGAGGACGACGAGGACGACGAGGACGAGGACGACGAGGACGACGAGGACGAGGACGACGAAGACGAGGACGACGAGGACGAGGACGACGAGGACGAGGACGACGGGGACGAGGACGACGGGGACGAGGACGACGGGGACGAGGACGACGGGGACGAGGACGACGGGGACGAGGACGACGGGGACGAGGACGACGGGGACGAGGACGACGAGGACGAGGACGACGAGGACGAGGACGACGAGGACGAGGACGACGAGGACGAGGACGACGAGGACGAGGACGACGAGGACGAGGACGACGAGGACGAGGACGACGAGGACGAGGACGACGAGGACGAGGACGACGAGGACGAGGACGACGAGGACGAGGACGACGAGGACGAGGACGACGAGGACGAGGACGACGAGGACGAGGACGACGAGGACGAGGACGTCGAGGACGAGGACGAGGACGACGAGCACGACGAGGACGAGGACGACGAGGACGACGAGGACGAGGACGACGAGGACGACGAGGACGACGAGGACGACGAGGACGAGGCCGACGAGGACGAGGAGGACGACGAGGACGAGGACGACGAGGACGAGGATGACGAGGACGAGGACGACGAGGACGAGGACGACGAGGACGAGGACGACGAGGACGAGGACGACGAGGACGAGGACGACGAGGACGAGGACGACGAGGACGAGGACGACGAGGACGAGGACGACGAGGACGAGGACGACGAGGACGAGGACGACGAGGACGAGGACGACGAGGACGAGGACGACGAGGACGAGGACGGGGACGACGAGGACGACGAGTACGAGGACGACGAGGACGACGAGGACGAGGACGAGGACGACGAGGACGACGAGTACGAGGACGACGAGGACGACGAGGACGACGAGGACGAGGACGACGAGGACGACGAGGACGACGAGGACGAGGACGACGATGACGAGGACGACGATGACGAGGGCGACGATGACGAGGACGAAGACGACGAGGACGACGAGGACGACGATGACGAGGACGACGATGACGAGGACGACGATGACGAGGACGAAGACGACGAGGACGACGAGGACGACGAGGACGACGAGGACGAGGACGACGAGGACGAGGACGACGAGGACGACGAGGACGAGGACGACGAGGACGACGAGGACGAGGACGACGAGGACGACGAGGACGAGGACGAGGACGACGAGGACGACGAGGACGAGGACGACGAGGACGACGAGGACGACGAGGACGAGGCCGACGAGGACGACGAGGACGAGGACGACGAGGACGAGGACGACGAGGACGAGGACGACGAGGACGAGGACGACGCGGACGAGGACGACGAGGACGAGGACGACGAGGACGAGGACGACGAGGACGACGAGTACGAGGACGACGAGGGCGACGAGGACGAGGACGAGGAAGACGAGGACGACGAGGACGAGGACGACGAGGACGACGAGGACGAGGACGACGAGGACGAGGACGACGAGGACGAGGACGACGAGGACGAGGACGACGAGGACGAGGACGACGAGGACGAGGACGAGGACAACGAGGACGACGAGGACGAGGAAGACGAGGACGACGAGGACGAGGACGACGAGGACGACGAGGACGAGGACGACGAGGACGACGAGGACGAGGACGACGAGGACGACGAGGACGAGGACGACGAGGACGACGAGGACGAGGACGAGGACGACGAGGACGACGAGGACGAGGACGACGAGGACGACGAGGACGAGGACGACGAGGACGAGGACGACGAGGACGAGGACGACGAGGACGAGGACGACGAGGACGAGGACGACGAGGACGAGGACGAGGAGGACGAGGACGAGGACGACGAGGACGAGGACGAGGGCGACGAGGACGAGGACGACGAGGACGAGGACGACGAGGACGAGGACGACGAGGACGAGGACGACGAGGACGACGAGGACGAGGACGAGGACGACGAGGAGGAGGACGAGGACGACGAGGACGACGAGGACGAGGACGACGAGGACGACGAGGACGACGAGGACGAGGACGACGAGGACGAGGACGAGGGCGACGAGGACGAGGACGACGAGGACGAGGACGAGGAGGACGAGGACGAGGACGACGACGAGGACGAGGACGACGAGGACGAGGACGACGAGGACGAGGACGACGAGGACGAGGACGACGAGGACGGGGACGACGACGACGAGGACGACGACGACGAGAACGAGGACGACGAGGACGAGGTCGAGGACGACGAGGACGAGGACGACGAGGACGAGGACAAGGACGAGGACGAGGACGACGAGGACGAGGACGACGAGGACGAGGACGACGAGGACGACGAGGACGAGGACGACGAGGACGAGGACGACGAGGACGACGAGGACGAGGACGACGAGGACGAGGACGACGAGGACGAGGACGACGAGGACGAGGACGAGGACGACGAGGACGAGGACGAGGGCGACGAGGACGAGGACGACGAGGACGAGGACGACGAGGACGAGGACGACGAGGACGAGGACGAAGAGGACGACGAGGACGAGGACGAGGACGACGAGGACGAGGACGAGGACGACGAGGACGACGAGGACGAGGACGACGAGGACGACGAGGACGACGAGGACGAGGACGACGAGGACGAGGACGAGGACAAGGACGAGGACGAGGACGACGAGGACGAGGACAAGGACGAGGACGAGGACGACGAGGACGAGGACGACGAGGACGAGGACGACGAGGACGAGGACGACGAGGACGAGGACGACGAGGTCGAGGACGACGAGGACGAGGACGACGAGGACGAGGACGACGAGGACGAGGACGACGAGGACGACGAGGACGACGAGGACGAGGACGACGAGGACGAGGACGAGGACGACGAGGACGAGGACGAGGACGACGAGGACGAGGACGAGGACAACGAGGACGACGAGGACGACGAGGACGAGGAAGACGAGGACGACGAGGACGAGGACGACGAGGACGACGAGGACGAGGACGACGAGGACGACGAGGACGAGGACGACGAGGACGACGAGGACGAGGACGAGGACGACGAGGACGACGAGGACGAGGACGACGAGGACGACGAGGACGACGAGGACGAGGACGACGAGGACGAGGACGACGAGGACGACGAGGACGAGGACGACGAGGACGAGGACGACGAGGACGAGGACGACGAGGACGAGGACGACGAGGACGAGGACGACGAGGTCGAGGACGACGAGGACGAGGACGACGAGGACGAGGACGACGAGGACGAGGACGACGAGGACGACGAGGACGACGAGGACGAGGACGACGAGGACGAGGACGAGGACGACGAGGACGAGGACGAGGACGACGAGGACGAGGACGAGGACAACGAGGACGACGAGGACGACGAGGACGAGGAAGACGAGGACGACGAGGACGAGGACGACGAGGACGACGAGGACGAGGACGACGAGGACGACGAGGACGAGGACGACGAGGACGACGAGGACGAGGACGAGGACGACGAGGACGACGAGGACGAGGACGACGAGGACGACGAGGACGACGAGGACGAGGACGACGAGGACGAGGACGACGAGGACGACGAGGACGAGGACGACGAGGACGAGGACGACGAGGACGAGGACGACGAGGACGAGGACGAGGACGACGAGGACGAGGACGAGGGCGACGAGGACGAGGACGACGAGGACGAGGACGACGAGGACGAGGACGACGAGGACGAGGACGAAGAGGACGACGAGGACGAGGACGAGGACGACGAGGACGAGGACGAGGACGACGAGGACGACGAGGACGAGGACGACGAGGACGACGAGGACGACGAGGACGAGGACGACGAGGACGAGGACGAGGGCGACGAGGACGAGGACGACGAGGACGACGAGGAAGAGGACGAGGAGGACGAGGACGAGGACGACGACGAGGACGAGGACGACGAGGACGAGGACGACGAGGACGAGGACGACGAGGACGAGGACGACGAGGACGGGGACGACGAGGACGGGGACGACGAGGACGAGGACGACGAGGACGAGGACGACGACGACGAGGACGACGACGACGAGGACGACGACGACGAGGACAACGACGACGAGGACGACGACGACGAGGACGACGACGACGGGGACGGGGACGACGGGGACGGGCACGACGGGGACGGGCACGACGGGGACGAGGACGACGAGCACGATGAGCACGAGGACGACGAGGACGAGGACGACCAGGACGACGAGGACGAGGACGACGAGGACGACGAGGACGAGGACGACGAGCACGAGGACGACGAGGACGACGAGGACGAGGACGAGGACGACGAGGACGACGAGGACGAGGACGACCAGGACGAGGACGAGGGCGACGAGGACGAGGACGACGAGGACGAGGACGACGAGGACGAGGACGACGAGGACGAGGACGACGAGGACGAGGACGACGAGGACGAGGACGACGAGGACGAGGACGACGAGGACGAGGACGACGAGAACGAGGACGACGAGGACGAGGTCGAGGACGACGAGGACGAGGACGACGAGGACGAGGACAAGGACGAGGACGAGGACGACGAGGACGAGGACGACGAGGACGAGGACGACGAGGACGAGGACGACGAGGACGAGGACGACGAGGACGAGGACGACGAGGACGAGGACGACGAGGACGAGGACGAGGACGACGAGGACGAGGACGACGAGGACGAGGACGACGAGGACGAGGACGACGAGGACGAGGACGAGGACGACGAGGACGAGGACGACGAGGACGAGGACGACGAGGACGAGGACGACGAGGACGAGGACGACGAGGATGAGGACGAGGACGACGAGAACGACGAGGACGACGAGGACGAGGACGACGAGGACGAGGACGACGAGGACGAGGACGACGAGGACGACGAGGACGACGAGGAAGAGGACGAGGACGACGAGGACGAGGACGAGGAGGACGAGGACGAGGACGACGAGGACGACGAGGACGAGGACGACGAGGACGACGAGGACGAGGACGACGAGGACGAGGACGAGGACGACGAGGACGAGGACGACGAGGACGAGGACGACGAGGACGAGGACGACGAGGACGAGGACGACGGGGACGAGGACGACGGGGACGAGGACGACGGGGACGAGGACGACGGGGACGAGGACGACGGGGACGAGGACGACGGGGACGAGGACGACGAGGACGAGGACGACGAGGACGAGGACGACGAGGACGAGGACGACGAGGACGAGGACGACGAGGACGAGGACGACGAGGACGAGGACGACGAGGACGAGGACGACGAGGACGAGGACGACGAGGACGAGGACGACGAGGACGAGGACGACGAGGACGAGGACGACGAGGACGAGGACGACGAGGACGAGGACGACGAGGACGAGGACGACGAGGACGAGGACGACGAGGACGAGGACGACGAGGTCGAGGACGACGAGGACGAGGACGACGAGGACGAGGACGACGAGGACGAGGACGACGAGGACGACGAGGACGACGAGGACGAGGACGACGAGGACGAGGGCGACGAGGACGACGAGGACGAGGACGACGAGGACGACGAGGACGACGAGGACGACGAGGACGACGAGGACGACGAGGACGACGAGGACGACGAGGACGACGAGGACGAGGACAACGAGGACGAGGACGACGAGGACGAGGACGAGGACGACGAGGACGAGGACGACGAGGACGACGAGTACGAGGACGACGAGGACGACGAGTACGAGGACGACGAGGACGACGAGTACGAGGACGACGAGGACGACGAGGACGAGGACGAGGAAGACGAGGACGACGAGGACGAGGACGACGAGGACGACGAGGAAGAGGACGACGAGGACGACGAGGACGAGGACGACGAGGACGACGAGGACGATGACGAGGACGACGAGGACGACGAGGACGAGGACGAGGACCACGAGGACGACGAGGACGAGGACGACGAGGACGACGAGTACGAGGACGACGAGGACGACGAGGACGACGAGGACGACGAGGACGAGGACGACGATGACGAGGACGAGGACGACGAGGACGACGAGGACGAGGACGACGAGGACGAGGACGACGAGGACGAGGACGACGAGGACGAGGACGACGAGGACGAGGACCACGAGGACGAGGACGACGAGGACGAGGACGACGAGGACGAGGACGACGAGGACGAGGACGACGAGGACGAGGACGACGAGGACGAGGACGACGAGGACGAGGACGACGAGGACGAGGACGACGAGGACGAGGACGACGAGGACGAGGACGACGAGGACGACGAGGACGAGGACGACGAGGACGAGGACGAGGACGACGAGGACGACGAGGACGAGGACGACGAGGACGACGAGGACGAGGACGACGAGGACGACGAGGACGAGGACGACGAGGACGACGAGGACGAGGACGACGAGGACGACGAGGACGACGAGGACGAGGCCGACGAGGACGACGAGGACGACGAGGACGAGGACGACGAGGACGAGGATGACGAGGACGAGGACGACGAGGACGAGGACGACGAGGACGAGGACGACGAGGACGAGGACGAGGACGAGGACGACGACGACGAGGACGAGGACGACGAGGACGACGAGGACGACGAGTACGAGGACGACGAGGACGACGAGGACGACGAGGACGACAAGGACGAGGACGAGGACGACGAGGACGACGAGTACGAGGACGACGAGGACGACGAGGACGAGGACGACGAGGACGACGAGGACGACGAGGACGAGGACGACGATGACGAGGACGACGATGACGAGGACGACGATGACGAGGACGAAGACGACGAGGACGACGAGGACGACGATGACGAGGACGACGATGACGAGGACGACGATGACGAGGACGAAGACGACGAGGACGACGAGGACGAGGACGACGAGGACGAGGACGACGAGGACGACGAGGACGAGGACGACGAGGACGACGAGGACGAGGACGACGAGGACGACGAGGACGAGGACGAGGACGACGAGGACGACGAGGACGAGGACGACGAGGACGACGAGGACGACGAGGACGAGGCCGACGAGGACGACGAGGACGAGGACGACGAGGACGAGGACGACGAGGACGAGGACGACGCGGACGAGGACGACGAGGACGAGGACGACGAGGACGAGGACGACGAGGACGAGGACGACGAGGACGAGGACGACGAGGACGAGGACGACGAGGACGAGGACGACGAGGACGAGGACGACGAGGACGAGGACGACGAGGACGAGGACGAGGACAACGAGGACGACGAGGACGACGAGGACGAGGAAGACGAGGACGACGAGGACGAGGACGACGAGGACGACGAGGACGAGGACGACGAGGACGACGAGGACGAGGACGACGAGGACGACGAGGACGAGGACGAGGACGACGAGGACGACGAGGACGACGAGGACGAGGACGACGAGGACGAGGACGACGAGGACGAGGACGACGAGGACGAGGACGACGAGGACGAGGACGACGAGGACGAGGACGACGAGGACGAGGACGACGAGGACGAGGACGACGAGGACGAGGACGACGAGGACGAGGACGACGAGGACGAGGACGACGAGGACGAGGACGACGAGGACGACGACGACGAGGACGAGGACGACGAGGACGAGGACGACGAGGACGAGGACGACGAGGACGAGGACGACGAGGACGAGGACGACGAGGACGAGGACGAGGACGACGAGGACGAGGACGAGGACGACGAGGACGAGGACGAGGACGACGAGGACGAGGACGACGAGGACGAGGACGACGAGGACGACGAGTACGAGGACGACGAGGACGACGAGGACGAGGTCGAAGAAGACGAGGACGACGAGGACGAGGACGACGAGGACGACGAGGACGAGGACGACGAGGACGAGGACGACGAGGACGAGGACGACGAGGACAAGGACGACGAGGACGAGGACGACGAGGACGAGGACGACGAGGACGAGGACGACGAGGACGAGGACGACGAGGACGAGGACGACGAGGACGAGGACGAGGACGACGAGGACGAGGACGACGAGGACGACGAGGACGAGGACGACGAGGACGACGAGGACGACGAGGACGACGAGGACGACGAGGACGACGAGGACGAGGACGACGTGGACGACGAGGACGACGAGGACGACGAGGACGACGAGGACGACGAGGACGACGAGGACGACGAGGACGAGGACGACGAGGACGACGAGGACGACGAGGACGAGGACGACGAGGACGACGAGGACGAGGACGAGGACGACGAGGACGACGAGGACGAGGACGACGAGGACGAGGACGACGAGGACGAGGACGACGAGGACGACGATGACGAGGACGACGAGGACGAGGACGACGAGGACGACGAGGACGAGGACGACGAGGACGACGAGGACGAGGACGACGAGGACGACGAGGACGAGGACGACGAGGACGAGGACGCGGACGACGAGGACGAGGACGACGAGGACGAGGACGACGAGGACAAGGACGACGAGGACGAGGACGACGAGGACGACGAGGACGAGGAGGACGAGGACGACGAGGACGAGGACGACGAGGACGAGGTCGTCGTGGACGACGAGGACGAGGACGAGGACGACGAGGACGACGAGGACGAGGACGAGGACGACGAGGACGACGAGGACGAGGACGACGAGGACGACGAGTACGAGGACGACGAGGACGACGAGGACGACGAGGACGACGAGGACGAGGACGACGAGGACGAGGACGACGAGGACGAAGACGACGAGGACGAGGACGAGGACGACGAGGACGACGAGGACGAGGACGACGAGGACGAGGACGACGTGGACGACGAGTACGAGGACGACGAGGACGACGAGGACGAGGACGACGAGGACGACGAGTACGAGGACGACGAGGACGACGAGGACGAGGACGAGGAAGACGAGGACGACGAGGACGAGGACGACGAGGACGAGGACGACGAGGACGAGGACGACGAGGACGAGGACGACGAGGACGAGGACGACGAGGACGAGGACGACGAGGACGAGGACGACGAGGACGAGGACGACGAGGACGACGAGGACGAGGACGACGAGGACGACGAGGACGAGGACGACGAGTACGAGGACGACGAGGACGACGAGGACGACGAGGACGACGAGGACGAGGCGGACGAGGACGACGAGGACGACGAGGACGACGAGGACGACGAGGACGAGGACGACGAGGACGAGGACGACGAGGACGAGGACGACGAGGACGAGGACGACGAGGACGAGGACGACGAGGACGAGGACGACGAGGACGAGGACGACGAGGACGAGGACGACGAGGACGAGGACGACGAGGACGAGGACGACGAGGACGAGGACGACGAGGACGACGAGGACGACGAGGACGAGGACGACGAGGACGACGAGGACGACGAGGACGAGGACGACGAGGACGAGGACGACGAGGACGAGGACGACGAGGACGAGGACGACGAGGACGAGGACGACGAGGACGAGGACGACGAGGACGAGGACGACGAGGACGAGGACGACGAGGACGAGGACGACGAGGACGAGGACGACGAGGACGAGGACGACGAGGACGAGGACGACGAGGACGAGGACGACGAGGACGAGGACGACGAGGACGAGGACGACGAGGACGAGGACGACGAGGACGAGGACGACGAGGACGAGGACGACGAGGACGAGGACGACGAGGACGAGGACGACGAGGACGAGGACGACGAGGACGAGGACGACGAGGACGAGGACGACGAGGACGAGGACGACGAGGTCGAGGACGACGAGAACGAGGACGACGAGGACGAGGACGACGAGGACGACGAGGACGACGAGGACGAGGGCGACGAGGACGAGGGCGACGAGGACGACGAGGACGAGGACGACGAGGACGACGAGGACGACGAGGACGAGGACGACGAGGACGACGAGGACGACGAGGACGACGAGGACGAGGACAACGAGGACGAGGACGACGAGGACGAGGACGAGGACGACGAGGACGAGGACGACGAGGACGAGGACGACGAGGACGACGAGTACGAGGACGACGAGGACCACGAGTACGAGGACGACGAGGACGACGAGGACGAGGACGAGGAAGACGAGGACGACGAGGACGAGGACGACGAGGACGACGAGGACGAGGACGACGAGGACGACGAGGACGAGGACGAGGACGACGAGGACGACGAGGACGAGGACGAGGACGACGAGGACGACGAGGACGAGGACGACGAGGACGACGAGTACGAGGACGACGAGGACGACGAGGACGACGAGGACGACGAGGACGACGAGGACGACGAGGACGAGGACGACGATGACGAGGACGAGGACGACGAGGACGACGAGGACGACGAGGACGAGGACGACGAGGACGAGGACGACGAGGACGAGGACGACGAGGACGAGGACGACGAGGACGAGGACGACGAGGACGAGGACGACGAGGACGAGGACGACGAGGACTAGGACGACGAGGACGAGGACGACGAGGACGAGGACGACGAGGACGAGGACGACGAGGACGAGGACGACGAGGACGAGGAGGACGAGGACGAGGAGGACGAGGACGAGGACGACGAGGACGAGGACGACGAGGACGAGGACGACGAGGACGAGGACGACGAGGACGAGGACGACGAGGACGAGGACGAGGACGACGAGGACGAGGACGACGAGGACGACGAGGACGAGGACGACGAGGACGACGAGGACGAGGACGACGAGGACGACGAGGACGAGGACGACGAGGACGACGAGGACGACGAGGACGAGGCCGACGAGGACGACGAGGACGACGAGGACGAGGACGACGAGGACGAGGATGACGAGGACGAGGACGACGAGGACGAGGACGACGAGGACGAGGACGACGAGGACGAGGACGACGAGGACGAGGACGACGAGGACGAGGACGACGAGGACGAGGACGAGGACGACGAGGACGACGAGGACGAGGACGACGAGGACGACGAGGACGACGAGGACGAGGACGACGACGACGAGGACGACGATGACGAGGACGACGATGACGAGGACGACGATGACGAGGACGAAGACGACGAGGACGACGAGGACGAGGACGACGAGGACGAGGACGACGAGGACGAGGACGACGAGGACGAGGACGACGAGGACGAGGACGACGAGGACGACGAGGACGACGAGGACGAGGGCGACGAGGACGAGGGCGACGAGGACGACGAGGACGAGGACGACGAGGACGACGAGGACGACGAGGACGACGAGGACGACGAGGACGACGAGGACGAGGACGACGAGGACGAGGACGACGAGGACGACGAGGACGAGGACGACGAGGACGACGAGGACGACGAGGACGACGAGGACGACGAGGACGAGGACGACGAGGACGAGGACGACGAGGACGAGGACGACGAGGACGAGGACGACGAGGACGAGGACGACGAGGACGAGGACGACGAGGACGAGGACGACGAGGACGACGAGGACGAGGACGACGAGGACGACGAGGACGAGGACGACGAGTACGAGGACGACGAGGACGACGAGGACGACGAGGACGACGAGGACGAGGCCGACGAGGACGACGAGGACGACGAGGACGACGAGGACGACGAGGACGAGGACGACGAGGACGAGGACGACGAGGACGAGGACGACGAGGACGAGGACGACGAGGACGAGGACGACGAGGACGAGGACGACGAGGACGAGGACGACGAGGACGAGGACGACGAGGACGAGGACGACGAGGACGAGGACGACGAGGACGAGGACGACGAGGACGAGGACGACGAGGACGAGGACGACGAGGACGACGAGGACGACGAGGACGAGGACGACGAGGACGACGAGGACGACGAGGACGAGGACGACGAGGACGACGAGGACGACGAGGACGAGGACGACGAGGACGAGGACGACGAGGACGAGGACGACGAGGACGAGGACGACGAGGACGAGGACGACGAGGACGAGGACGACGAGGACGAGGACGACGAGGACGAGGACGACGAGGACGAGGACGACGAGGACGAGGACGACGAGGACGAGGACGACGAGGACGAGGACGACGAGGACGAGGACGACGAGGACGAGGACGACGAGGACGAGGACGACGAGGACGAGGACGACGAGGACGAGGACGACGAGGACGAGGACGACGAGGACGAGGACGACGAGGACGAGGACGACGAGGACGAGGACGACGAGGACGAGGACGACGAGGTCGAGGACGACGAGAACGAGGACGACGAGGACGAGGACGACGAGGACGACGAGGACGACGAGGACGAGGGCGACGAGGACGAGGGCGACGAGGACGACGAGGACGAGGACGACGAGGACGACGAGGACGACGAGGACGAGGACGACGAGGACGACGAGGACGACGAGGACGACGAGGACGAGGACAACGAGGACGAGGACGACGAGGACGAGGACGAGGACGACGAGGACGAGGACGACGAGGACGAGGACGACGAGGACGACGAGTACGAGGACGACGAGGACCACGAGTACGAGGACGACGAGGACGACGAGGACGAGGACGAGGAAGACGAGGACGACGAGGACGAGGACGACGAGGACGACGAGGACGAGGACGACGAGGACGACGAGGACGAGGACGAGGACGACGAGGACGACGAGGACGAGGACGAGGACGACGAGGACGACGAGGACGAGGACGACGAGGACGACGAGTACGAGGACGACGAGGACGACGAGGACGACGAGGACGACGAGGACGACGAGGACGACGAGGACGAGGACGACGATGACGAGGACGAGGACGACGAGGACGACGAGGACGACGAGGACGACGAGGACGAGGACGACGAGGACGAGGACGACGAGGACGAGGACGACGAGGACGAGGACGACGAGGACGAGGACGACGAGGACGAGGACGACGAGGACGAGGACGACGAGGACGACGAGGACGAGGACGACGAGGACGACGAGGACGAGGACGACGAGTACGAGGACGACGAGGACGACGAGGACGACGAGGACGACGAGGACGAGGCCGACGAGGACGACGAGGACGACGAGGACGACGAGGACGACGAGGACGAGGACGACGAGGACGAGGACGACGAGGACGAGGACGACGAGGACGAGGACGACGAGGACGAGGACGACGAGGACGAGGACGACGAGGACGAGGACGACGAGGACGAGGACGACGAGGACGAGGACGACGAGGACGAGGACGACGAGGACGAGGACGACGAGGACGAGGACGACGAGGACGAGGACGACGAGGACGAGGACGACGAGGACGACGAGGACGACGAGGACGAGGACGACGAGGACGACGAGGACGACGAGGACGAGGACGACGAGGACGACGAGGACGACGAGGACGAGGACGACGAGGACGAGGACGACGAGGACGAGGACGACGAGGACGAGGACGACGAGGACGAGGACGACGAGGACGAGGACGACGAGGACGAGGACGACGAGGACGAGGACGACGAGGACGAGGACGACGAGGACGAGGACGACGAGGACGAGGACGACGAGGACGAGGACGACGAGGACGAGGACGACGAGGACGAGGACGACGAGGACGAGGACGACGAGGACGAGGACGACGAGGACGAGGACGACGAGGACGAGGACGACGAGGACGAGGACGACGAGGACGAGGACGACGAGGACGAGGACGACGAGGACGAGGACGACGAGGTCGAGGACGACGAGAACGAGGACGACGAGGACGAGGACGACGAGGACGACGAGGACGACGAGGACGAGGGCGACGAGGACGAGGGCGACGAGGACGACGAGGACGAGGACGACGAGGACGACGAGGACGACGAGGACGAGGACGACGAGGACGACGAGGACGACGAGGACGACGAGGACGAGGACAACGAGGACGAGGACGACGAGGACGAGGACGAGGACGACGAGGACGAGGACGACGAGGACGAGGACGACGAGGACGACGAGTACGAGGACGACGAGGACCACGAGTACGAGGACGACGAGGACGACGAGGACGAGGACGAGGAAGACGAGGACGACGAGGACGAGGACGACGAGGACGACGAGGACGAGGACGACGAGGACGACGAGGACGAGGACGAGGACGACGAGGACGACGAGGACGAGGACGAGGACGACGAGGACGACGAGGACGAGGACGACGAGGACGACGAGTACGAGGACGACGAGGACGACGAGGACGACGAGGACGACGAGGACGACGAGGACGACGAGGACGAGGACGACGATGACGAGGACGAGGACGACGAGGACGACGAGGACGACGAGGACGAGGACGACGAGGACGAGGACGACGAGGACGAGGACGACGAGGACGAGGACGACGAGGACGAGGACGACGAGGACGAGGACGACGAGGACGAGGACGACGAGGACGAGGACGACGAGGACCAGGACGACGAGGACGAGGACGACGAGGACGAGGACGACGAGGACGAGGACGACGAGGACGAGGACGACGAGGACGAGGACGACGAGGACGAGGAGGACGAGGACGAGGAGGACGAGGACGAGGACGACGAGGACGAGGACGACGAGGACGAGGACGACGAGGACGAGGACGACGAGGACGAGGACGACGAGGACGAGGACGACGAGGACGAGGACGAGGACGACGAGGACGAGGACGACGAGGACGACGAGGACGAGGACGACGAGGACGACGAGGACGAGGACGACGAGGACGACGAGGACGAGGACGACGAGGACGACGAGGACGACGAGGACGAGGCCGACGAGGACGACGAGGACGACGAGGACGAGGACGACGAGGACGAGGATGACGAGGACGAGGACGACGAGGACGAGGACGACGAGGACGAGGACGACGAGGACGAGGACGACGAGGACGAGGACGACGAGGACGAGGACGACGAGGACGAGGACGAGGACGACGAGGACGACGAGGACGAGGACGACGAGGACGACGAGGACGACGAGGACGAGGACGACGACGACGAGGACGACGATGACGAGGACGACGATGACGAGGACGACGATGACGAGGACGAAGACGACGAGGACGACGAGGACGAGGACGACGAGGACGAGGACGACGAGGACGAGGACGACGAGGACGAGGACGAGGGCGACGAGGACGACGAGGACGACGAGGACGAGGACGACGAGGACGAGGACGAGGGCGACGAGGACGACGAGGACGAGGACGACGAGGACGACGAGGACGACGAGGACGAGGACGACGAGGACGACGAGGACGACGAGGACGACGAGGACGAGGACAACGAGGACGAGGACGACGAGGACGAGGACGAGGACGACGAGGACGAGGACGACGAGGACGAGGACGACGAGGACGACGAGTACGAGGACGACGAGGACCACGAGTACGAGGACGACGAGGACGACGAGGACGAGGACGAGGAAGACGAGGACGACGAGGACGAGGACGACGAGGACGACGAGGACGAGGACGACGAGGACGACGAGGACGAGGACGAGGACGACGAGGACGACGAGGACGACGAGGACGAGGGCGACGAGGACGAGGGCGACGAGGACGACGAGGACGAGGACGACGAGGACGACGAGGACGACGAGGACGAGGACGACGAGGACGAGGACGACGAGGACGACGAGGACGAGGACGACGAGGACGACGAGGACGACGAGGACGACGAGGACGACGAGGACGACGAGGACGAGGACGACGTGGACGACGAGGACGACGAGGACGACGAGGACGACGAGGACGACGAGGACGACGAGGACGACGAGGACGAGGACGACGAGGACGACGAGGACGACGAGGACGACGAGGACGAGGACGACGAGGACGACGAGGACGAGGACGAGGACGACGAGGACGACGAGGACGAGGACGAGGACGACGAGGACGAGGACGAGGACGACGAGGACGAGGACGACGAGGACGAGGACGACGAGGACGACGATGACGAGGACGACGAGGACGAGGACGACGAGGACGACGAGGACGAGGACGACGAGGACGACGAGGACGAGGACGACGAGGACGACGAGGACGAGGACGACGAGGACGAGGACGCGGACGACGAGGACGAGGACGACGAGGACGAGGACGACGAGGACAAGGACGACGAGGACGAGGACGACGAGGACGACGAGGACGAGGACGACGAGGACGAGGACGACGAGGACGAGGACGACGAGGACGAGGTCGTCGTGGACGACGAGGACGAGGACGAGGACGACGAGGACGACGAGGACGAGGACGAGGACGACGAGGACGACGAGGACGAGGACGACGAGGACGACGAGTACGAGGACGACGAGGACGACGAGGACGACGAGGACGACGAGGACGAGGACGACGAGGACGAAGACGACGAGGACGAGGACGAGGACGACGAGGACGACGAGGACGAGGACGACGAGGACGAGGACGACGTGGACGACGAGTACGAGGACGACGAGGACGACGAGGACGAGGACGACGAGGACGAGGACGACGAGGACGACGAGGACGAGGACGACGAGGACGACGAGTACGAGGACGACGAGGACGACGAGGACGAGGACGAGGAAGACGAGGACGACGAGGACGAGGACGACGAGGACGAGGACGACGAGGACGAGGACGACGAGGACGAGGACGACGAGGACGAGGACGACGAGGACGAGGACGACGAGGACGACGAGGACGAGGACGACGAGGACGACGAGGACGAGGACGACGAGTACGAGGACGACGAGGACGACGAGGACGACGAGGACGACGAGGACGAGGCCGACGAGGACGACGAGGACGACGAGGACGAGGACGACGAGGACGAGGACGACGAGGACGAGGACGACGAGGACGAGGACGACGAGGACGAGGACGACGAGGACGAGGACGACGAGGACGAGGACGACGAGGACGAGGACGACGAGGACGAGGACGACGAGGACGAGGACGACGAGGACGAGGACGACGAGGACGAGGACGACGAGGACGAGGACGACGAGGACGAGGACGACGAGGACGAGGACGACGAGGACGAGGACGACGAGGACGAGGACGACGAGGACGACGAGGACGACGAGGACGAGGACGACGAGGACGACGAGGACGACGAGGACGAGGACGACGAGGACGAGGACGACGAGGACGAGGACGACGAGGACGAGGACGACGAGGACGAGGACGACGAGGACGAGGACGACGAGGACGAGGACGACGAGGACGACGAGGACGAGGACGACGAGGACGAGGACGACGAGGACGAGGACGACGAGGACGAGGACGACGAGGACGAGGACGACGAGGACGAGGACGACGAGGACGAGGACGACGAGGACGAGGACGACGAGGTCGAGGACGACGAGAACGAGGACGACGAGGACGAGGACGACGAGGACGACGAGGACGACGAGGACGAGGGCGACGAGGACGAGGGCGACGAGGACGACGAGGACGAGGACGACGAGGACGACGAGGACGACGAGGACGAGGACGACGAGGACGACGAGGACGACGAGGACGACGAGGACGAGGACAACGAGGACGAGGACGACGAGGACGAGGACGAGGACGACGAGGACGAGGACGACGAGGACGAGGACGACGAGGACGACGAGTACGAGGACGACGAGGACCACGAGTACGAGGACGACGAGGACGACGAGGACGAGGACGAGGAAGACGAGGACGACGAGGACGAGGACGACGAGGACGACGAGGACGAGGACGACGAGGACGACGAGGACGAGGACGAGGACGACGAGGACGACGAGGACGAGGACGAGGACGACGAGGACGACGAGGACGAGGACGACGAGGACGACGAGTACGAGGACGACGAGGACGACGAGGACGACGAGGACGACGAGGACGACGAGGACGACGAGGACGAGGACGACGATGACGAGGACGAGGACGACGAGGACGACGATGACGACGAGGACGAGGACGACGAGGACGAGGACGACGAGGACGAGGACGACGAGGACGAGGACGACGAGGACGAGGACGACGAGGACGAGGACGACGAGGACGAGGACGACGAGGACCAGGACGACGAGGACGAGGACGACGAGGACGAGGACGACGAGGACGAGGACGACGAGGACGAGGACGACGAGGACGAGGAGGACGAGGACGAGGAGGACGAGGACGAGGACGACGAGGACGAGGACGACGAGGACGAGGAGGACGAGGACGAGGAGGACGAGGACGAGGACGACGAGGACGAGGACGACGAGGACGAGGACGACGAGGACGAGGACGACGAGGACGAGGACGACGAGGACGAGGACGAGGACGACGAGGACGAGGACGAGGACGACGAGGACGAGGACGACGAGGACGACGAGGACGAGGACGACGAGGACGACGAGGACGAGGACGACGAGGACGACGAGGACGAGGACGACGAGGACGACGAGGACGACGAGGACGAGGCCGACGAGGACGACGAGGACGACGAGGACGAGGACGACGAGGACGAGGACGACGAGGACGAGGACGACGAGGACGAGGACGACGAGGACGAGGACGACGAGGACGAGGACGACGAGGACGAGGACGACGAGGACGAGGACGACGAGGACGAGGACGACGAGGACGAGGACGAGGACGACGAGGACGACGAGGACGAGGACGACGAGGACGACGAGGACGACGAGGACGAGGACGACGACGACGAGGACGACGATGACGAGGACGACGATGACGAGGACGACGATGACGAGGACGAAGACGACGAGGACGACGAGGACGACGATGACGAGGACGACGATGACGAGGACGACGATGACGAGGACGAAGACGACGAGGACGACGAGGACGACGAGGACGACGAGGACGAGGACGACGAGGACGAGGACGACGAGGACGACGAGGACGAGGACGACGAGGACGACGAGGACGAGGACGACGAGGACGACGAGGACGAGGACGAGGACGACGAGGACGACGAGGACGAGGACGACGAGGACGACGAGGACGACGAGGACGAGGCCGACGAGGACGACGAGGACGAGGACGACGAGGACGAGGACGACGAGGACGAGGACGAGGACGACGAGGACGAGGACGACGAGGACGAGGACGACGAGGACGACGAGTACGAGGACGACGAGGACGACGAGGACGAGGACGAAGAAGACGAGGACGACGAGGACGAGGACGACGAGGACGACGAGGACGAGGACGACGAGGACGAGGACGACGAGGACGAGGACGACGAGGACGAGGACGACGAGGACGAGGACGACGAGGACGAGGACGAGGACGACGAGGACGACGAGGACGAGGACGACGAGGACGACGAGGACGACGAGGACGACGAGGACGACGAGGACGACGAGGACGAGGACGACGTGGACGACGAGGACGACGAGGACGACGAGGACGACGAGGACGACGAGGACGACGAGGACGACGAGGACGAGGACGACGAGGACGACGAGGACGACGAGGACGACGAGGACGAGGACGACGAGGACGACGAGGACGAGGACGAGGACGACGAGGACGACGAGGACGAGGACGAGGACGACGAGGACGAGGACGAGGACGACGAGGACGAGGACGACGAGGACGAGGACGACGAGGACGAGGACGACGAGGACGACGAGGACGAGGACGACGAGGACGACGAGGACGAGGACGACGAGGACGACGAGGACGAGGACGACGAGGACGACGAGGACGAGGACGACGAGGACGAGGACGACGAGGACAAGGACGACGAGGACGAGGACGACGAGGACGAGGACGACGAGGACGAGGACGACGAGGACGAGGACGTCGTGGACGACGAGGACGAGGACGAGGACGACGAGGACGACGAGGACGAGGACGAGGACGACGAGGACGACGAGGACGAGGACGACGAGGACGACGAGTACGAGGACGACGAGGACGACGAGGACGAGGACGACGAGGACGACGAGGACGAGGACGACGAGGACGACGAGGACGAGGACGACGAGGACGACGAGGACGACGAGGACGAGGCCGACGAGAACGACGAGGACGACGAGGACGAGGACGACGAGGACGAGGATGACGAGGACGAGGACGACGAGGACGAGGACGACGAGGACGAGGACGACGAGGACGAGGACGACGAGGACGAGGACGACGAGGACGACGAGGACGAGGACGAGGACGACGAGGACGACGAGGACGAGGACGACGAGGACGACGAGGACGACGAGGACGAGGCCGACGAGGACGAGGACGACGAGGACGAGGACGACGAGGACGAGGACGAGGACGACGAGGACGACGAGGACGAGGACGACGAGGACGACGAGGACGACGAGGACGAGGCCGACGAGGACGAGGACGACGAGGACGAGGACGACGAGGACGAGGACGAGGACAACGAGGACGACGAGGACGACGAGGACGAGGAAGACGAGGACGACGAGGACGAGGACGGCGAGGACGACGAGGACGAGGACGACGAGGACGACGAGGACGAGGACGACGAGGACGACGAGGACGAGGACGACGAGGACGACGAGGACGAGGACGAGGACGACGAGGACGACGAGGACGACGAGTACGAGGACGACGAGGACGACGAGGACGACGAGGACGACAAGGACGAGGACGAGGACGACGAGGACGACGAGTACGAGGACGACGAGGACGACGAGGACGACGAGGACGACGAGGACGACGAGGACGACGAGGACGACGAGGACGAGGACGACGAGGACGACGAGGACGACGAGGACGAGGACGACGACGACGAGGACGACGACGACGAGGACGACGATGACGAGGACGACGATGACGAGGACGAAGACGACGAGGACGACGAGGACGACGATGACGAGGACGACGATGACGAGGACGACGATGACGAGGACGAAGACGACGAGGACGACGAGGACGACGAGGACGACGAGGACGAGGACGACGAGGACGAGGACGACGAGGACGACGAGGACGAGGACGACGAGGACGACGAGGACGAGGACGACGAGGACGACGAGGACGAGGACGAGGACGACGAGGACGACGAGGACGAGGACGACGAGGACGACGAGGACGACGAGGACGAGGCCGACGAGGACGAGGACGACGAGGACGAGGACGACGAGGACGAGGACGAGGACAACGAGGACGACGAGGACGACGAGGACGAGGAAGACGAGGACGACGAGGACGAGGACGGCGAGGACGACGAGGACGAGGACGACGAGGACGACGAGGACGAGGACGACGAGGACGACGAGGACGAGGACGACGAGGACGACGAGGACGAGGACGAGGACGACGAGGACGACGAGGACGACGAGGACGAGGACGACGAGGACGAGGACGACGAGGACGAGGACGACGAGGACGACGAGGACGAGGACGACGAGGACGACGAGGACGAGGACGACGAGGACGAGGACGACGAGGACGACGAGGACGAGGACGACGAGGACGAGGACGAGGACGACGAGGACGAGGACGACGAGGACGAGGACGACGAGGACGAGGACGACGAGGACAAGGACGACGAGGACGAGGACGACGAGGACGACGAGGACGAGGACGACGAGGACGAGGACGACGAGGACGAGGACGACGAGGACAAGGACGACGAGGACGAGGACGACGAGGACGACGAGGACGAGGACGACGAGGACGAGGACGACGAGGACGAGGACGACGAGGACGAGGACGACGAGGACGAGGACGACGAGGACGACGAGGACGAGGACGAGGACGACGAGGACGAGGACGAGGACGACGAGGACGACGAGGACGAGGACGACGAGGACGACGTGGACGACGAGGACGAGGACGACGAGGACGAGGACGAGGGCGACGAGGACGAGGACGACGAGGACGACGAGGACGAGGACGAGGAGGACGAGGACGAGGACGACGACGAGGACGAGGACGACGAGGACGAGGACGACGAGGACGAGGACGACGAGGACGAGGACGACGAGGACGGGGACGACGAGGACGGGGACGACGAGGACGAGGACGACGAGGACGAGGACGACGACGACGAGGACGACGACGACGAGGACGACGACGACGAGGACAACGACGACGAGGACGACGACGACGAGGACGACGACGACGGGGACGGGGACGACGGGGACGGGCACGACGGGGACGGGCACGACGGGGACGAGGACGACGAGCACGATGAGCACGAGGACGACGAGGACGAGGACGACCAGGACGACGAGGACGAGGACGACGAGGACGACGAGGACGACGAGGACGAGGACGACGAGCACGAGGACGACGAGGACGACGAGGACGAGGACGAGGACGACGAGGACGACGAGGACGAGGACGACGAGGACGAGGACGACGAGGACGAGGACGACGAGGACGAGGACGACGAGGACGAGGACGACGAGGACGAGGACGACGAGAACGAGGACGACGAGGACGAGGTCGAGGACGACGAGGACGAGGACGACGAGAACGAGGACGACGAGGACGAGGTCGAGGACGACGAGGACGAGGACGACGAGGACGAGGACAAGGACGAGGACGAGGACGACGAGGACGAGGACGACGAGGACGAGGACGACGAGGACGAGGACGACGAGGACGAGGACGACGAGGACGACGACGACGAGGACGAGGACGAGGACGACGAGGACGAGGACGACGAGGACGAGGACGACGAGGACGAGGACGACGAGGACGAGGACGAGGACGACGAGGACGAGGACGACGAGGACGAGGACGACGAGGACGAGGACGACGAGGACGAGGACGACGAGGATGAGGACGAGGACGACGAGAACGACGAGGACGACGAGGACGAGGACGACGAGGACGAGGACGACGAGGACGACGAGGACGACGAGGAAGAGGACGAGGACGACGAGGACGAGGACGAGGAGGACGAGGACGAGGACGACGAGGACGACGAGGACGAGGACGACGAGGACGACGAGGACGAGGACGACGAGGACGAGGACGACGAGGACGAGGACGACGAGGACGAGGACGACGAGGACGAGGACGACGGGGACGAGGACGACGGGGACGAGGACGACGGGGACGAGGACGACGGGGACGAGGACGACGGGGACGAGGACGACGGGGACGAGGACGACGAGGACGAGGACGACGAGGACGAGGACGACGAGGACGAGGACGACGAGGACGAGGACGACGAGGACGAGGACGACGAGGACGAGGACGACGAGGACGAGGACGACGAGGACGAGGACGACGAGGACGAGGACGACGAGGACGAGGACGACGAGGACGAGGACGACGAGGACGAGGACGACGAGGACGAGGACGACGAGGACGAGGACGACGAGGACGAGGACGACGAGGACGAGGACGACGAGGACGAGGACGACGAGGTCGAGGACGACGAGGACGAGGACGACGAGGACGAGGACGACGAGGACGAGGACGACGAGGACGACGAGGACGACGAGGACGAGGACGACGAGGACGAGGGCGACGAGGACGACGAGGACGAGGACGACGAGGACGACGAGGACGACGAGGACGAGGACGACGAGGACGACGAGGACGACGAGGACGACGAGGACGACGAGGACGACGAGGACGAGGACAACGAGGACGAGGACGACGAGGACGAGGACGAGGACGACGAGGACGAGGACGACGAGGACGACGAGTACGAGGACGACGAGGACGACGAGTACGAGGACGACGAGGACGACGAGTACGAGGACGACGAGGACGACGAGGACGAGGACGAGGAAGACGAGGACGACGAGGACGAGGACGACGAGGACGACGAGGACGAGGACGACGAGGACGACGAGGACGAGGACGAGGACGACGAGGACGACGAGGACGAGGACGAGGACAACGAGGACGACGAGGACGAGGACGACGAGGACGACGAGTACGAGGACGACGAGGACGACGAGGACGACGAGGACGACGAGGACGAGGACGACGATGACGAGGACGAGGACGACGAGGACGACGAGGACGAGGACGACGAGGACGAGGACGACGAGGACGAGGACGACGAGGACGAGGACGACGAGGACGAGGACGACGAGGACGAGGACGACGAGGACGAGGACGACGAGGACGAGGACGACGAGGACGAGGACGACGAGGACGAGGACGACGAGGACGACGAGGACGAGGACGACGAGGACGACGAGGACGAGGACGACGAGGACGACGAGGACGAGGACGACGAGGACGACGAGGACGAGGACGACGAGGACGACGAGGACGAGGACGACGAGGACGACGAGGACGACGAGGACGAGGCCGACGAGGACGACGAGGACGACGAGGACGAGGACGACGAGGACGAGGATGACGAGGACGAGGACGACGAGGACGAGGACGACGAGGACGAGGACGACGAGGACGAGGACGAGGACGAGGACGACGACGACGAGGACGAGGACGACGAGGACGACGAGGACGACGAGTACGAGGACGACGAGGACGACGAGGACGACGAGGACGACAAGGACGAGGACGAGGACGACGAGGACGACGAGTACGAGGACGACGAGGACGACGAGGACGAGGACGACGAGGACGACGAGGACGACGAGGACGAGGACGACGATGACGAGGACGACGATGACGAGGACGACGATGACGAGGACGAAGACGACGAGGACGACGAGGACGACGATGACGAGGACGACGATGACGAGGACGACGATGACGAGGACGAAGACGACGAGGACGACGAGGACGACGAGGACGACGAGGACGAGGACGACGAGGACGAGGACGACGAGGACGACGAGGACGAGGACGACGAGGACGACGAGGACGAGGACGACGAGGGCGACGAGGACGAGGACGAGGACGACGAGGACGACGAGGACGAGGACGACGAGGACGACGAGGACGACGAGGACGAGGCCGACGAGGACGACGAGGACGAGGACGACGAGGACGAGGACGACGAGGACGAGGACGACGCGGACGAGGACGACGAGGACGAGGACGACGAGGACGAGGACGACGAGGACGAGGACGACGAGGACGAGGACGACGAGGACGAGGACGACGAGGACGAGGACGACGAGGACGAGGACGACGAGGACGAGGACGAGGACAACGAGGACGACGAGGACGACGAGGACGAGGAAGACGAGGACGACGAGGACGAGGACGACGAGGACGACGAGGACGAGGACGACGAGGACGACGAGGACGAGGACGACGAGGACGACGAGGACGAGGACGAGGACGACGAGGACGACGAGGACGACGAGGACGAGGACGACGAGGACGAGGACGACGAGGACGAGGACGACGAGGACGAGGACGACGAGGACGAGGACGACGAGGACGAGGACGACGAGGACGAGGACGACGAGGACGAGGACGACGAGGACGAGGACGACGAGGACGACGACGACGAGGACGAGGACGACGAGGACGAGGACGACGAGGACGAGGACGACGAGGACGAGGACGACGAGGACGAGGACGACGAGGACGAGGACGACGAGGACGAGGACGAGGACGACGAGGACGAGGACGAGGACGACGAGGACGAGGACGAGGACGACGAGGACGAGGACGACGAGGACGAGGACGAGGACGACGAGGACGACGAGTACGAGGACGACGAGGACGACGAGGACGAGGTCGAAGAAGACGAGGACGACGAGGACGAGGACGACGAGGACGACGAGGACGAGGACGACGAGGACGAGGACGACGAGGACGAGGACGACGAGGACGAGGACGACGAGGACGAGGACGACGAGGACGAGGACGACGAGGACGAGGACGACGAGGACGAGGACGACGAGGACGAGGACGACGAGGACGAGGACGACGAGGACGAGGACGACGAGGACGAGGACGAGGACGACGAGGACGAGGACGACGAGGACGACGAGGACGAGGACGACGAGGACGACGAGGACGACGAGGACGACGAGGACGACGAGGACGACGAGGACGACGAGGACGACGAGGACGAGGACGACGTGGACGACGAGGACGACGAGGACGACGAGGACGACGAGGACGACGAGGACGACGAGGACGACGAGGACGAGGACGACGAGGACGACGAGGACGACGAGGACGACGAGGACGAGGACGACGAGGACGACGAGGACGAGGACGAGGACGACGAGGACGACGAGGACGAGGACGAGGACGACGAGGACGAGGACGAGGACGACGAGGACGAGGACGACGAGGACGAGGACGACGAGGACGACGATGACGAGGACGACGAGGACGAGGACGACGAGGACGACGAGGACGAGGACGACGAGGACGACGAGGACGAGGACGACGAGGACGACGAGGACGAGGACGACGAGGACGAGGACGCGGACGACGAGGACGAGGACGACGAGGACGAGGACGACGAGGACAAGGACGACGAGGACGAGGACGACGAGGACGACGAGGACGAGGACGACGAGGACGAGGACGACGAGGACGAGGTCGTCGTGGACGACGAGGACGAGGACGAGGACGACGAGGACGACGAGGACGAGGACGAGGACGACGAGGACGACGAGGACGAGGACGAGGACGAGGACGACGAGGACGACGAGGACGAGGACGACGAGGACGAGGACGACGTGGACGACGAGGACGAGGACGACGAGGACGACGAGGACGAGGACGACGAGGACGACGAGTACGAGGACGACGAGGACGACGAGGACGAGGACGAGGAAGACGAGGACGACGAGGACGAGGACGACGAGGACGAGGACGACGAGGACGAGGACGACGAGGACGAGGACGACGAGGACGAGGACGACGAGGACGAGGACGACGAGGACGAGGACGACGAGGACGACGAGGACGAGGACGACGAGGACGACGAGGACGAGGACGACGAGTACGAGGACGACGAGGACGACGAGGACGACGAGGACGACGAGGACGAGGCCGACGAGGACGAGGACGACGAGGACGAGGACGACGAGGACGAGGACGACGAGGACGAGGACGACGAGGACGAGGACGACGAGGACGACGAGGACGAGGACGACGAGTACGAGGACGACGAGGACGACGAGGACGACGAGGACGACGAGGACGAGGACGACGAGGACGACGAGGACGACGAGGACGAGGACGACGAGGACGAGGACGACGAGGACGAGGACGACGAGGACGAGGACGACGAGGACGAGGACGACGAGGACGAGGACGACGAGGACGAGGACGACGAGGACGACGAGGACGAGGACGACGTGGACGACGAGTACGAGGACGACGAGGACGACGAGGACGAGGACGACGAGGACGACGAGGACGACGAGGACGACGAGGACGAGGACGACGAGGACGAGGACGACGAGGACGAGGACGACGAGGACGAGGACGACGAGGACGAGGACGACGAGGACGAGGACGACGAGGACGAGGACGACGAGGACGAGGACGACGAGGACGAGGACGACGAGGACGAGGACGACGAGGACGAGGACGACGAGGACGAGGACGACGAGGACGAGGACGACGAGGACGAGGACGACGAGGACGAGGACGACGAGGACGAGGACGACGAGGACGAGGACGACGAGGACGAGGACGACGAGGACGAGGACGACGAGGACGAGGACGACGAGGACGAGGACGACGAGGACGAGGACGACGAGGACGAGGACGACGAGGACGAGGACGACGAGGACGAGGACGACGAGGACGAGGACGACGAGGACGAGGACGACGAGGACGAGGACGACGAGGACGAGGACGACGAGGTCGAGGACGACGAGGACGACGAGGACGACGAGGACGACGAGGACGACGAGGACGACGAGGACGAGGACGACGTGGACGACGAGGACGACGAGGACGAGGACGACGAGGACGACGAGGACGAGGACGACGAGGACCACGAGTACGAGGACGACGAGGACGACGAGGACGAGGACGAGGAAGACGAGGACGACGAGGACGAGGACGACGAGGACGACGAGGACGAGGACGACGAGGACGACGAGGACGAGGACGAGGACGACGAGGACGACGAGGACGAGGACGAGGACGACGAGGACGACGAGGACGAGGACGACGAGGACGACGAGTACGAGGACGACGAGGACGACGAGGACGACGAGGACGACGAGGACGACGAGGACGACGAGGACGAGGACGACGATGACGAGGACGAGGACGACGAGGACGACGAGGACGACGAGGACGAGGACGACGAGGACGAGGACGACGAGGACGAGGACGACGAGGACGAGGACGACGAGGACGAGGACGACGAGGACGAGGACGACGAGGACGAGGACGACGAGGACGAGGACGACGAGGACCAGGACGACGAGGACGAGGACGACGAGGACGAGGACGAGGACGACGAGGACGAGGACGACGAGGACGAGGAGGACGAGGACGAGGACGACGAGGACGAGGACGACGAGGACGAGGACGACGAGGACGAGGACGACGAGGACGAGGACGACGAGGACGAGGACGAGGACGACGAGGACGAGGACGACGAGGACGACGAGGACGAGGACGACGAGGACGACGAGGACGAGGACGACGAGGACGACGAGGACGAGGACGACGAGGACGACGAGGACGACGAGGACGAGGCCGACGAGGACGACGAGGACGAGGCCGACGAGGACGACGAGGACGACGAGGACGAGGACGACGAGGACGAGGATGACGAGGACGAGGACGACGAGGACGAGGACGACGAGGACGAGGACGACGAGGACGAGGACGACGAGGACGAGGACGACGAGGACGAGGACGACGAAGACGAGGACGACGAGGACGAGGACGAGGACGACGAGGACGACGAGGACGACGAGTACGAGGACGACGAGGACGACGAGGACGACGAGGACGACAAGGACGAGGACGAGGATGACGAGGACGACGAGTACGAGGACGACGAGGACGACGAGGACGACGAGGACGACGAGGACGACGAGGACGACGAGGACGAGGACGACGAGGACGACGAGGACGAGGACGACGAGGACGACGAGGACGACGAGGACGAGGACGACGACGACGAGGACGACGATGACGAGGACGACGATGACGAGGACGACGATGACGAGGACGAAGACGACGAGGACGAGGACGACGAGGACGAGGACGACGAGGACGAGGACGACGAGGACGAGGACGACGAGGACGAGGACGACGAGGACGAGGACGACGAGGACGAGGACGACGAGGACGAGGACGACGAGGACGAGGACGACGAGGACGAGGACGACGAGGACGAGGACGACGAGGACGAGGACGACGAGGTCGAGGACGACGAGGACGAGGACGACGAGGACGAGGACGACGAGGACGAGGACGACGAGGACGACGAGGACGACGAGGACGAGGACGACGAGGACGAGGACGACGAGGACGACGAGGACGAGGACGACGAGGACGACGAGGACGAGGACGACGAGGACGAGGACGACGAGGACGACGAGGACGACGCGGACGACGAGGACGACGAGGACGACGAGGACGAGGACAACGAGGACGAGGACGACGAGGACGAGGACGAGGACGACGAGGACGAGGACGACGAGGACGACGAGTACGAGGACGACGAGGACGACGAGTACGAGGACGACGAGGACGACGAGTACGAGGACGACGAGGACGACGAGGACGAGGACGAGGAAGACGAGGACGACGAGGACGAGGACGACGAGGACGACGAGGACGAGGACGACGAGGACGACGAGGACGAGGACGACGAGGACGACGAGGACGAGGACGAGGACGACGAGGACGACGAGGACGAGGACGAGGACAACGAGGACGACGAGGACGAGGACGACGAGGACGACGAGTACGAGGACGACGAGGACGACGAGGACGACGAGGACGACGAGGACGAGGACGACGATGACGAGGACGAGGACGACGAGGACGACGAGGACGAGGACGACGAGGACGAGGACGACGAGGACGAGGACGACGAGGACGAGGACGACGAGGACGAGGACGACGAGGACGAGGACGACGAGGACGAGGACGACGAGGACGAGGACGACGAGGACGAGGACGACGAGGACGAGGACGACGAGGACGAGGACGACGAGGACGAGGACGACGAGGACGACGAGGACGAGGACGACGAGGACGACGAGGACGAGGACGACGAGGACGACGAGGACGAGGACGACGAGGACGACGAGGACGAGGACGACGAGGACGACGAGGACGACGATGACGAGGCCGACGAGGACGACGAGGACGACGAGGACGAGGACGACGAGGACGAGGATGACGAGGACGAGGACGACGAGGACGAGGACGACGAGGACGAGGACGACGAGGACGAGGACGAGGACGAGGACGACGACGACGAGGACGAGGACGACGAGGACGACGAGGACGACGAGTACGAGGACGACGAGGACGACGAGGACGACGAGGACGACAAGGACGAGGACGAGGACGACGAGGACGACGAGTACGAGGACGACGAGGACGACGAGGACGAGGACGACGAGGACGACGAGGACGACGAGGACGAGGACGACGATGACGAGGACGACGATGACGAGGACGACGATGACGAGGACGAAGACGACGAGGACGACGAGGACGACGATGACGAGGACGACGATGACGAGGACGACGATGACGAGGACGAAGACGACGAGGACGACGAGGACGACGAGGACGACGAGGACGAGGACGACGAGGACGAGGACGACGAGGACGACGAGGACGAGGACGACGAGGACGACGAGGACGAGGACGACGAGGACGACGAGGACGAGGACGAGGACGACGAGGACGACGAGGACGAGGACGACGAGGACGACGAGGACGACGAGGACGAGGCCGACGAGGACGACGAGGACGAGGACGACGAGGACGAGGACGACGAGGACGAGGACGACGCGGACGAGGACGACGAGGACGAGGACGACGAGGACGAGGACGACGAGGACGAGGACGACGAGGACGAGGACGACGAGGACGAGGACGACGAGGACGAGGACGACGAGGACGAGGACGAGGACAACGAGGACGACGAGGACGACGAGGACGAGGAAGACGAGGACGACGAGGACGAGGACGACGAGGACGACGAGGACGAGGACGACGAGGACGACGAGGACGAGGACGACGAGGACGACGAGGACGAGGACGAGGACGACGAGGACGACGAGGACGACGAGGACGAGGACGACGAGGACGAGGACGACGAGGACGAGGACGACGAGGACGAGGACGACGAGGACGAGGACGACGAGGACGAGGACGACGAGGACGAGGACGACGAGGACGAGGACGACGAGGACGAGGACGACGAGGACGACGACGACGAGGACGAGGACGACGAGGACGAGGACGACGAGGACGAGGACGACGAGGACGAGGACGACGAGGACGAGGACGACGAGGACGAGGACGAGGACGACGAGGACGAGGACGAGGACGACGAGGACGAGGACGAGGACGAGGACGACGAGGACGACGAGTACGAGGACGACGAGGACGACGAGGACGAGGTCGAAGAAGACGAGGACGACGAGGACGAGGACGACGAGGACGACGAGGACGAGGACGACGAGGACGAGGACGACGAGGACGAGGACGACGAGGACGAGGACGACGAGGACGAGGACGACGAGGACGAGGACGACGAGGACGAGGACGACGAGGACGAGGACGACGAGGACGAGGACGACGAGGACGAGGACGACGAGGACGAGGACGACGAGGACGAGGACGACGAGGACGAGGACGACGAGGACGAGGACGACGAGGACGAGGACGACGAGGACGAGGACGACGAGGACGAGGACGAGGACGACGAGGACGAGGACGACGAGGACGACGAGGACGAGGACGACGAGGACGACGAGGACGACGAGGACGACGAGGACGACGAGGACGACGAGGACGAGGACGACGTGGACGACGAGGACGACGAGGACGAGGACGACGTGGACGACGAGGACGACGAGGACGACGAGGACGACGAGGACGACGAGGACGACGAGGACGACGAGGACGAGGACGACGAGGACGACGAGGACGACGAGGACGAGGACGACGAGGACGACGAGGACGAGGACGAGGACGACGAGGACGACGAGGACGAGGACGAGGACGACGAGGACGAGGACGAGGACGACGAGGACGAGGACGACGAGGACGAGGACGACGAGGACGACGATGACGAGGACGACGAGGACGAGGACGACGAGGACGACGAGGACGAGGACGACGAGGACGACGAGGACGAGGACGACGAGGACGACGAGGACGAGGACGACGAGGACGAGGACGCGGACGACGAGGACGAGGACGACGAGGACGAGGACGACGAGGACAAGGACGACGAGGACGAGGACGACGAGGACGACGAGGACGAGGACGACGAGGACGAGGACGACGAGGACGAGGTCGTCGTGGACGACGAGGACGAGGACGAGGACGACGAGGACGACGAGGACGAGGACGAGGACGACGAGGACGACGAGGACGAGGACGACGAGGACGACGAGTACGAGGACGACGAGGACGACGAGGACGACGAGGACGACGAGGACGAGGACGACGAGGACGAGGACGACGAGGACGAAGACGACGAGGACGAGGACGAGGACGACGAGGACGACGAGGACGAGGACGACGAGGACGAGGACGACGTGGACGAGGACGAGGACGACGAGGACGACGAGGACGAGGACGACGAGGACGAGGACGACGTGGACGACGAGTACGAGGACGACGAGGACGACGAGGACGAGGACGACGAGGACGACGAGTACGAGGACGACGAGGACGACGAGGACGAGGACGAGGAAGACGAGGACGACGAGGACGAGGACGACGAGGACGAGGACGACGAGGACGAGGACGACGAGGACGAGGACGACGAGGACGAGGACGACGAGGACGAGGACGACGAGGACGAGGACGACGAGGACGAGGACGACGAGGACGAGGACGACGACGACGAGGACGACGAGGACGAGGACGACGAGGACGAGGACGACGAGGACGAGGACGACGAGGACGAGGACGACGAGGACGAGGACGACGAGGACGAGGACGACGAGGACGACGAGGACGACGAGGACGACGAGGACGACGAGGACGACGAGGACGAGGACGACGTGGACGACGAGGACGACGAGGACGAGGACGACGAGGACGACGAGGACGAGGACGACGAGGACCACGAGTACGAGGACGACGAGGACGACGAGGACGAGGACGAGGAAGACGAGGACGAGGACGACGAGGACGAGGACGACGAGGACGAGGACGACGAGGACGAGGACGACGAGGACGACGAGGACGAGGACGACGAGGACGACGAGGACGAGGACGACGAGGACGAGGACGACGAGGACGAGGACGACGAGGACGAGGACGACGAGGACGACGAGGACGACGAGGACGACGAGGACGACGAGGACGACGAGGACGAGGACGACGTGGACGACGAGGACGACGAGGACGAGGACGACGAGGACGACGAGGACGAGGACGACGAGGACCACGAGTACGAGGACGACGAGGACGACGAGGACGAGGACGACGAGGACGAGGACGACGAGGACAAGGACGACGAGGACGAGGACGACGAGGACGACGAGGACGAGGACGACGTGGACGAGGACGAGGACGACGAGGACGACGAGGACGAGGACGACGAGGACGAGGACGACGTGGACGACGAGTACGAGGACGACGAGGACGACGAGGACGAGGACGACGAGGACGACGAGTACGAGGACGACGAGGACGACGAGGACGAGGACGAGGAAGACGAGGACGACGAGGACGAGGACGACGAGGACGAGGACGACGAGGACGAGGACGACGAGGACGAGGACGACGAGGACGAGGACGACGAGGACGAGGACGACGAGGACGAGGACGACGAGGACGACGAGGACGAGGACGACGAGGACGACGAGGACGAGGACGACGAGTACGAGGACGACGAGGACGACGAGGACGACGAGGACGACGAGGACGAGGCCGACGAGGACGAGGACGACGAGGACGAGGACGACGAGGACGAGGACGAGGACGACGAGGACGAGGACGACGAGGACGAGGACGACGAGGACGAGGACGACGAGGACGAGGACGACGAGGACGAGGACGACGAGGACGACGAGGACGACGAGGACGAGGACGACGAGGACGACGAGGACGACGAGGACGAGGACGACGAGGACGAGGACGACGAGGACGAGGACGACGAGGACGAGGACGACGAGGACGAGGACGACGAGGACGAGGACGACGAGGACGAGGACGACGAGGACGAGGACGACGAGGACGAGGACGACGACGACGAGGACGACGAGGACGAGGACGACGAGGACGAGGACGACGAGGACGAGGACGACGAGGACGAGGACGACGAGGACGAGGACGACGAGGACGAGGACGACGAGGACGAGGACGACGAGGACGAGGACGACGAGGACGAGGACGACGAGGACGAGGACGACGAGGACGAGGACGACGAGGACGAGGACGACGAGGACGACGAGGACGACGAGGACGACGAGGACGACGAGGACGAGGACGACGTGGACGACGAGGACGACGAGGACGAGGACGACGAGGACGACGAGGACGAGGACGACGAGGACCACGAGTACGAGGACGACGAGGACGACGAGGACGAGGACGAGGAAGACGAGGACGACGAGGACGAGGACGACGAGGACGACGAGGACGAGGACGACGAGGACGACGAGGACGAGGACGAGGACGACGAGGACGACGAGGACGAGGACGAGGACGACGAGGACGACGAGGACGAGGACGACGAGGACGACGAGTACGAGGACGACGAGGACGACGAGGACGACGAGGACGACGAGGACGACGAGGACGACGAGGACGAGGACGACGATGACGAGGACGAGGACGACGAGGACGACGAGGACGACGAGGACGAGGACGACGAGGACGAGGACGACGAGGACGAGGACGACGAGGACGAGGACGACGAGGACGAGGACGACGAGGACGAGGACGACGAGGACCAGGACGACGAGGACGAGGACGACGAGGACGAGGACGACGAGGACGAGGACGACGAGGACGAGGACGACGAGGACGAGGACGACGAGGACGTGGAGGACGAGGACGAGGACGACGAGGACGAGGACGACGAGGACGAGGACGACGAGGACCAGGACGACGAGGACGAGGACGACGAGGACGAGGACGACGAGGACGAGGACGACGAGGACGAGGACGAGGACGACGAGGACGAGGACGACGAGGACGACGAGGACGAGGACGACGAGGACGAGGACGACGAGGACGAGGACGACGAGGACGAGGACGACGAGGACGAGGACGACGAGGACGAGGACGACGAGGACGAGGACGACGAGGACGAGGACGACGAGGACGAGGACGACGACGACGAGGACGACGAGGACGAGGACGACGAGGACGAGGACGACGAGGACGAGGACGACGAGGACGAGGACGACGAGGACGAGGACGACGAGGACGAGGACGACGAGGACGACGAGGACGACGAGGACGACGAGGACGACGAGGACGACGAGGACGAGGACGACGTGGACGACGAGGACGACGAGGACGAGGACGACGAGGACGACGAGGACGAGGACGACGAGGACCACGAGTACGAGGACGACGAGGACGACGAGGACGAGGACGAGGAAGACGAGGACGACGAGGACGAGGACGACGAGGACGACGAGGACGAGGACGACGAGGACGACGAGGACGAGGACGAGGACGACGAGGACGACGAGGACGAGGACGAGGACGACGAGGACGACGAGGACGAGGACGACGAGGACGACGAGTACGAGGACGACGAGGACGACGAGGACGACGAGGACGACGAGGACGACGAGGACGACGAGGACGAGGACGACGATGACGAGGACGAGGACGACGAGGACGACGAGGACGACGAGGACGAGGACGACGAGGACGAGGACGACGAGGACGAGGACGACGAGGACGAGGACGACGAGGACGAGGACGACGAGGACGAGGACGACGAGGACCAGGACGACGAGGACGAGGACGACGAGGACGAGGACGACGAGGACGAGGACGACGAGGACGAGGACGACGAGGACGAGGACGACGAGGACGTGGAGGACGAGGACGAGGACGACGAGGACGAGGACGACGAGGACGAGGACGACGAGGACCAGGACGACGAGGACGAGGACGACGAGGACGAGGACGACGAGGACGAGGACGACGAGGACGAGGACGAGGACGACGAGGACGAGGACGACGAGGACGACGAGGACGAGGACGACGAGGACGAGGACGACGAGGACGACGAGGACGAGGACGACGAGGACGACGAGGACGACGAGGACGAGGCCGACGAGGACGACGAGGACGACGAGGACGAGGACGACGAGGACGAGGACGACGAGGACGACGAGGACGAGGACGACGAGGACGAGGACGACGAGGACGAGGATGACGAGGACGAGGACGACGAGGACGAGGACGACGAGGACGAGGACGACGAGGGCGAGGACGACGAGGACGAGGACGACGAGGACGAGGACGACGAGGACGAGGACGACGAGGACGAGGACGAGGACGACGAGGACGACGAGGACGACGAGTACGAGGACGACGAGGACGACGAGGACGACGAGGACGACAAGGACGAGGACGAGGACGACGAGGACGACGAGTACGAGGACGACGAGGACGACGAGGACGACGAGGACGACGAGGACGACGAGGACGACGAGGACGAGGACGAGGACGACGAGGACGACGAGGACGACGAGGACGACGAGGACGACGAGGACGAGGACGAGGACGACGAGGACGACGAGGACGACGAGGACGAGGACGACGACGACGAGGACGACGATGACGAGGACGACGATGACGAGGACGACGATGACGAGGACGAAGACGACGAGGACGACGAGGACGACGATGACGAGGACGACGATGACGAGGAC